>JBBDHI010000014.1:25025935-25039435 GCA_037177115.1 Craterocephalus stercusmuscarum
TTCAAGGCAACAGACAGATACGCTGATGGCCTCGTTACGTTGGGTTTTTAATGCTTCACGACCCATTAGCTTTGAATGGACTGGAAAAGCGTGTTTTGTTTCTCACAAATCTTGCCTTAAGTCCCTTTAAAACCCTTTAAAACATAAAACTAGTTTCTGTCTGACACATTTCAAAGCTGTAATCTGTGTAATCTTGAGCAGTGAGTCAGTAGGCTGTAGTCATATGGAATGATCAGTTAAATCATGTTTTAAAAGCTCATATAAATGATGTGTGAGTCTCTTTTCATTCCTGTTCGTACCTGGCTCCAGTCTGATGCTTCCACAGACCAGTGTGTCAGGATGGGTTCAAATCACAAGTCTCAGTCAGGAATCAGGAACTCTGACGGAGGTCTGGGAGAAGTTTAGGGTAAAACTCCTTGCATGCCAACTAAATGCAACTCAAAAGACATGGTTTGAGAAAAGTCATTACAGTAGATCAAAAAGCTTTTTATCATCATTTTTCACACCAGTTCTGTCCTGGATCTATAATCAGACTTTGATTCATAAAATTGGTCAAGTCTTCTTTAAATGAAGAGAGACTTCAAATATTAATGTCCTCAGTACAGAGTAAATCATAAATGATCTAGAACTCTGGAGTGAATGAAGACATTGGGCTAAAAAATGAACTCACATCACGGGAAAATCTGCCCACCATTTTTAAACAGACTAAGTTAAAGAGAAATTCAGGGGTGTGTTTTAAATGCAGTTGTGTAAAAGTGGTTATGGGTAGAAAAATAAATTCATGCTGCTCTGCTTGACCACAGTGCTGCACATCAACACTGACAGCAGTCAGTGGCTTCTCAGGTTCCACTGGTGAGTCAAGCTAAATTCAAGCAAATAATGTGTGTATACACACACACACACACATATATATATACAAATTCTTGGATGACTCCCTGGCTGTCCCCCCTCCCCCATCTCCCTGTCACAGATGTGATCAAACATGTTTTCAGATATAACACTTATTTGCAGGCCAGCCACAGACATCTCAATCATGCAGCTGTTAAATGAGTTGTGCAGGTTCTTATTAAGCTTGCTTTTAGGCGTAGGTGTCACCCGTGTCTCTGGTGTGTGGCCATTTTGTGTTTCCTCTGAGAATCCAGAGATGCTTGGGAGGCACAAGCAGCCAGTCGGCAAGAATTAGAGCAGCGTCCATGATTGTGCTGACGTGTGCAAGGGGCCGGGCTGGAGATTAAGCCCAATAAAAATGTGTGATTTGTTGCTTTCATATTTGGAAGATGTCAGCTTCAATTTGAGCTAGCACGCTGCCTTGAGGCAGGCTGGGTGACAAATATGAAGGATGCACTGATGAACTGCTGGCAATCGAGTGTTTGTTCTTTCATCCACTATATGATGGCAGAGAAAGTCTCCACACATTTTTAAACAGAGGTTTGATATATATTTTTTTAATATAACATCATCAACACAAAAGAAACATAAGGATTTTTCACATCTTTTGTGCATCATTTTTCTCATGAACCACTCACTCATTTAGCTTTTCCTCTGGGCTTCATGCATTATTTTTATTAATTTGATTTAAAGTTCTTTAAACACACAAGACACAATCACAAATAACATAACAAATACAAAATAACATCACAAAGACATGACAAATAAAACATCTTTACATTAATAATCTGGATCAGCAACAAGTTCAGAAAGCTCCACAGAAAGCTAATTTGCTTGTTTAGGGTGCAATATGTTGAGCTGGATGTGGTAGTAGGGGTTTACTGTTACTGGTTACTGTCTGCTGCTGGTGGTGAACTGGATCCTGATGACGCTAACTCCACTTTGGGCTGTTTATACTAGTGTGGGGTCTGTTTCCAACCGATCAGTATCTTTCCCCTTTACTAAAAAATATCTCTTTCTCTTCATTCTTGTGTCTTCCTCCACTAAACCACACCATGTTTTCATGCTGTATGCTATTCCAAAACAAGCTAGCAGCCTTGCTAGCATCCTGTTTAAATTAATCTGGATCATGTAGTGCTGGTTTAGTCAGTGTGCTAATCTTTGAGTATCTTTGTTTTATTTTCAGCTCCAATGTGAAAATCTCTTTCTGAAAACTAGATACAACATGGTTTGCCCACATTAGCTCAAACCTAATTTTGTGCTAGAAAATAACTAAATTAGCACTGCTATATAGATTCATGCTAACATCAGACTTACATAAATAGTTGTACTTCCACAGGGAGTTAATCTCTTCCAGAAATGTGCAGCCTAATAGCAATATTTTTATAGCACAAAGACTTGGGAAACTAACTAGTGTAGTGACACTTCTGATTCATACTGGAAAGATGTGGCCTGTCAATCATCTGGGCTGGTAGCTGATGATTTAAGAGGTGGGCAGTGCCACCCTGCCACCCCTCTAGCTCCATCCCTGGCACAGATAACCTGATACGGGTTACACCTATATTAAATGAAATGTAAAGCTTATGAAATAAAGAAATAAAATCAAATATAAATGTGCAGATTGAAATTCCGTCACTGTTGAGCTAAAAATCAATGACCTTTTCAAAGCACTTTAGAAGTGAACATCTGCACTGATTAAACAAGCATTACATGTGAGGTGATAGAGACCAGAAACAAGCTGCAGGGTTATGACAAGAAGTGAGAACGGACTAAATGTTTAAGATTCTGGAAGTTTAAAAAATATTTCATGCATTATAACTGAAGCACTTCTCTAGCTTCCCCAAGTTTAATCCCTTTTTTTCCAAGTGCTTTATCAACCTTCAGCTTTTCTGACAAGACAGAAGTTTCAGCATGTATGATTAATAAGATACAAATGTGCAACTGATATTTGATAAATGGCTTTGGTTTCATATTCATGATGTACAATGAATATGCAGCACCGGGGGCTTAGGCCTACTTGATTGATCAAATGTATTCCATTCATCACTTATTTTTGCTTAATTAGCATATTTGAAGCAACACCATTAACAAGGGAGGACTATGGGCTGTTTGGAAGATATGATGTATGTAGGAGAGCAGACATACATGCATAACTCTTTGTCTAGTGCTGCTCATATTTTCTGGAGGCAGAATTAATTATAAAGCAGATTTTACTCTAAAAAAGAAAACAGTGTTGAGATGGATTGTTTTTCACTGCCTTCGTATTCCTAATATTTGCTCCATTTCTTATTCGCCCCGGTAAAGAAAATCATGTCACAATCTCTTTAATAGCACAATGTAGGATAATAAAATGTTCAGACAAGCACTACATGGATAGAAAGAGAGAGATGTAATGCTCTTTCTGGGATATTTCTCAGAGGGACGGAATAACCTGGGGACTTTGGGTAGGATAAATGGGAGAAAAGGGAGTTAGGATATGGGTCGTTATAGCTATAAGTTGTAAAGCCCTTCATTAAACACATGAGCTAGTCATTACCCTGCTGCTGCTGATGCTGCTGCTGCTGCTTCTGCTTCTGCTTCTGCTGCTGCTGCGTGATGAACATTTGGAGTCCCTCTCACCTCATCTTTGGTTTACAGGCCGGATGATGCAGTGAATCCACGCTTGTCTGGCAAAGGGCGATGTAAAGCCAGGCACAGTGGAAATGTTTTTTGTGTGTATCGAAGCAGGCAAACTGATGCATATTTGACCTATTACAGCACATCAGCATCAGCCAGATGCACGCTAGTGCAAGCGTAGAGCATGCACTTATCATTATATGATAGTATTTTTAATGACAGATTGACAAAAGATTTGCAAATGTGAGCCAGCCTCGGTTTTGGTGAGGTTGGGTTTGTTGGCAGACTGCTGTGCACGTGCAGATTTCCATGTTCATATCAACTGTATGGATAGTATGTTTAAGCTTAGGCCATTCGTTTTTGCTGCTTGACTTTTTTCCATCTGAGATTGATTTGTTTGACATTCAGTTTGTGCGTGTGCATGAATGCATGCGTGTGTGTGAAACTGAGTTTGCGTTGTAATTACTCATAACATGCTAATATACACAGAGCAATTAATGGTGTAATATGCAAACATCCTGAATCAATTAATGGAAAACATGTAAAGAATTATGGGCTTATTTCACTTCAGTGTATGTGATGTGTAATCTTCTGAAAAAGAGGCTTGAGCAACATCTGATTTCCAATATTTAATTGAGATGATTGCCGAGGAAAAATCATGTTAATGTCATTGTTGCACAGCCGTGCAGCATTTTTCTGCGCTAACAATAAATCCCTCAATGACTTTGACTTATTGGAGCAAATTACGGCCAGACACAACTAATTTCCTGCTGTGACTAAACTGATGATAGCATTGTCTTTGTTTATTTTTCTTTAGTTAGGTTGTGCTGACTCCTGAAAATGCACATATGGCCTAAATATGCTCTGAATAATTATTCAAATCAACATAAAGTAAATTGTTCTATAATGTTAAATAGAAACCGTTTCAGTAAAATGTGCATGTTAAGAATGAATTTAATGAATAAATCTAAGCAAGCAGCCATATTATTGTTTCTCTGCTGCAGCTTAAGAACAATGCTTCGGTCTAAAATAAGTTGCTCCTCTAAAACATAATGGCCCTGCAGACAAATCAGAGATCCATCGGTGAAGAAAGGCTCTAAATAATTTATAGCTTTAATCTGCTCACTGAGGTGTGTGGTCTTTGACAGTAATTATAAATGCAGGGAGAAATTATAGCTGAATACTTTAACTGCATTAGGAGTCATCTGATGAACAACGTGATTGCCTGCTCATTTCCAACAATAGGGGGCAAGTTGGTGTCACAGCATTCAAATCACCACGGAGCCTATGTGCTTTTCCCCATTTACCATCAAATGTCAGTTGATTGTTATAAAAAAGAGATTTGATGCGTGGAGGTAATTGAGGACTTGATTGCTTGAAAAAAGATGAATTGCATAAAATGTTTATGAATTTAGAAGGCAATTATTTTTAATAGCCTTGAAATAATAGAGCTGGAGGAAATATGTTTAATTGTTATGATAGTATCTTGCAGCAACAGCAGCCACGTTCACAGGGAAGCAATAAAAGGCTGACAGGAGGATATATCTGAAGTGTATCTAAAAGTCATGAGGTGAAGAGACAATGCTATACAGCAGAGGATTGTGCCCTTTGTCTCATGTATGGGAAGTTCTCCATGGCTACAATTATCAGATATAGCGCATTCAAGAAGAAAACTTTGTCGTACAACACAAAATTATTGAAAAAGTGGAAGTTTTCTTTTTTTGTCCATTCTTATCAATTTATTTTATTATCATCGATTACTGGTAATCATTTATAGATAGTGATCAGCATTTCTATAGTAAATCATCATTTTAGTCTGTCATTGTAAAATCCACTGTGATTTGTCATGTTTTTTTTTTTTACAGTTTGTTCATGCATTTCTCTTTCTCACGTGACATTCATTGCCAAAAATGTCCATACACAAAAATGATCAGAGATAAATATTTTTTCAGCTTTTTTTTTCATAAATCACTAAAACATCTTCAGTCCCTGTTAAAAAAAAAACAAAACTAACTAAACGTAAATTATTTTCTACATGATAAATATCAGGGGGATGGGGCTTTGGTGGTAATTGGAGTCTTGGATGTGTCTAAGATTAGCAGCTAAATAGATTTGATTGGATTCGTATAATCTACAGTATGTAGCATCAGATCCCTCCTCTGGGGACATTCGTGACCAAAAATGTCCAGTTGACTTCCATTAAACCTCCATGTTTTCATTTCACAGTCATTCCACTTTAAAACTATTCATTCATTATGTCAGTCGTTCTTTTAGAAGAAAAGTCATGAAATTTGACATTTTTACTGGATTCTACCAGATTCAGCTGGTTTCCCTTCATGGGCAGACGCAGTAAGTTCTGGTCCAGTTACCAGTTACGTTATGGAGTCATGGGACCACAAGGGGGCTCCAAGAGTTTATTTGAATTTGTATGTGTGAAATAATTTCTTAATCAGCATTTAATCAGCTATCTCATTAAGGATGCAGTAATAACACACTTTCTCCAAACAGAGTACAAGTACTTACGTCTAAGTAATGGCTTATAATAAGCACTAATATGAGTACCAATAAATCCTGTTACAGTTAACTGGTAAGGAGTGTGAACCAATGTGTCAGATGTGATGACTAAAAGGTCAGCATGTGATATATCAGATGGGTCATCCTGCAGCCTCCTCTACACCTAAGGCTGGAAAACTGTCAGAATCTTCATAAATGAGTAAGATAAAAGGGTTTTTGGCTGATTATGTCCACAGCTGTGACAAAACACCAACATGCCCAAAATCAGCTTCGTTCTCCGGGATTATGCGAAATTCAGATTTTTAATAAAGCACCATTTACTTTGTCTCCCAACAATAGAAATCATTGATTAATCCCTGTATTGATGTGTTGATTTTAATATAATATTTTAGCATATTTTGATATAACAATTAACATATAGAACCTCAAAATGACAGAAAGCAGGTAGATGGAAAGGAAAATTGAGGTGGGGGCAGATGAATGAACCCCATGGCAATAAAAGTAAACAAATTATACTAAATATACACAGGTACAAATCTGTGAACATGCAAATCATAGATAAATCAAATATTTTAGTTGTTACTTTCCTCGTCAATAGTCAAGGTCACCAGGCTCTACCAAAAAGATGATATATAAATCATAATCAACATTATAGTCAAGATAATGATAATAAAAGTACAAAAAAGAAAAATCACAACAACAGTAAAGAACAGTTCAAATTCCTTTGCATTTTTTTCCACATTGATATAAAACTGTGTAGAATCAGAACACTAAAATGAGTATGAGTACATGCACACGTATCAGAACGATGATACTGGTATATTGGTACAGCCCTAATTTTTATAATCAGAAATGATTTCAACACACAAACAAATCACTGATGATGTTTTCGGAACAGTTTTTGTATGTGGACATTTTTGGTCACGAAGGGTCACCAGAGGTCACAATTAATGAAGCCAATTCAAGGCAACCGCGGTTTCCTACCAGATGATACAACATCTGGCCATCAAGAAGGCTTAAGACAAAAATGTGGTACTTATTTCCCATTTGACCAGTTAAAATAAAAGTATGACCTTCCCAAACAATATTTTCCAGTATCTTCAGGTCAGAGACTTCATACTTGATATCAGTATCACAACATCCTTGATTGAATAGTTACTCCTACTGGGCCTGACTAAAATATCCATCACTTGCTTTTTACAATGTATGTATCAGGTAACATAGAGGAGGGAACAAAAACCTCGCAAAATGAACTGGGTCTAAATACTGATGAAAAAAACCCAGATTGATAGTTACTGTACAATTCCTCCACCAGTCCTCAGCATTCACCCCGGGGTCAGCAGAGACTCATCTTGTTTGGTCCTGAAGATGCTCTTGTCGGTGCCTTTTCTAACAGATTGTATGACATTTCCTATATATATATATATATGTATATATGTGTATGTGTGTGTATACATTATCTAGTCCAGATACAGTTCAATAACCATTCAGTTTACGCGTTATTTAAAAAGAAAAAAAAACACAAAAGTACAAGCCATTATCAAATGTTAAGTCTTTATTTGAATAAGTAAAAAAAGGTGCAGGTACCACAGGTGTCGTCTGTTTTTGTTTTGTAATCGTCGTTGCATGAAAGACACTGTTTTTCTCCTAAAACTTATTTACATCAAATATCTTTGTTTCCAAAGAGTCTAATTGTTTTGAGTCATGTACAGAATCTGCATCTAAACTGGTGATTAAACTTTTATTAAAGTGCTTCTTTTTTCTTCGTCTACATTTGCAACACCAAACATCTTTACATTAGCGATACACTGTACAGGCCTGCGTGTGTGGTGGTGTGTAGGGCAACCTGCTTTAACAGCTGCACGTCTGTGCAGGCGCACTGCATCAGAGGTTGTACAAGTAGTTCAATTAGTTCATTATTTTGTCTTTCAAATACAATTGAAACTTGACATATACAAATAAATAGTAGTCATAGCCAGGGCTATTTGCATGCAAACATCAGCAATTATGTTTCTTCAAGCAGTAATACATTTCATTACTGGTGGTGCATCTGAGTGGGGTGCAAAAGTTTCTCTTAGTGTTTCCTTAAATCATCTCTAACCAGTGTGTCTTTGCTGTACTCCTTGATTTTTTTAAGTCATATAAAGCACACTACACAATGCTAATTGAAAAATGGTTGAAATATTTGACCCGTGTATTAAAATTAAAAAAGGAAACAATGGAAAAAAGTGACAACAATAATATGAAAAGCTACTCCTTGTCCATTTCCACGTACTGTGAATGGTTGTCGGGGGATTTGCTGTGAGTTTTACTCAAATGGAGCTTGACTGCGTGATTACTTGCAAATGTCCGACAGCAGAGCTTACATTTGAACTTAGAGTCAATGTCCTCATCTGCGACCAAAGCCTCATTTGCTCTGACGCTGAGGGCCTTGGACAGTTCTGGCTCCTCCACCTTCGTCTGGTGCTCCACCGGCATTTTGCACATGTCTTTGATTTGGAACCCGAGATGGGATTCCAGGTGTGAAATGAATGTGTTTGGTGACCTAAACTGAGAAGCGCAGTCATTGCAGTAGAAGACTGGGTGGCCTGTGTCCATGTTCTTCAGGAATTTGGTCCCACCTGTTTTCCGCAGCTGGTATTTTACATTTGCTAACCAGTGACTTATGGTGGTCATGGACAATCCGGTGAACTTGGAGATGTGCATCCGTTCCTGAGGGCCGAGATCTGAGAGCAAATACTTTCCCTCTGAGGTCTGGAAGAGGCTGGAGGCGAACTGAGCTTGCAGGATGAGAAGGTGGCGAGGATTCCAGTTGGACTGTCGACCTTTGCGCTTGTGGACGGAGTACACCTCTGCTGACACGTCCTCAAAACGCCTGACATCTGATTCCAGTTTCATGGTGGGAATCCTGGACGGTATGGAGGGTTTCGGTGTGGTGGCTTTTGGAAGAACTTTAACCATATCTGCAATGTCAGACAGAGCGTATTTCTGCGGCATCGGGGCGGAGGGCTGGAGCAGCAAGGAGCTGGCCTTGCTGTGTTTAGATTTGGTCAGGTCTATTGGCTGGTCATCACTAACAAAGAGAAAGCTGTTATCAGGCCTGTTTCTTAAAGGACCTCCGAGCATTAAAGCCGGTTTCTCGCTGCTTCGCTTAATCTCAGCGAAAACAGACTGAGTGTGAGCAGATAGTTTATCTACTCTGGAGTTGTTGGGCTTATTTGCTTTGCCTAGATGATTGTTCAGAACTGACTGTAGTGCACTAAGAGGGTTTATGCCAAGTATATCCGGAGTGTCACTGAGAGCCTCTGAAGTAGTGCTGCGTCCAATGCTGGCAGTGGGGCTGGGTGTCTTGCCTCTGTCAGAGAAATCTGGGCTCAGCTTCCCTTTGATCGCTTCGCTCCCTTCATTCACACAGTCTGCATCGAGCTTTGAAGAGGAAGAGGAATCATCCTGACAATCGCTGTCATCATTCTCCACCAGATCAAACTTAATATTCTGACTTTCTTTACCATCGCTAATGCCAACCTTTTCTTTTTTGATGTCCACATTTTGATGCTGTCCCCGGGGAGTCTCAGCTCCCACAGCACCGTGGAACAGCTTCCCCTTTGGGGCGATCGGCCTCAGCTTGTGGTTAAATGTCTGCTTGAGCTGAGAAGGGGGAGACGCAGAGAGAGGGGCGCTTTTGATGATGCCAGAGAGCTGATAAGCAGCATGAATGCTCGGGTAGGCACTCCAGCTCGGGGTCCCTGTTTGAGCTTTATTGATGGCAGAGGCCACTGTATTGGCTAAAGATTTAAGAATATCGCCTCCCCCACCTGAGTCTTGTTCAAGATCCTCTTCACGGAGATAAGGGTACTTAAAAGCCCCATTCCCTGTCTTTTGATCCTCGCTGTCTTGCTTGTCATCTTTAGTTTCAGTTTCTTCCATTTTGTCTGATGAGCCTTCCCCCTGGCTCTCCGTCTCGCTAATCCCGGGGGAGGGATGTTTTGGAAACACCTTTTCTCCCTCGGTGTCACCGGCAGCGGGCTCGGCTAAACCCTGGATCTTCTCTACGGCCAGGGGGTCAAGTGCTAACTGCTTGCCCTTTTTTGAAGCTGAGTTTGTGACTTTGATGAAGTGTCCGGTGACCATCATGTGCGTGGTGAGTTGCTGGAGGGTGTCATGGGAGCTTCCGCATTCCATGCATTTGAGAATCTGAGACTTGCATGTCTCAAATTGCCACGTGTAACTGGCTCCGTTCTGATATCCGTAGCGGTTACTGTTAGCATTAGACATGGTGGCAGCACGCTGTGCCTCGGTGAGGCCGGATATCCCGGTCGTAGAGTCTGGGGAGCAAGGTCTCGTTGCTTCAAAGGCCCGCTTCTTGGCTGGTGGCAGTAATTTGGGTGTGATAACTGGGATTGGCTCTTTTAAAGGCACTTTTTGGTAATGCTTAGTTTTAATCATGTGAACACTCAGATCCTGCAGTGAGTCAAAAGAATGGCCACAAAACATACATTTTAAAACTTTCTGCGCATCCTCTTTGCCCTCCATGTCTTGCAGATTTCGTTTCCTGGATTTGGAGGACGAGGCGGAAGAGTTGCTCTGTTTGTTGTGGTTGTTGTCTTGGTAGTGTCCGGTCTTATTCATGTGGACGGTCAGCTCTACCAGCGTGTCATAAGCAGCGCTACAGTCCTTACAGCGGAAGCGACTGGCCCCCGTGAACACAGAGCCACATGGTTTGGTGGTCTGTCTGTACAGGTGGACAGAGCTGAAAAGGTTGGGTTTGGATGCAGGTTTCGGGGAGAGAGTCTGCTGTAAGGTCTTGGAGAGTGCATCCTGATGCCAGTCGAATTCACTCTTGGTGCTTCCATTGGTGCTGTCACAGTTGGCTTTGCTGGTGTTTTTGCCCATTTTCAAGTCCATCCCGATTCCTGTCCAGTAGGAATCTGACAGGAAGTTTGCATAGGCTGCCCTCATTTTCTCCAAGCTGCTGCCCATCTCGTCTTTAAGCTTTGAGCTGCGACTTTCTTCATCTCTGTGGCTCTGGGGTGGTGATGAGGTTTTGAAGTCCGAGAGTCTGTCACTGCTGTCGCTAAGGCGCGACTCAAGCTCTGCCTCTTGATTGGAAAGGACACTGATGGGCGAGTTCTGGTTGCTGTAGGTGTTGGTGCTCTTGTTGTCCAGCTCTCTGTCCTCAGACACTTTAGGGCTGGTCTTCTCTGAGCATTCCTCTTCGGTCTGCGCATCATTCTCTCCATCTTCTTCAGTGATGGAATCCTGGAGGGCAGCATCTTCATCCGGCATGTACACTGGGGACGGCACAGAGGAAAAAGTGTGTTAATACACAACAGTGAACAACCATTGTGTGTATTCATACCCAAATTTTTTACATTTATACAATCCATACAGTCTAATCCATTTCAGACATCATAATGGCTGCTGCTTTGTGCAGTGGGAGGGTGAGGAGTACAGGCAGACATAATGCCTTTACTAACAGACTGCTGCTGGTGTAACAGCGTCATTTGATTCACGACAGGCCATTGACTTAATGCTGTGTCCAAGGGTTTTCTGGCCTCAAGTTGAGATGTTTACAACAATCATTGGCTACTGAGTGACAAAAGGAAATTGATTCTTCTGGGGCCTGTTAAGTGTTATTGCAAATGACCTATTCCGCAGTGATTATGGATGCCTCAAAACTGCAATCAAAGTGTGAGCCTTCTGTTCTGGAGAGCATCTTAACCTCCCTGAAGCTATGTATGAGGAAGATAGGAACATAAACTCAGATGTCCCACATCAATTTACCAGTGACTTAAAAGGCTTGACTGAAAAAACAGAGAAAACATTAGTTTGGAAGAAATTCAGCGACAATCTCAAAGTGTTAATGTCTTTTAAACCAGCATCAGGGAAATGATTCCATCAACAGCAAAACACAAAAAACATGTTGCAAACATAAAGCAGCTGATTCAGTTTTCCCCATTAAAAGAAGTCAATTATACAATTTCCAAAGATTACTGGCAATCTGTCATGTCGTTATGTTTCCCCGGCAGTCTGATGAGCAGCAATTACTTCTTTCATTATTCACCTGTTTGTTCCCTCAACTCGGAGAGCACAAACATTATCGCTTCAATTAACAGATAATTAAACAAAAGAATTTTTAATTGACACGTTTCCCATCATCCAATTAGTGGAAGCTCTGACTCAGCATGGATACTCAGCAAAGGACTAGAGATGACGACTTCTCCAGATTTTTTTAAATCAACATCATCCCCACCACTTTTTGCTTCTTCTCTTAGTAAATACAGTTTGTCAGAGTTGTCACATATCTGTGATATTTTCCACCTCACAGTCATGCTGGAAAATGTGCATTTTGGGAGAAACGGGGCAGATATGCTGCATTTAAAAAATGAATAAGACATAACAGCCCTGTCCAGGCACTTCTGCATTTCATGTGGTTAATATTTCTCTTCTGAATAGAAGGCACTCTGTGAGGGGATGGCTGCAGCCGAGCACTCAAGCGTCCCACGCTGGGCGGCCCGGAGAATGTCTTCGTCGTCTTTGCTTTCTGAAAATAAGACTTTTTTCTTCTATCAATATTTCACAAGTGCCTTGAGAGAAACCCGGAGATGGACTGCCTGCCAGCTAATGGACAGAGATGGAGATGAGGTTCGGACTTTCAAAACAAACACACACCGAAGGGCCCCAATCTGCCGTGACCCGACTCCATCGCAAGAGGGAGGTTTTCATTGGCCAGACAAGGCCAGTAATGGCCCCCAAAACACCTTGGATGTGAAGCGAAGAGAGTTGTCAGGAGCACAGAGGTATGTTTTATTTATCATCTTATATATAGTTTTCACAGTGAAGGAAAGGAGCCCCAGCTATGACAAGCTCCCAGTTAGAACTGGAGGGATGTCCAGTCCAGCGGTGCATTCAGAAAAAAACGTAAGTGAATATAATAAAATGACTTAAACTCTTCCTTTAATTTACTGAGAAAATTCAATTGACCGAAGAAAATGTAGCTGGGTCAACTTCATGTTGCAAAGTTTATAAAGTAATGAAAGATCTGTTTGACGGAGCGAATACACGTCGAATGTCTTAAAGATGACATGTTATATGTTGCATCCTTGTAATGTTCTCAGCTCTCAGTCCAGACATCCCTGCTGCTGTCCATGTCTGCCGATATAAGGTAATTAGGACCCACCACCTCAGAACTGGCAGCACTGCAGGATGGCCCAACTCTGGATCAAACCGGTCGATTGGAGTCGACGCTCTTCTGTCTGCGACTTTCTGCGACATTTCAGACATATACGGGACATTCAAGTGTGGCCAACATGTGAAAAGCATGATTAGGAGATCATGAGAAATCTGACTATTTAAAAGAAGAACCACAAAAAACTTTCAACAGCTTCCAATAAACGTTAAAAAGCTAAAATAACGAAAAGATCCCAGAAGTGAAGCTAATAAACTGTATCTTTATTTAGGAATTTTATTATAATTATTTTC
>JBBDHI010000014.1:25200682-25214870 GCA_037177115.1 Craterocephalus stercusmuscarum
AAATAAAGCAAAACTAAATAATCAGATGGGAAAGTTAATCTTAATGAAATGATGGTGGACTTTTGTGATGTTTGTGAAGCTCACTCTCTCTCTCTTTCTCTCTCTCTCTCTCTCTTTCTCTCTCTCTCTCTCTCTCTCTGTGTCTCTCTCTCTCTCTCTCTCTCTCTCACTGCTGTTACAGTACACGTTTGATGAAGGAGGAACAGAGCAGAAGGTGGATGTCGGTGACCCTGCCTCCATCCTACAGGCCGGCCACTGGCGTGCCTCCTCCCGCCCCCTTCTGCCGCTGCGCTCCGCTCATCAATAGGGATCCATTTGAATAATGTGTGAGCGCTTGGACCGGAGCCAATCAGCTGTCAGGGGCCTGTGATAAATCGCAATGCATTATCGATAATAATAATTACGTTGACATGCGCATTTCTACTTGAGGGGCTAATTTTCCGAGCCGAAGAATTTGGAGAAGAAGGGGAGGAAAAGTGTCCGGATGGTCGCAGCATGTCGAGGCGCAAACAAGCCAAACCGCAGCACATCAACTCCGACGACCCCGGCTCGGTCCAGACTGGTGAGTTTGTTTGCAGGTCTGAGCTGGAAGTTAAGTTTGTTTTTTGTTGCTGGTCTTCTTTCACTCGGTCGGGATAAACTCAGGCACGTTCAGAATCTGTTCTGGACTCATACAGGTGCTGCTGCGCGAGCCTCGTTTCAGAAAGCACCACTGTAACATTTTACTTCTTAATTTCTCTTCTTCTGTCTGCTTTTAGCCTTAAACTCAGCTTTTCTTCAGCGGTCGGAGTTTTTGTGTGTGTGTGTGTTTGTCGGACTTTGCTCCGTGGACAGAGCTGGATCCAGTGGACCTCTCCCGGACTGGTTCTGGTGTTTTTTTTTATCGTGTTTTTGAAGAATTACCTGGAAAGTTTGTGGGGCTGAAAACGAGCTCGGTCCGATCCCGGAACGGAACACCTTTGGTTTATTTTTGGATCCACGCGCTGCGGACTGGGTTTAGGTCTGGTCAAACTTTTGTTTAGGTGGAAATCTGAGCGCGTGTTTCTTCTGATGAAGTTATATATGTTTATGTTGTAACTCATCATGTTTGACTGAAATATTCTGGATTATTTGCTGTGTTTACGAGTTACTTCTCATCCAAATTAAAGTCTCAAACAAAGCTTTCCAAAAAAAGTGTCTGAAATGTGAGTGTGGGGTAAGCTGACCTAAAGGCAATAAATCCCCCAGTTTAATGCATGACTGTTTCCTTTAGTACATGTGTGGAGAGGTGGGGGATGGAGCAGGCTGCTGGTGAGACTGGGTGGGGGTGCGTGCGTCCTGCTGCCATATGAGAGCGGTGTTTGACTTCACCTTCTCATTAAGAAAAGTTGGGGAGAAAAGTGTTTGGTGAGCTGTAATAGTTTCTGATTCATGTGCTTTTCGAGATATTTCTTTCAGTCAGTGATTAGGTGTGCGTGTGCGCGCGTTAATGTCGCGCGCACATATTGAATGTTAAGTCTGACCTCGTGTCATATCTGCGGAAAGGTAATCGGACACAGGTCATGCGCCGTCAAGTGGTAAATGAATGGTCTGCCTGTTGGATTTATTTTAAAATGAACAAGTTGTGGTTTTATTAAAATATATTCGTGAAACGTGTTTTTTAAGAGTGTGTCAGCTGGCGCGCGTGCGTGTTTCCCCTTTAAGGATAAACTGCGTAAATGGCAGAAGCAGACTAGATTAAATAATTCCGTTTGTGGCTTTTTTTTTCCTTCTTTTTGTGACACCGCTTCAGTGCCTCCTGGTGAGTAATTAACAAGGCCAAAAGTTTCTCTGGCCAAATGCAAACAGGTGGTCTGCCCCCTTTTCTCCCAGGCATTTGCATTTAACAATACACCCAGTTGTGAAATGGCCTCTTGGTTAGCAGACAATTTAAAATGCACACTTGGAGCACTTCTCAGCCTTTCACAGGTTGTGAAAATCTGACCGCCTAATTGCATTGTAAATGTAGACCTTGGCTTTTTGTTTTTTCTACTCTTTGGACTTTAGAGTAAGTTTTATTCTTATGATGGATTTTAGTTGGGACTGGATTATTTTCCCAATTGAGTTGCCAGAAACAAGAATCCCTATGAGAAAATGGTCATTCTTTTACAACATTTTTTTTCCTTTTTATTTAAATTTGTAAAATGTAGCCATTTAATCTCCAGAGTGTAACTCTTTTGTCTTTTTGCTGTCCGTTGTATCAAAGGTAGATGGCTGCCCTCTGCTGGACACATTTAGAGGTTTAAAAACCACTCTGACCCCCCCAGACAAGGGGCATAAGGAAAAGAAATGAATGTGTTGGAGAAAAGTCTGAAGCAACATGAACATTTAAAACATCTTGACCCTTAAAAAAAGATCTGAGAAAACCAGATAACCGTTTATTTTCATCCGTTGGTCAAAGTTTAGATCCTGATGTTCATAAAACCAGACTGAAAGTGTGTGTTAGGTTTTTATTTAGAAATGACGGTGATAAATCTGTGTTCATGCTGTTATCCTCTCACATGAGAGGGAAATCCAAATATTCCTGGTTTAGTAATTCCTAACGGTGGGAATGTTGTGTTCTCTGGTTTCAGGGGTTCCTCAGGATGATCTGTTCGAGGAGACGGCAACCGACGCGAAGAGGCTGAGGATGGACGACAACAGAGTCTGCAACAAGTGCTGTGCCGAATACTTTGACGAAGCCGAATTTCTCGAACATGAAAAAAATTGCACAAAGAATCAGCAAGTGGTCATCATGAAGGAGGGGGACGGCAATGAAGTGCCGGAGGAGTATTCCCAGGGTTCTCCCGAGGGCGTGAACAGCGACCACGACGACAGCCAGTCCAGCAATCATTCCAATACAGAGCAGCTGGAGAGGACGGAGGAAGAGTCCAGCATGAACGCGGAGGACTCGGGACACCAGGATCAGGGAGAGATGTCTGCCAGTCCTGAGATGGCTTTTCAGTCTTCACCCAAAAGGCACGATACAAACGTCACCTTGGAAGCCATGGCTGACACTAAGGTGGCCGTCTCCCAGCACTCATCCAACGGCTCGGCGCCGTCGGCACAGGAAGCGCTGCAGGCCATCCCCGTCATCCTGGAGCAGCTGGTGTGTCTGCAGCAGCAGCAGCTACAGCAGATCCAGCTAACGGAGCAGATCAGAATCCAGGTCGCCATGATGACCCCACAGGGTCTGCAGTCATCTGTGGGGGCTGCCATGGACCCTCTGAAGGCCCTCGGTGCTCATCTCTCTCAGCAGCTGTCTGCTGCTGCAGCTCTGATCGGAAAAAGGACCGGAAGTCAGAGTCTGTCCTTGGAGACCATAAAACAGGGTAAACTACCTCTGGCCGCCGGCGTCCCCTCCTCTCTGGGATCCGTAGCTTCCAAATCAGACATTTTGAAGAGCGTTTCAGATCTAAGCAGCCGCCTACCGGCTCTGCTGCCACAGTCTCCGGCCGTCCTGGCTTTCCCTGGCTCCTTTAACGGGATCCAGGCAGGGATCGAGTCGTCTAAAAAGCTGAAGACCAAGATGCTGACGCTCCCTCCAGAATCAAAGAATGTAGAATCTCTGTACAAGCACAAGTGTAAATACTGCGGAAAGACGTTTGGGAACGACAGTGCCCTGCAGATCCACCTGCGCTCCCACACGGGCGAGAGGCCCTTCAAGTGCAACATCTGTGGAAACCGCTTCACCACCAAAGGAAACCTCAAAGTCCACTTCCAGAGGCACAAAGACAAGTATCCGAACATAAGCATGAATCCTCATCCTGTACCGGAGCACCTTGACAATATCCCCACCAGCAGCGGCATTCCCTTCGGAATGTCTGTGCCCATAGAAGAGTCCAATTTGAGTGACATGAAGCCCATCCTCGGCCATCCGGCTCCTAGCTTCAACCCATCATCCATGTCGGGATTCAAAACTTTTGACGCGTACGGCGGCGACGCGTTTTCCCAGAGGCCCTCCCCGTCTGCTAGCGACAGCTCCCCATCCGTCTCCTCCGTGTTTGGCCAGGAGTCGGGGCTGGATCCCAATCAGAAGGATGCTAAAGAGCTCCTGGGAGCGCTGCATCACGTGAACGGCGGCGCCCTCCCAGGAGACGCCGGCTCTGGAACCGCAAAGCTCCAGCAGATGGTGGACGGCCTGGAAAAAAGGACGGACGACCCCAACGAGTGCGTGATCTGCCACAGGGTGCTGAGCTGCCAGAGCTCGCTGAAGATGCACTACCGCACGCACACCGGAGAGCGGCCCTACAAGTGCAAGATCTGCGGCCGCGCCTTCTCCACCAAGGGCAACCTGAAGGCTCATTACGGCGTGCACCGCGCCAACACGCCGCTGAAGATGCAGCATTCCTGTCCCATCTGCCAGAAGAAGTTCACCAACGCCGTGGTTCTGCAGCAGCACATCCGCATGCACATGGGGGGGCAGATCCCCAACACCCCCATGCCAGAGAACCAGTTTGAAGCTGGAGAAGCAGCGGAGCCGTCTCTCTCAGAGGACAAGAACATGGACCTGAACGGGTTTGACGCAAGCATGGAAGATCACGAGTCGGAGCTGAACTCCCAGAAGCCCAACGATTCCTTAAATTCCCTCCCTCCCCCCTCTGAGGAGCCCCAGAAGCTGGTGGCCCCCCCAGTGTTTTCTAGCCTGGACGTCCTGAAGAATCTCACCTCTGCTCTCGCGCTGAAGCGACAGAGTAGCACAGCCTCAGAGAGCGAGGGGACGTCCAAAGAGTCCCCGCCGGAAACCTACAACGGCCGCAGTCCTGCCATTTCCGACTCGGCCACGTCCTTCCACTCGTCCTCCCCCCTGAACAACGCGGGGACCAGGTCCCCCGAGGCGGCTGCTGAGGAATTCTGCCACAGCGGGTCCAAACTGGAGTCCGATAGCATACAAGATGGCGGCGAGTCGGGCGGCGCTCTGGACCTCACAGCTTCCAGCAGCTTCACCCCCAAAGTGATCAAAGAGGAACCGGGAATGCTGTTTGCGAACGGAGACTACGGTGAGTTTAACGATGGCGGGAACCTGTTCCAGCCTGTCAGAGGAATTCCATGAAAGTCTTTTTGTTTTATTTCCACCTGGTGTATCAGCAGCTCCCAGCACCATCCCGTTCATGAAGATCCCACCCAGCCTGGGCAGCATGGAGATGAAGATCCCCTCGGAGAATCCGTTGGGTCCTCACGGCCTCTTCAGCTCCCACATGCCCCAGGGAACGGCCATGTCGGCCTCCATGTCGGCCTCCATGTCGGCTGCACCGCGGCGCTCCACCAAGCAGCACACCTGCAACGCCTGCGGCAAGAACTTCTCCTCGGCCAGCGCCCTGCAGATCCATGAGCGCACGCATACGGGCGAGAAGCCCTTCGCCTGCAACATCTGCGGCCGCGCGTTCACCACTAAGGGGAACCTGAAGGTACGTCTCATCGTCCTCCTCCTCGGTTCTCCGTCTGTTCTGGAGCTGACGGTGGGATTTTCATCTCTCAGGTTCATATCGGCACCCACATGTGGAACAACTCGTCGCGCCGCGGCCAGCGCCTCTCTCTGGACAACCCCATGGCACTGATGGCCATGAATTCCGAAGCCAAGATGCTGCCGGACATCATGCAGGCGCCCAAAGAGCTGCCTGCGCCGCCCATGAGCTTTGACCCGTCTCTGTGGAACCAGTACGCCGCGGCCGCCTTCAGCAGCGGCCTGACTATGAAGACCAATGAAATTTCTGTCATCCAGGGCGGCGGCATCCCGCTCCCCGGCAGCCCCGCCGGCGGGCCCCTGATCGGATCCACCGGGGGCCTCATGAAGATGGACGGATCCCACTCGGGTTTGCCCGCCGCTGTGGCTGAAAGCGAGAAGAACGGCTCCGACGGCGTCCCCAAGGCGCAGTTCCCACATTTCATGGAGGAGGGTAAAATCGCTGTAAACTGAGGGCGAACGGTTCGGATGAGGTACAATCACATGCTCACGATTCAAGTGTTGTTTAGTTGAACCTGATTATAACTACTGTAGTTGTATTTTTATTTCATATGAATATATATGCGGGTATTTTTTTGTGTTTTTTGCTGTCTATCAGAAGTTTGAATGTATAAATTACTTGAAAATTACTGCTTTAATTCAAACTGTCTCCTCGGCGACTTTGAAGGATTTTGACTTGACGTGGAAAAGGTTTCAGGACTGAGTGGTCCCAACTCCGCCTCGGCCTCCACGAGTAATGTAGTAAACTGTAGAAGTCCAAAGACGCCTCCCACTGCTGCGGAGTGCCATAGCTTTTATGACGTTGTACATGTATGTGCTGGTAGAAAATGTCATCTCTGCTCTTTCGGAAGGTTTTTGATGATCGGGATTATTCCACTGTCGGGTTGTGTGTGAAGTTTTTCCTGATCTGAATGAACTGCGCTGCGTTCAGGCACCATCAGGTTTTTACAAAGTCTCTGCTGGACTGGTGTGTTTTCTCATTTCAGACTTCCTTTGCCCTGTCGTAGTTTACTGAATTCCTGTTTTCTCCCGGTTTTCCAGCTTCAGGGAGCCGTGTGATGCTTCATGTTCTCAGGCTGCACTTTATTCCAGCTTCAGTTACATTTCACCGCTTTAAACGTGGACTTTTCCTCTCAGATACAAACTATTCAAAATGTCAGATTGCTTTTTCTTTGGGGGGGGGGTGGTTGTGATGTTTGCTTGGTTGTCTTATCATCTCGTAGCGGCATTAATTTATTTATGAAACACAAAATGCTTGAGTTTAGGGGGGTAGCTTCTACCTCATTTAGATTTTAGTTGTCCCTCCCGTGCCCCTTACACTCAATGCAATGTTCTGTACATTTTCCTGGTACATTCTTTTTCTTTTCCTCTTTTTGAGTAAGCTATAAGAGTTCTCATTCTCAACCTGCTGAGTTGAACAGTAATGAATGTATCACTGGACACTTTACACGACTCAGACAGGTCCGAGGACGGTGTAGACTCCTGCTGTTCATTCCTTCATCAATATGCATTTGCCAAGTTGTGCCTTTCTTTAGCGAATCATGTCAAAAACTGTTCTCAAGTTGTCTCCACACTTCACCAGACGTTGAGCCAATTTGATCTGTTTACAGTGTAAATGTTTTTTTTTTTGTTTTTCCAGAAGTTTCTTTCAGCTAAATGTTTTCTGATTTTTGACAAATAAAATCAGGGTGACTTTTTCAGCAGGTGTCCTGTCTTTTTTTTTCTCCAACCCCCCCACACACCTTTAAACCGCTTTCTTCTTTAGATGCTGATTCACCTTCAAATGACTCCACCAGAAGCCATTAATCCTGCAGCATTTTGCATTCTCAACGCAAAACTATTTGCATCCACAACCGAAGCACATTTTAGTTCAACTACGTCCTTCACAATTTTGACATGATGTCATACTTTGCATAATGGCAATTATAAGAACTAAAGTAGTCCTGCAGGCAAAAAGAGGAAAGGCATGTAAATGAATTAAAAATGTTTTCTCTCTTCCAGGTGACTTGTTTGGTTGGTTTCTGCCATGGGCCATGTGCACAGCGGCGCATTTATTACAAAAATACAAACACATGAGGGCTGGGCAATAAAGCAGCTGGTTTTATGCATAGCTGACACACGGTACAGGACACAGTCATGAAAGCTAACACTGATTTTCATAGAGGTGGTTGCCACAAATCATAATAACGACTGCTGTACCTCAGCCAATGTCGCAGGCTGAGGTCAAACTTGTGGCATGCAAATGGCATTATTATTGAAAATACTCATTAAACAAATAATGCCTTTTGCTACAGTAGTATATCATCACACTAGTGTGTTTTTATATGCTTGGAAAACAATGTTTTACAGCTGTAATATTGATAGGTGGTGGCTGACAGCCATCCTGCTCGGTCAGGCTCGGATCTGCAGGATTTACAGACCACTCATGTCCAGGTCCAGCCTGCACACATCTGTCGGACCAACTCCCACTCCCAGAACCAGAAACTGGCTTCAACTTATTTTTTATATTTCACTTCTCAGTCAGGAGACAGATGGTGTAACCTTTTAAAGTTCCCCTTTAAGCTACACTGATCCTGATTCTACTCTGCTCTCCTTCCTTTTCCTCCATATGTCAGAGTCTGAACTAATCCAGCAAAGACCTGAACCAGGACATGAGAGATGTATCTGGACCTTTAGCTGATGAAATCTACCGCTGGCTAAAGCCTCATCAGAAATGTTTCTGTCAATAAGCCATTCTTGAGGAAGGGGAAAAAAAGCTGAGGAGGCATGTTACATGGCCCAAAATCTGGAGTAAAGATCAGTGGAAACAGTTGTGATTGAAGGACGGATCCTCCCCAGGGACCTGACCGTGATGGGTCTGATGGAGAGACCGATCCTCCACAGGACTAATGGAGGGATGGATCCTCCCAAGAACCCAAACCTTCTTTAAGAGTTCAGACTAGGAGGAAGAAAAACAAAAGATACTTATATGTGGACCGACTCTGGGTCCACCTCTTAAACTGGATTTATAGTCATGTATGATGTTTTAAGAAGTGAGGGAGTGAATGGTAAATGGACTGTACTTGTAGAGCGCTTTTCTATTCATGTGACCACTCAAAGTGCTTTGACACTACATGTCTCATTCACCCATTCATACCCATTCATACAGCACCTATATTATATCATACTTGGTGCACATTCATACACCTGATAGGCACATCGGGAGGCAAGGTAGGGTTCAGTGTCTTGCCCCAGTGGACTTGAACCGCTGACCTCCTGTTTTAGTAGGCGACAGCTCTATCCACCGAGCCACAGCCGCCCTCATGTGGCTCATGAGTCCTGAATGGTCCACCTTTTCCAGTCTGTAATGAATGAAGGTAAAAAGTGGAACCCTGACTGGCCCTAACAGGTGTGTTATTCATAAACAGTACATCAGCGGAATATCTCACCAAAGGTTTCACTCACTTCAACTCCAGACTGCAACTTCCAGTTAACAATTAGTATTATATGGAGTACGTTGGACCAACATTCAGCAGGCCTCTTCTTTCAGTCTGGCCCCTCAATATGCCTACAGGTGAGGAGAATGGGAAAGTTTAATTTAAAAACCTGAGGTCACAGAGAGAGGATGTTGAGGACAGATGGTGCCAAGCTGGGACAAAATTTTCCCCTCACCTGAACTGTCTGCTCTAAAACCTCAGTTGGTCTTAGCAGAAATTACCTTAAATAAATGTCTGTTATAGACCTTGTGATTGCAGGTAAGCTTAGTTCATTATGGGGATATTACTTTATTTTATAGCAAGGGACTAAAAAATAGGTACAGGGCTTAAATGAATAAGTGCACTGCAGAACCTAGACTTTATTCAGAAATAAAATTGTTTTTATCAATAGTAACGTTTAGAAGTGAGGTATTGCGTCACATGGCTGCGTCCCAGCAGCATACCGTGAGCGGTCCGGGGTGAGTGACAGCTGGAAGCCCCGCCCCGAGCCGCTCCAGCTTGGCTGACTGACTGCCTCCATTCGGGGCTGCAGGAATGGCAGATAATATCCCGCTCCAACCCGTGCGGCGACCGAAAAGACACGACAGTAAACACAGGAACGGGTAAGACCACCAGACGGTGCCGTGACATTAACACGGATCCGTTTGATCGTGTTTTCTCCCGTCCACTCCTTCTGACGTCAGCGTAGTCGTTACATTGTTTACAGGAACGCGTGCACAGTGTTGTGACCCAGCTAACATAGCCGCCTGGGTTTGTGTTTTAAAACAGCGTTTTCATAGCGTATAAAGATGCGAACAGACATGAGGCTGTTCAGGAAGCTAGCGTTAGCCGGACTCTAGGAGGACACATCCTGGTTCCGGAACAAGTGCATCTCACGCCCATGTCAATATTTGTTCGGTCAACAGGGACCTAGTCCGTTTAGAGCAACGGGATCGGTTCCGATAAACAAGGTAACCCAACAAGAACCCATTAAGAGCAAGATGACTGCACGATGTAAACGGGCCTGAGGATGATGATGGAGTACCAAGACGGGCGGACTGAGGGCTGAGAGGGTGCCATCATGGTGACGTCACCGCACGAGCCTTGAAAGCTGCAAACCTGAAAATGAAATAAGAAGAATAGAATAAAATACCCGAGAGCCCAAAAATAGCTCCAATATACAAAGTAAATATAATTAGAGACAAAGACCAAAAATGTATGTATATTTATGTATATTTACGTACATAAGAAAATGTTCAAAGAGCTGAACACTGAAAAAAGGATTATCTTATTATATTATCTGTTTATCTAATAAATAGATAAGTAAATATATTTAAAAACCCGAGAGCTGAAAAACTTAATAATGGATAAGTTAGTAGATTAAAACAATGCAAAAATGTGACTTCCTAAAAACAAATATGTGGATAAATAAATAAGATGACTCAAGAGCTAAAAGAAAAAAGAAAATGTTATTAAATATTATACTGCAACCTGTGAGCCGAAAAATGCCAATGAAAAGTAGGAAAATACAAAGACCTGCAAGCCAAAAAATAAACAAGTAAAATATATTTAGATAAAGTTATGTAAAAATGAATGAATGAAATAAAATGCAAAGCAGAAATGGAGGTGCATTATTAATTAGAAAGCACTCGGAGAGCGCAGACCTCTGCCAAGCTCTGTTGACTGCAAAATGTTAACGAAAATTTCAAAGTGATCCAGAATCTGTAATCTCTTCCGGATCTTCACCAAAATCTAATAAATTGTTCCTTGCACCATTCCCAAGCTATCCTGAAAGTTTCATTGAAATCCGTCCATAACTTTTTGAGTTACCTTGTACACTGACTGACAGACAGACGAACAAACGCCGGCAACAACATAACCTCTTTGGCGGATGTAAATATTGATGGAGGAGCATGAGAAGGAATATAATCTATAGAAATCTTAATAAGCTGTGGTTTCCAGTCAATTTGTATAATCACCCTTTGTCACCTTCATCAGGTCCACCTTATAGTACCGGGTCCAACCCCTATCTTAATTCCTGCTGTGGTAGATTCAGCAATGTGTTGGAAACATTCTTCAGATTTTGCTACACATTAACATGACAGCATCACACAGTTGCTGCACATCCATGATGATAATCTCTTTTTTCACCACATTCCAAAGGTGACATACTGGATTGAGATCAGGTTTAGTGTGAACTCAATCAAGTCGTCTTCACCATTTCTGCATGACTACATTAACTGAGGTGCTGGCATGGGATTGGCTGATTAGATTTGGTTGTTAACAGGATGTTGAGCCCGTGAAGAAATAATTATTTTCACTCCGCTGACTCCCATTATTTTTTCGATTTTTAAGGACCCATGGGGCGGAGGTAGATGGGCGTGGCTTTGGCAACCCATTGGCAAATAAAAGACGGAGTGACTGCAAAAATGATTGGTTGTTATTTTTTAAGTCCCATTACTTTCAGAGCTGATGTATAATGACAATTATATGTTTAAAGATTTTAATTAATCATACCTCATGGGGCAGTGAAGCCATTTAGATCTAATATTGCATAAATTGTTAAAAGAAACCTCTTCTATAACACCTTTCACAGACAGTATGTGTAAGCGTCTCTCCCTCAGTATGATTTCTTCCCAAACACTGTGATCAACATCCCTCATTTCCTCTTCCTTTCAGGTGCTGCCCTTGGTCAAGATGCTGTGGTATGGGCGACCTCCGCCCCCGCACCGTGTGGCTCGGCCACCCAGAGAAAAGGGAGCAGAGGTACCCGAAGAATGTCATCAACAACCAGAAGTACAACTTCTTCACCTTCTTGCCTGGGGTCAGTGTTGGTTACCAGTCATCTCTTCACCTTCCCTCTGTTTAACTCCCCCAGTTTAATAGCCTCTCCAGTACACTTTGTTGTGAGTAGTTGAAGATCTGCTATTTATGGTTTTGACTCATTTAGATCATTGCTGTGAATAAGGGCTGAAACCTTCGGTTAATTATGGTTTAGATAACTCTGCAGACAATTGTTGAACTCAGAGGTGATCATCAGCTAAACCCTTTCATGCATCACAGATCATCAGTGAGTGATGCAATACACTGTCACTTACTGTAGATTATAGATGTGCATACATACATTGAGAATCATCTATAATAACCGAAAATATGGATACTCTATATCCATTTTATATGATATGGATGTTCTACATCCATATTGTATATCCAGATATAAAAAACATTTTATTTACTTGAATAAAATATGAAAATACATTAAATAAATAAAATGTAAACTCTGATTAAGTAATAAAACACATCACTGTGTATGTCTATGGAAGCAAACTAAGAAATATATGGAACTATTTCTTGATAATTCATGCACGAAAGGGTTAATGTTTCAGTTCCACTCTGACCAGCATGGTAGCTGTGTTGCATTTCTGTTCCAGTATCGTCTTCTACGGGAGTACAGTATAGTTTCAGAGTTAAACTCCATGTGTGACTGCTCTGAAATAAGTGCTTACTAAATGATTACTGTGATGACTGTAGCTTCGAATGCCATAGATCAGGGGTGAAAATCCCATTTCATTTTTGGGGCCGGGCCAATGACACTAACATTTCAGACGGTAATTCCTGGTGAGGGGCATGACAACTTGCTCTTTCCCTCTCATTTTTGCAGGGTTCAGGCTGAGTTAACCCCTTAAGGATCCAACGGCCCTGGGACGGGCCCTTTTCCCATTGGATTACATTAGGCCAGGATCCTTAAGGGATTATATATAGTTGTTTATCATGTCCCATCCTTGGCCACGCCGTTTTATGTTATAATTAGCTAGCTCATCTGTTAAACCAGAGTGAATGTAGGTATCAACATCAAAACAGGATCTCACTAGACCACTAGACCCGAGTCCATCTCACATCAACATAGGACCTGGACCAGATTTTGGTTGGATGATCCAGCTGACTCAATAAGATTTTTATTCCATATTACCGTATGTGTAATATATTGTTGTCTAGCCAAGCGGCAACCTCCAGCTAGAAAAAGCGATGCCTATGCGGAAGTGCAAATAATTGCAGTTCCCTCCTCATCCGCTAGGCGCTGGCTGCAAAACAGACCAATCTAGTAGCTCTGTCTGAGCTCTCGTGATTTTTCTATTGTAGCCATCTTTTTTTTAAGCATTGGCTATCATTTTTGGTTTGTCCAGGAAGTTTTTTCATGCTGGTCAAAAGGCTGTGCTGCATGGGAGATTTTCTGCATATTTTTTTGCTCTTTTCAATACTTGTTACGCTGCGTCTCCATGGCAACGAGACTTGTTTACCTCCGAGATCAACAGATAATGCTCTCCAAACTCAAGATTATCAGTGAAATAATGTATTATTTTAATCTTTCTAAGAAAAATGGTTTCTACACGGTATATTATGTAGTAAAAGGGGTAAGTCCATAAAAATGAATGACTCATTGAGTCCAGGCCATTTTACTTAGCGAAAGCGGCTAGTTTTTAGCTTTGGCGTGACGCTCTTTTTCTGCCAATGGGGTTATCTTCTGTAACTTCCGGTTTCCAATCAGCCAATAAGAGCTTTCCCCAAGGGAATCCGTAAGCCATTCATTTTTATGGACTTAAAAGGGGTAAGTCGGACCTCCCCCTTTACCACATAGTATACTGCGTAGAAATCATTTTTCTTAGAAAGATTAAAATAATATCAAGTATAGTTCATTTAAAACCGTTTACTCCAACTCTTGTGATGGGGAACGTAAGATCACTAGCTAACAAAATGGACGACCTCCGGGTACTAACCAGGTCTAAGAAAGAATACAGAGTGCAGCATTATGTGCTTCACCAAGACATGGCTGCATGAACACATCCCAGACTGTAATGCGTCTGTACACGTCTTCAAGACGGTCCGTGCAGTTCACAATAAACAACTCAGCGGGAAGGTGGAGTGCAGTAGAATAGCAGTGCTGGTTAACCAGCATTGGTGTCATCCTGGACATGTCACTATTAAAGAGAAGATCTGCACAAGAGACATGGAACTGCTAGCTTCTTGCACTGGACCTGAATAAGCCTCTCACTGAAGATTGTTCCTTCCAGCAGCCTCTGGGATCAATAAAGTATTTATTCTTTTAATTTGTTTTTTCATTTAAATTCATAACTAATTCATGAGCATCTACAAATGCCCTATAGAACTATAAAATCACGTACCCATTATAAAAACACGCATCTTAAGAACACCAGTCAATTCTGGTGATAATTATTAATAAAGCACATGCTCACTATTGTAACAACAAGCCCGT
>JBBDHI010000014.1:25221265-25231311 GCA_037177115.1 Craterocephalus stercusmuscarum
ATCAAATGAAATAAACATAAATAAGAGTATACAGATATAGATATGAATAAGATAAACTGAATCAAGAAAATAACTACATAAAAGTACAATAAATATATAAATGAAATCAATAAAATAAGTAATAACATAAAACGGCTGAGAGCAGTTTGTAGCTAATGTTGGATCATCAGGATTTAGAGGATTTAAATGTTTTGTAGTTGTGTTGTGTTGTGTTTTCATTTAATTTTGCGGTGATTGTTAAACTCGCAGATGAGCTGAATCCGGCCCTGCCCAGGCCTCATCAGGATCAGTAGCTGCAGGGCTTCAGATTATTTTCACTGACTGGCTGTTAGTAATGTGGTGAGTTAAGAGATGTTGACTTCATGTTTTCCTCTCTGCCTTTCTCTGTAGAACCAGCGTGTTCCTGCTGACATGATCTTTTTAAGGACCTCTGAAAGAAATGGTAAACATCTGCAGGTCATTCATCCACACACCCACATCAGGCGGGCTATCTGGGGAAATGACTTGTTTAAAAAAGGCGCTGAGGTGCAGGGATTAACCCTGAGCCAGGGCAGGAAGCCCTCCCATGGATGAATTGTATCTGGGTCCTGCAGTAAATGATGACTGAAGCTGCGACTTGCTGCAGACAAAACATTGTTTTCTTTTGATCTTCTTGTGTGACAGATTTTTGTCTTTCAAATGAGAAGATAATGGAAAGGAAAATCCAGGCACACGCAAGATCAAATGCAAAGAGAAAATAGGCGAAGGGATAGGAGGATGCCTCATCTGAATAATCAAATATGGACGAGGACAGCCTGGGACAAACCCTGTAATGTCCATTTAAATAGTAATCTCTGTGGCCCAGAGAGGAGAAGAAAAGAAAAACATCTCAGGCAGTCGTTTATTTTTAACTTTGAGAAAAGTCACTGTTTAAAAAAAGGAGGCAGATGTTTGTTGTTGCAGTGTCTTCCTGTTGGGGGAAGAAAAAACAACAACATTGTTTTACTGGAAATTGTGGCGGGTTATCTCTCTTCCATGTGGAGGCCATTAGGTCAATTATGAAGGGCCGAGGCCATGGTTGGAAGGTTTGGGCAGGATGACGCATGCTTGCTGAAGGGGGGATGGGTTTCAGTGACTAACCCCCAGTAATGTGCAGCTCAGCAATCCCAGTCTGGATTACTATACTGAGGGCATGTCACAGAAGGCGCAGTCTCCAGATATCTAATATTCTGTCTCGTCCACTTCGTCCTTTTTATTGTGACATTCCAGAAAAATCTGTTTCAGAGAATCTTTTCCCTCGTTGTAACGTTCCTTCTCCCAACACATTCTAACCTGAGGATGGCGAGTGATCAAGCGCTTGTCCCGTTCTTCCTGCAAACATGCCTTCAGGCGTCCCAGAGTACGGGGGTGGGGCTTGTTACAGGTCAGGACTGCAGGCAGGCCAGTCCCGTACCCTCCTCTTCCTCAGCCATGCTGCTGTCATGCAGCAGAATGGGGATCTTCATCATCCAGCCCCATACCATCACAGATCGACATCATTTGTGAACAGAGATCAGAGAACATGGCGTCCAGCTCCTTCGTCCTTCACATGCTGGGAATTGTGCACACTGACTGAACGCTTTAACCCCTTTGGTCCACCTGCTTTTCTTTCATCTAAACCAGTCTGTAGAAGCTGAAACCCTTTAATACCAGTTACCATGGCGACATGATGTCTTCTGGGCAGTCTTGGTCAGATTATGAGACTGAATTGATGTAAACAGAATGTATCAATAGACATAGCACATAAAGACCAACCAGAACAAGAAAACAGATTGAATTACTTGCAGTTCTTTGTAGAAATAACACACAGATCAACAGCGACCAAGACTTTTCTCATCTGAAGATCATTCTAGTCTTTGAAATGATTTACATATTTACAGTTTTTCCTCATTTCCAGTTATTTCTGCTCCTATCCCCACCAAACCAGCTCCAGCTCAGCTTCTTGGCTTTATTCCAGCCATACAGGAACATTTTTCTGCTTTTCAGACACACACAGAACTTTCTGGACACTTGTTATCTTTGGCTGCTCCTCATTGGACATTAGCCTCAATTTAAGATCTGATTGGTGGAATGTGTCATCATATTTTCCAGGCATAGATAGTGGTCACTTAGCAACATAGTGGTGATAGTGATGAAAATTAGATAAATAATGGTGTTATTGTGAATTAAAAGTACATGTTGTGCCTGGATTGTAAACCTCCTGGATGGGATAGAAATGCCTGGAAAACGTCCGTCGATCACCTAAAGAGTAAACTATCCATCACAATTTACCCCATCACCTTCATCTCATTCCTGGCCCTAAAACATCTTTATTCCAGCTGCTTTTGGATGATGAGACAGAACATGAAAAGTTTGGGGTTTATTTTGTCTGTATCACACACAAATATCCAATGAGATTCCTTCTTTCAGGGGTTTTATATCCCAACATGTTCTGTGATCAGTGAGGAATTCCGGGTGTTTCTCTCTATGAAAGCCTGTCTATCGTTGCCCTCTAGAGGTGAATGTGTGTTCTGCTCCTCAGGCTCCTGCTTCCTGCGGACCGACCAGCTGGACGGGGAGACGGACTGGAAACTACGCCTCCCAGTGGCCTGCACCCAGAGGCTGCCCACGGCTGCAGTGAGTCACCACGTGTGGATGGACCGGCTGGGAGGATGGAGGAGAATAATTACACCGTGGCTGTGTCTCAGCCTTTGTTAATGGATGAACAGGAGTCATTGTGTGTGCAGGAGTCTTTCATTAGGACAGAGTGCTGATTTAGCTCCAGTCTGGGCCACAGCACATCAAAGAGTCCCTCCTGCTCTTTACTTTTAGCTTTTGACTCAGATCATTTTGTGCATTACATTTTGCAAACATGGAGGAAAAGGCCTGAAGTGTTCAGTCGTGTGCAGATTTATTTATGCTGGTTTTTCATGAAGCTAAAACATGTGCAGTTCTGTCCTTCTTCATCATCCTGTTGGTCTGATCCTCGTCTCACAGGAACTTCTCCAGATCAGGTCCTACGTGTACGCAGAAGAGCCCAATATCGACATCCATAACTTTATCGGAACATTCACCAGGGTGAGTGTTTTCGTTTTATAGTCAGTAGGCACCTCAACCTGTTTATGTCCTACTGGGAATAAGATATGTTGTATATGTTCTAAAAGGGAATTAGGGCTTGATGAGATCTGGAAATCACTGTGTTCTGGCTTTATTTATAGCCCAGCTGTTTCTGGAGCTACAGTTGGATATTAACTGTAATTTTGTTCATCAAACAGGCACATAATAGAAAGACTTACATTATTTCTTGTTAACAAACCTGATTGACCTAGTCGCGACTGGTTAAGCATTCTGTGTATCTGTGGGCTCTTACAGGAGGATGGAGACCCACCGGTTAATGAAAGCCTCAGCATTGAGAACACCCTGTGGGCCAGTACAGTTGTGGCTTCTGGTAAATATCGAATCATGAAACAACAAATATCCAGGAAGTAACCAGGACCAACCTTTGCTTCCTGGGTAACAGTTAATCTGATAACTTGTCCAACCAAATGTACCATGGAAAAGTAATGAGGTGGACCAACATGGTGCTCGCACAGCAGAGAGTGTGTTAACCTGTAAAAAAAGTAGATTGCTGCTTCTGTAACACACACACACACACCAACATGTGTTGTTCATTAAGCAGCTGGAAACGTAACGTTCGTCTGAAAACGTCTCTTCATGTCAGGATCACGAGTCTGGGAAACATCTCTGTGGTTCATGTTGTGATCTGACGTGTTTTTTCTCGCCCCCCAGGCACAGTGGTGGGGGTGGTGATTTACACAGGAAGGGAGCTGCGGAGTGTCATGAACACCTCCAACCCCAGACATAAGGTACAGTAACTGGACTCGGTCCAGTATCTGATCATTTTTAGACCTTGGTTCTGTTCAGCTCTTGATGTTTCCTCTGCTGCTCCTGACAGGTGGGGTTGTTTGACCTCGAGGTGAACTGTCTGACCAAGATCTTGTTTGGGGCTCTGGTGGTGGTGTCGCTGGTCATGGTGGCCCTCCAGCACTTCGCTGGTCGTTGGTACCTCCAGATCTTCCGCTTCCTGCTTCTCTTCTCCCACATCGTGCCCATCAGGTTTGACCTGAGAGTCTTCCTTATGTAGTCTGTTCTGTGTTTTCTCCAACCTCTTCAGCCTTTCAGAGGTGTAACATCAGGTCTGTTGTGTAAATATAGAAAAATTATCTCTACTGAGAGCAGAAAACTGTAAGTTTCATCATCTCCAACCAGGATTCAGCGTGATGTCTTAATGTTGTTGTCTGGGATGAAACCACATTTACTATTCTACATTAAGAAGATGCTTTTATCCAAAGCAGCCAACCACAGTTACATTTCCCAGAGTCCTGTGAGAGCAGTTCCTGTCTAAAATCAGTGGACTGCTACTTTTCAGTGAGCCAGGTGATGATGAGCGGGGAAGGAGGAGGTTGTTGCTTTAAAGGGGCTATATCTGATATTATTTTAATTTTTCTAAGAAAAATGGTTTCCACACAGTATATTATGTGGTAAAAGGGATAAGTCCATAAAAATGAATGACTTATTGATTGTACATATGTACAGTCCAGGCCATTTTAGTTAGCGAAAGCGGCTAATTTTTAGCTGGTAAATGAGGCGGACCCAGTATTTTCTGCCTGGTTACTAGAGTTAGGACAATGTGTTTTTCTCACAATTCAATTGTTTTACTATTTTCTTGGGTGCTGATTCAGTTTCAATTGCAATTATTCATATTGGCAATTGTGAATTTTAGTTTGGTTTTTTAACATAATGCCATGTGAAACAGTTTGATGACGATGTCTACAGAGTATTTTAAGAGCTATTTTTCACCAAAGAAAAGCCCATCACCTGTGAGTCAGTGTTTAAGATTTATTCAGCAGCGATATATTTGAACCAGCTGAAACGGAAGCCTTTAAATGAGGAAAAATAGACAAAACACTTTTGATTTGATTGGACGAAGACGGGTGTCTCAGATATTTTTCCTCCTTACGGTTGATGATTTGAGACATGGATATAGCCATGGTGACATCAGCATAATTCTATTAGATCACACCATTAAAATGGGGATCATTCATGGAAATCAGCTGATTGAAGCCAAGGTTGGAAGGAGATTTATCCCTCGTAGTTCAGATTTCCAGGAAATATCCAGAGTTTGCCTCCGTTTTGATCTACTTCTGGATAAAATAACATCCCAAAAGAAACGCTCCACCTCAGAAGAAGAGCTGGAGATGAGTTTAAAGCAATAGGACAGAATTGTGTGTCCCAGATTCCTGACTGGAGGACAACCGCCCCACTCCATGAATGTTTGACCAGATAACGTCCACATGGTGCTTAAAGCTTCTCTCTTAGCTTTATTTCACACCAAGTCGTTTTCCACAGAGTTTGGAATTAAGACATAATTTTTTTGGTCATTTTACAGTGGAAACAACAAAAGGATCCTTGGATCTAAGAAGCCAAAAATGACTTGTTTCCTTTTGTTATTTGATGCAGTTTGCGTGTCAACCTGGATATGGGAAAGATGGTTTTCAGCTGGATGATTAAGAAAGACTCCAAGATCCCGGGGACGGTGGTGAGGGCCAGCACCATACCCGAGCAGCTCGGACGCATCTCCTATTTGCTGACGGACAAGACAGGTGATGTGTTCACCTTCTCAGCGGGCTGAAATAAGAGGTTACAAAGCTGGTTTTAGTTGTTTCCTTCCCTGGGGACTCCACTCCGTGGTGGGGTCTTTGCTCCCAGAAACACGCTGCTTATTGGATCCTTAAATCATAAAAAGCCAAAGTCTCTCATCCGTACTCACATTTAGGGCCTAACAGCTCCACCACTGCACTTCCTCAGGCGTGAGGTGTTACACGTCAGATTTACAGCCCTCATGCCCAATAAAATGATCAGCCATTTCCCATCCGGAGAGCGATTAGTCCAGCGGGGTCTGCAGGTCAGGCTAATGTATGAGCGCAGCCCCTCAAGTCTTTTTGATATATGAGCAGAAAATGCTTTTAAAGGTAAGTGTGAGGATGCAGAGCTTGTGTTGAATTAGAGGTTTCTGCCTTTCTTCTTAGTTTTTTTCCTCCAGTTACCACGTGCATCGTGGAATCTCTGTGTTACGTTTTATAATTGGGGCCAATGCTGTACGCGCTAAGTGATCATATTACTGTTCATTTATGTTCGTTCCACAATATGAATCTCCAGCTTTCGTCTCAGTTTTCAGCATCTAACTCTTCATTTGTTGACTCAAACCTCCACAAAATTCATGTCAAAATATGTGTCTTGATTAAGAGATGGGTACTTTAGAAAATCTCAGGGTAATTAACTAAATGCAATAAACTGTGATTTATTTTCCTATTGAAACATTATAGGATTCTGCTGAAATGAGCAAATCCCAGCCGAATTCTGAGCCCTTTAACATGGGCACAGTTTCCTGCAGAAATTAGGTCTAACTTTATACAGGTCAAAAAAGATGAAACTTTCTCCATCTACAAGAACATTTTGATAACTTATGTTTTTTAAACAATCACACTTTAAGTTTTTATGAAAAATCAGAAGGGTCTAGCTATATATGTCTATGGTTTTAGATCTCTGGCAGTAAATTCATTCACATACGGCAGGATGGTGCTGCACGGCCAACACCGCTAGTCGGATCGGGTTGGACCAAGACATTTTCTCTTTCATTGTGGTGAAAGTGGGACAGATAATAATGCAATGATGCAATAACCGGTGATCAAATGTTAAAATAGAAAAAGGCGCGCACGTTTTCAAGGCCAAACAAGAAATAAAATCAGCCTTTAACTGCACATTAAACATGTATTTGACAGCGGGGCGGGTTGTGAAAGAAACGTCCACATGTCATGGCTGCAGAAAGTGTGCAGCTTAATCAAATAAAGATATAGAATAAATTGTAGGCCGCAAGTGTCAATGATTTTTTAAACATTACATTCTTTTATTTTCAATTTAAACAAATATCTGTTAGCCTACATTGAAACTGTGGGATGATACAGAGGGCGTTTATTGTTTGATTAATAATTTTGCACATTCCCTGCAGACAAACAATGTAATGTAATCACAATTGTGATCTTGTGGGCTATTTCTGTTCATCAGTGATGTTAGTGCAGATTCCTTTTTAAGAGCTTAGCATCAAATGATTCAGTTGCGTGAATTATTTGCAGCGCAGCCATCAGATTTCCTCTTTGGTTTACTCTTAGTGTGTTAGGAGTCCTCCGGATGACTCCTAATCATTTTCAGGTTTAGGAGGTAGTTTTAGCACTAATACCTAAGACCAACATGCCCGTTTTTCTCTAGGAGTTAGTCCTAAATCAGCCTGTTAGGAGCTACCTTTAGCCCTAAGATTCTTTGTGAATATGGGCCCAGACCTATAAATAATCCGTCCAATCTCCACGTTTTGCTTCAATCGACACAAACACCCAAAAAACTTGACCGATGTTCACCCTGGTCCTGCTTCGTTTTTGTAACACAATGAAGATGCCATTTCTACACAGAGCTGTGGATGGGACCACTCCTGACCGGCCTCAAGTGATGTGAAGCTACTAATAATATTGAAGCAGAAGTGGCCATCGTGGCAGATATAAATATTAACATTTATTTTTTGCTCCCATCAAAATTATTAAAAGTTATTTATATATATAATTTTTTCATTAAAGTAAATGGATGGAATATTTTTGAAAAATGAATTGTTCTGACAAAAAAGTTGTAGCTTTGGCGTTTTTTCACCAGGCACCCTGACCCAAAATGAGATGGTGTTTAGACGCCTCCATCTTGGAACGGTGGCGTACGGGATGGACTCTATGGATGAAGTCCAGAGCCACGTGTTCAGCGCCTACACGCAGGTAAAAATCATGCAACATCTACTTAAAAATTACGGTATTTAAATCCCAACAGCTCGGGAAAGGTTGGTATAAACAGACTGCCAGTGTGGGTGAATGCTTCCTGAACTCAAAAAAGTCCCCAAAGGTCAGTGAACAGGAAACGGGACCGGCCCACAAGCCGAGCAGCAACAGGACCTCTTTAATGATGCTGCCATTAACCCCTGGATCCCTCAGCCTGCTAAAAATAGCAGAAACAAAGAAAAAGCGGATCCTTCGTGTTAATTCTGAACAGCTGTTTCTCTTCGCTTCTTTAAGAAATATCTCACAATTTATTATCTACATAGCAGGGGTCAGACACACAGCCACGTGTCAAAACTGGCCACCATTCCTTACTCTTCTCTTTTAAAACGGGCATGTTTATCACTTATTCTATAATCCCCTTAACAAAGATCATCATCATCATCGGGATTATTAGTTATCAGGACATCATCCCAACTGATATTTCTTACAATGGAACAGTAAAGTTCAATAACAAAATTGAAAATAACATCACTGATCATCGATTGAGGAAGGAAGGTAAGAATGTGCTGCAATAAAGAAAACTGCGGCAGCAACACAAAGCGATGCATCAAGGAGTTGTTGATGAAATAATCAGAATTGAATTGTCAGACCATTAAAGAGGCACAGCTCTAAGTTAAACAACATACAATATTCAATTTACTCAAAATAAATTAGATAAGAGAATGAATAAATCATGCAGTGATGAAATTGCACTCGATTTTCTCTAGAAACATCTTTATAATGTACTTGTACTTCTTTGCACCACCTCTGGATCTCTTGTGCCAGAGTCGTGCAGGTTCTACAGTAGATGTTCCCCTGCTGCAGCACACCTGATGTAAATAATGGGTCATGAAGAGGCTGGTGCAGAACTTGACAGCAAGCTGTTGCACATGTATTGCATTTTAACTGGATGGGTTGACTTTGGCTCAAGAGGTCTGGCATTGGTGATGCCTGATCTAGATGGTTGTCTGATTCCTCTCAGATTTCTTTGCAGCCTCCTCCTGACCGCACTGCCTTCTCTCTTCAGCCCAACCATGACCTTCCAGCCTCCAGGGCTCCAGCAGCCACCAAGGTCCGAAAGACCATCAGCAGCAGAGTCCATGAGGCGGTGAAGGCCATCGCCCTGGTGCATAACGTTACCCCCGTATACGAGTCCAACGGCGTGACGGACCAGGCCGAGGCCGAGCAGCACTATGAGGACACCTGCAGGGTCTACCAGGCATCCAGCCCAGACGAGGTACGAGCTGATTCCACAGAACCACAAAAGAATCAGATGATTTGTTCTAAAAACCCTAAGAGCATGTGGAACATATTATAGAGCATATTAAGTCACATGAAATTAGACTTTTGGTAAAAACTGGAGCAGTTCTATCTTCAGAAAATTACAGTAAGATGCCTCCCACACTCATGTCCTTGACCACTGGGAATTCTTTGAACATCAAGAAGAGGACTGCAAAACTGGACTCCCTCCATTTCCTGCAGCATAAATGCAGATTTCCTTCATGTGCTTCTTTGCACTTATCCATCGGATTTTCCTTTGAATACCCTGATTTATTCAGACAGTACAAACTCCATTTTATTTCCTTTGACTGCAAGTCATGTTTGAGTTTATGGAATAACCTTAGATATATGTGTTTTTCATTTAAAATGATGATTCAGTCTCAGAGAGAGCGTTGACGCTCTCAGTTGATAAAAACCCGCCAAGTGCGGTGAGTTTGTGAGTCATGACCGCCAGCTGCAGCTCCAGTCAGCCCAGTCAGAACCGAGCTGCCGCCCGAAAGCTGCTGAACCAACACCAGGTCCCAGAACGTTTCTACACTGTGACTAATAACAAACCTCACACTGCTAAACTGTCTTCATGTCAGGGAAAAACAGTTACCATGGGGAGATTGTGACTGTAACCCTGAGAATGAATCTGCCAGTGCAGGGAGGTAATCACACCTGGAAATGGAATCATTTCCTATAATAGAAAACATTTTTAGACTTTAGACATGAGAAACATCTTGAAACAACAAGTTGTCAAGTTTCAAGTCTTTTAACTTAAAAATCCTTCTAAACCAACCTGTTAAAGGAGAACTTCGTTTTTTTTAAACCTGGGGTCTGTTGTCATCTTTCCTCTCATACATGTGAGTGAGGAGG
>JBBDHI010000014.1:25267442-25279069 GCA_037177115.1 Craterocephalus stercusmuscarum
CAGCTTCCATTTAAAACACCGAAGACAAAAAATGCAGGCTTTCTATTCTTTGGCAACAGGATGACGAATCTTCTTTTTCTTTCTAACAAAAGGACATATTCTTTTTGTAACCCCAGTTAGGGGGTAAGGACTCTATGTAAAATAAAAATATTGCAAGAATCTCGTCAACTCACTCAATCTATTCCCAGTAGAACATAAATATGTTGTTTATCCTCTTTCACTGGGAATAAAGTACGGATTGATGAGATTTGGACACTATTACATTTTGTGTTTGATTTTTCACTAAGTCCCTTTTTTTCTTATTTGAAGTTTTATTTCCTCAAATGACAGTTTCTACCTGATTTTAGGCTTAATTGATAAAACAGAAAAACACTGAGACTCACTCAGACATGCACTGATCATGTTTAAGTTCACATACTCAGTCTTTTATACCGTTTAAAATGTTTTAAACCTCCAGCTGAAGATCAGTAAGCAGGTTGGACCACACAGGACCTTTCTCTCAGCTTTACTGTCTGGAAAACAAGTTTGTTTTTAGAAAAAATTGTTCCTTCCTCTTCTGCTGGAGAATAAAAAAGCTGCGTTCAAGGCCAATGAAACTTCTTCATTTTAATATGCACTCATGTACCTCCACACTGCATGTTTACATTAGAGCTCCAGCCTGCATCCAACTTTTTTTCTTCTTCCATTGGAGAAGTGCTTCAGTTGTACCATTAAAAGAAAACCATTGAACTAAGTCAGCCCCATGAAAATTGTAATTCCACTCCAGGATCAGCAGAGCTGCCCACTAACCTCAATGTTCCTGCCAAACATTCCCATCAGAGTCCAAGGAAATTCTCAGATTTACTTTGTGTTTTACAGACTTGGGATTTTATTTATTTATTTATTTTTTAGAAGGACCTTCCTGCTTTTACGTAACATATCAAAGCTAATAATCACGATGTCAGTGGATTTTATCATTGACTCTAAGAGACAGGAGTTAGTTTCCAAACTGGAAACATTGTGCATGTTTCCCAGACAGAACATCATGAATCTGCTTCAGAGCAAACCTCCAGCTGTCAGCCGATGATGCACACGACCAAGCCGAGAGTTTTTCCAGCCGAGGCGGTCACATCATGGAGGATGCTGGGTCGTCGCCTGCTTCAGAGTAAACACAGGTTCTGCTCCGAGTTTCAGCTCAGCTCTACTTCCTGGTCACATTTCTTACTATTATTCCCCAACAGGGCGGCATCATGGAAAATAAAACTACAAAATATAACGATTAAATAAACAGTAAATAATTCACCTGTTTCTCACAGTTAAACAGGTTTTAAAGCCCAACTAGTGAAGAATGTCGCTGTTCAACAGACTCGCTGTCAGGTTTAAAAAGGCCGAAAAGCTTTGATGACATAAGTTCAGACATTTTCATCTCGGGCTGAAATGAACTCCAAGGAGATAAGAGGGGGGACAAAATGCCCGATCCATCCGGAGTCGAGGAACATTTAGATGATCGCTAATATCTGAAGGCATAATGGTTAATGAGACAGTGGAGATGGGACAAGTCCAATAAGAGACGTGTATCAGACATAATTATATGGTGTTCCTCAGGGAACTCTAAGAAGACCACTTGGCTTTGGCTTTGTTATAACCAGGACTGAGACGACTCCAAACAGGAATAAATCTTATAATGGACAGTGTGTGGACACTAAAGATGTTTGCTTGTGTTAACAAACATCTCCAGAGTCGAGCAGTGGAGAGACGAGGTTTGACCTGGAGCCCTGAGGGAGATGATTCGCTTAGATAAGAAAATCCATTTATGACATGAACTTAGCATTTACAGTGCCCAGATCGTTGTATGTGGATACTGCAGTTGTGACTGGCTGGACAGTTTCTGGTAAATAGTGTTGGAGTGAAAACATGATGAGTTTACTTTCGTCTGTATCTATTTTGTGTTTTTCTAATTGTAAATACATTTTGGCATTAAGAGGTATGTAAAATTGATTACAGTATCATCGGCATAAAAATAATACACTGGACAGGTTATCACACAGATTATACGTAGAAAATAAAATGGGTCCTAAGTCCGAGCCCTGCGGGACTCCTTTAAGCAGAGGAGGAACCAGCTGTGAGACTACAGCAAACAGGCTGGAATTAAAAACCTCTATCAATGAAAACAGCTGCTGATTTTATTCTAAGCTTTCCTAAACTGCAAGTCATCTCGATTTATTTGGAGATAAACAAAACTTCCCTCCATGTTCAGAAACATGGAAACCTGAAAAAAGTGCTATTGATAGGAAACAGGCTTACCCCGCCCAGGTAGGAAATAATTTAGGTATCAAGAATTTGGTCTCGTTAGCATAACAGATCAGGATCATGGATGTATTATAGAACTCCTGATGATCCGCTCGTCTGCAGGGATGCACCTGGCTTTTTAGAAATAACAGAAACTAGTGGGGGCTAAACTGGAAGGACTCCAGATAAAGGAGTCTCTGCAAATGACTTGTTTACTACTGTGTGTGGCGCTGTGTAAACACTGGATTTTGGCAATGACAAGCCCTTCACAGAAACTTTGCAAAGCATGAACACACACCCTCCTCTGGAGCTATTAATAGCTCTGTGGGCTTGGAATGCTTTGATTTGTCTTTGCAGCTTGGACTCTCTGCCTCTCCCTCTGATCCCTGATGATTCAGACTAATGCCCCCCAAACCAGCCTTACACCAGTCCACCCAGTCCACCTGCAGAGTGACTGGATTAGAGACACTTCTCTCTTTCTTTCTGCAGAGTAAATATCAGGATTGTTGCTGCGGAGGCTGAAACCCAGTCGGTTGGAATGGGAGGAGTAGGTTTTTTGGGTTATTCTTAGTTTGTTTTGACGACCAGATTTAGCTGCTTCGCATCTTTTCAGTCCAGATTATAGATAAAGTAAGATGTCGGAGTTCTGAAATGCTGCGCGGTTGAGATGGAAAACTATTGAGGTCAAACTGCAGTACTGGCAGACTTGACCACATTTCCACCAGATTGTTCTCTTCTACTGACATTCAGATATTGATCAGAACCTGGTTGCATAATGAGGCGGGGATGTGTAGTTTCCATGTTGACAGGGCACATTAGTTCTGGAAAAAGAGCTCCATGTTTTCCACGCATCTCCCATTGTGGCAGGAAGGAAATGAGATTCCTTCTTGCACAATGACATGCCAGCAGATCCTGGACTGAGAGTCCGTCTGGAGCTGCCCGTCTAACTTCAAGAGGGTTGGGAAACAAGATGGAATTTCTGGGGCTTCTTCATCATTAAAAGGCGATCCGTAAATTCCACGATCCCGCTGAACCATCCTCCTCTGGAAACTAGCACAATTAAAGTCCACCTCTTCTCCACAGTGGTGTGTTTAATGTTGCTTCCGATTTATGGTGCAGAATTAAGTTCTTTCATTTCACTGCAGGCAGCAACCCAACATGTCTTCAACTTTATCACATCTGTACATTTTCAACATGTTCCAGAATAATGTCTCCAGTCTTTCTTCCCAGGTGAGTCAGTTCAGGTGCTCAGAATTACCACACACATGCAGAGATGTACACGTATGTACATTTAAGATGACTTCTACATCTGGGGAAGTTAATGGGATCCTGATGTAGAATTCTGGATTTTCCACTTCCAAATACCTGGAATTAAATGTTTAAAGGGTTTTCCATGGTACTTTATCATTTCATTTCCATATTACAGTTGCATGTTTTGGAATTAAAAGCTGGATTAGAATTTAAAATGTTAGGCTTGGAAAAGACAACCGAGGCAGCACTCTGACCCAGACAGCTTTACCCCAGTGAGCTGTTTTACAATGTTGGAAAATACTGCATGAACTTGGAATAAGAAATTGAAAAGAACAAAAACCGAAGAGCAAACTCAGCCGTCTCGACACAAGCAGTTTTCCTTTCATATTCGTTTACTCATTCATAATTTGGGTTGCATAATGCTTCCGTAACTGTGGAGGAATTTCCATCTGGAGTATAAGGCTGCTGGACTCTGCATTCACCTTAGTGTTCATTCACAATAATCCACGTCTTGATCCAAAACTGATTACGTCCTTTAGTCCACACATTTTCCATCATTCAAGCTTAATTTCAGTTCAGAAAAACAATGAGAAAATGTCAGTGTGACCTGGAAGCTACATGTGAAGGCTGAACCACATCACTGTCACCCTTCCATCCTGTCAGGATACAGTAAAAATCAGTGAAACAATCGGGTCTCTGTAAAATGTAACCAAAAGCAGAATGCAGTGATTTCCACATCTTATCCAGCCATATATTCCCATTAGAACATAAACTACAATAAGAAGTTGAAACTGAGACATTTTATCACTTTATGGAAAATCTGACCTTATCGTTAATCTGATGTCAGCAACACGTTGGAAAATCACTGGTACACATCAGAAACAACAATTAAGATCCCACCATCTACAGAGTAGAAAGATTCCTCCAGATTTTCTTAATCTTCTGATGACATTCCCTTCTGTAGATGCTGGGATCCATTGGTTTGGTGAGCCTCTGTTTCCATCTGGGACTGATATGTAGTTTATGTTCTACTGGGAATAAAATATGATCTTTGTGTTCTACTGGGAATGTAATATGTTCCACTGCGAATACTGCCGTTTTTGCTCGCAATTTTTCACTCTGCACTGTTATCAAAAGATGGACACATTTTTTAAAAGTATACATACTAATGGGCAAAACCATTATCAATCTGTAACAGAGATTTCAACTAGAAAAAAAAATTGATGATAGATAAAAATAATAAACTATCAGGAGGCATATCTGTCCCTGAGCTTGGTCAGGTGATGGTTCTGGTCCATGTGGGTTGTATGTCTCACTTTGGGATTTTTCTTCCACAGAATAGATGCTGATTACTTTTGAAATAAACTTCTCAGCTGTCATGGCAGAGACGTTTTACTGAAGCTGAACTCTTAAAACACTGTAGCAGAGGACATGAGAATTCCCTTTGACTGACCTGGTTTTAATCAAAAGTTAACTAAGTATCAGCAGATAAACTGAAGACTGCTTCATGGCGTGTTTCTTCATGTTTCTGTGTACGCATTGCTGGCTTCTGGCAGTGTGATGGGGGTTCTTGAGAGGATTTTTGTCGATGAAAGGTGGGCCCAACAGAAAAAGTTTGGAAAACACAGCTCTAGTATTCGTCAAAGATTAGCAATAAAATTCAATTTGAACTTGTAGTATCAGATAGAGACTATGGTGATCCACAAGTGTTCCTGCAGTAAAAATGCTATAAAATCATCATACATTCATATTTTTCTGTTTTTTGTCATTAGTAACTTAAACAACTTCAGTCCTGCTGAAAAAAATAGCACATGCCACTTTGAATTTCTGAAATACTACCTCTTTCAATGCAAAAAATCCCCCAACAAAACTGAATTATTTCCCATATAATAAATATTACATAGATTGGTCTTTGGTGATTATTAGACATTTGGATATGTCAAAGTTAGCAACAAAATGTGTTTATTTTTCATGTAGAATCAGATACAAACATTGTGGCGAAAGGAGTGCCACCATTAATCTACCAATTATAGTTTAAAGCAAATCATTTTTTATTTCACCATTTCATTTGGTAGAAACATAGTTAAATATGACATTTTCACAGGATTCGACCTGATTCAACTGTCAAATGCAGAAAATTCTGGTGTTCTGGAGTTCTATCATGAAGCTTCTAGGCTCCGGTCCATTTTCAGAAGAAGATGAGCTCTCATAAGTGAAAAAAGTGAAGAAAGCATTTCATGTCAGACTCTTCCTCAAAGCGTGTGTCTTCTTCAGATGAATCCTGGAGTTTGTTGACAGGTTAAGGCTATGACCACATCCAATCCCTGTTTGCAGTTTGCAGTGAAAAACACCTTCAGTTTTTCTCCAGGCCTCTTTGCTCTCCTCTTCTCTGCTCACTAATAAAATGAAGTTGCATGTTCATGTTTTCACTCATTGATCTCTCCAAAATCATTTACACATCCTTCAAATGATGCCCTTTTTAAACCCTGAAATTATCAATGCAGGCTTACAAATGCGTGCCCTCCTTAATACACACACACACCCTACTCACATACAATCACATCACACACAGACACAAATACATTACTCTTGGTCCTGCGTAATAACACATTTTCAACATAACTCTTGGATCCATGTCCTGGATCCATCTACAATGGTGAAACAGTTGAATCTGGCGGGGGCTTTTAAAAATGTCACATGTAAGTAATTGTCTTCTATTAAATGAGGACATCAGAAAATATTTGTTTTTAAACTTTGATAATTGTTAAATTAAAAACTGATTTTAATGGAAGTCAGTGGGACACATTTAGCTACAAGTGTCACCAGAGGTTATCTGATATTACATTAAAAAGGGATCAAATAGATTTTGATGCTAATATCTGACATATCCAAGTGTAATCATCACCAAGCACCTATTTATGTAATACTTGTTCTATGGAAAATAAGTCAGTTTTTTGTATGTTTTGCAATGAATGAGGCAGTATCTCAAATCATCAAATGGGTTTAACTCCTGAAAATGTGTAAAAGTTTGAAGTAGTTTTTTGAGCAGAGTGGAAGTTGTTTAAGTTGTTGGGAAAAAAACTGAAAAAATCTTATTGTATGATGATTTTATAGCAGTTTTAGACCCTTTTGACCACGAGGATCACCAAAGGACGCCAAGTTTGCGGAAGGCACAAGGGTTACATTATGTAAATGACGTGTTTACTTGTCTCTAAGACATTACACAGAAAAAGACTCTGGATTTTAGGAATCTGACTGAGCAGAAGACTTATTGCAAAAAATTTCAATGAAAAAAAGTTGACAAAAAAGCCAAAGGTGTCACGAGGAGGGCATAAGGGTTAAAACATTTTCTGTTCCCAGCTTCTTGACAGGGCTGTTCAGCATTAGCCTGGTTATGTTCCAGCATTAGGAGCAACACTCATGCAGGACTGACGTGATTAGTTCAGCAACCAGGCAGGACGTATTGCCTTATTTCCAGATGCTTTATAAACTAATCCTCACATATTCATCCTCAGATCTGTCCTCTGGCTTCTAAATGTGAGTTCAGATGCTTTTCTTCCAAAACAAATGAACTATGTTGGAAACAGGTTTAAATAACTGACACTTTCTTGTGTGATTCTAAGTTATATAAGTTGTAACATGTCCACCTGATTACTTTGGTCAAAATGTCTCGTTTCCAGCCAGTAGCAGAAGATGCAGCAGACTTCCATTACATCATGGAAATGTAAAGTAAGTTATTCCTTTAACGGAAACAAAAGAATTCTATTTATTCCCCCTTCCCGTTCAGCCTCTACATCTATCTGAAGACATAGTATTGGACTTTTCTGTGGATTACCAGCTGAACTTTATGCAGATATATCATGTACTGAATGCTACAATCAGACTTCTCTCTCCGCCAGTCCTCCAGTCATTTCTTCACTCCTACAATGAAGTTCTTGTGTGCTTCTGTCTGAGAGAAGCCGCAGAAATGCTTTGGCGCAGGAGCCGGAGACGTCATGGATTCCTGAGTGTGGGGCTTTGCAGGAAAGCCCTGAGTCTCCGACATGGACCCGCTCCAGGTTTCCATGGCAAAGGCGCACAAACAGGAGGAAACACTGAGGGAATCCCGTTATTTTACAGCATTGGAGCATTATAAACACCCAGAGCGGGGAAGGAAGCCGCTCTGGATGCTCGACTATTCCTTATAGAGCTCGAGAAAGACGGACTTCACAGCAGAACCGCTGCTGGGCTCACTTCTCTCAGCAGAACCGGACAGAAATTTTCATTCTCCGTCCAGCCATTTTAACCGAAGAGTTTTTCCTTTGCTATGGTTGTTAGAGGAGAGCTTTTCTGAGCTTTTTTTTCTCCTCTTTTTTCTTCAGTTTTTCTTTCTCCAGATGTTCAGAGACACTTGGAGGCTAGCTCAGTACCACATGATGAGATCCATGGATCAAGGTACTGCTGAAGTGTTGTGATGATCTGGTAATCAAAACATTTGCTTTTTGAATTTTAGCTGAAAACCTTGGAGTGTGTGAAGCTGGAATGGTAACGACAGTTCGGTGTGTGTGTGTTTGTGCTCATCTAGAAACAGGGATCAAGGATTTATTGCCGCGGTCTCACGCGTGATCCAGATGTTGGTCCAGATGTTTAACGTATGTCAGGACAGCAGCTTTTTGTGACATGGTTGTATTTTTGTGGATGATTCGTCACAAATGTTATGTTTACTTTTGTGTGGATGACATTCAGACTTCGAGTTGTACCGTGTTTGCTGACAGCGCACACCGCTGGATGTTACGGTGGCGCGCGTATTGCGTAAATCTAGGGATATCCCCGAGGAGATCCTGCGTGTCTGCATCGGTAACAACGCGCGTGGCGGGAAATCCACTGAGGATAATATGTGTGTATTTGTGTGTGTCATTAGGAGAGAAAAGCAGTTTTTTGTGTTTGTCTTCGGACACCAACTCCGGCCACGAACAGTCCGGTGCGCGAGCAGCAGCTCCGCTCGACGTCACTGCGGCCCCACGGACACCCGGGGGCAGCAGCAGCCCGCTGACGGAGCACTGTTCCGGGGCTTCTGATGGTTTCCAGTTTTTCTCTTTGTTGTTGTTGGAGGCATCGCGGTGGGGGGAGTAATCGGGGGTGGGGTGTGTGATCCAGCTCACACAGATTCCGTCTTCAGTTTGTCAGCGGACCCGCCTTCCTCCCTCTGAAAACAACCGCGGAGAAGTGAAACAGGAAACTTGTGCGCTTCACCTTCCTGAAGCTCACCGATGCGCGAGCGCACAGACGATCAGGTTCCCCAAATTGTAATAAGCCGCGCGGATCCGGTTGTCCTGTCGGTTCGTCTGTCTGCAGCCCGGAGGAGAACCGCGCACAGATGAGCTCCCTTTACGAGCTGGAGGAGGAGTTCGGCCGAGCCGGCGGTCCTGATGACGACCTGGAGTTTGAGTATTTGTTTGAATATGAGCCGCCTGACGCGCACTTTGCAACGGGAGATCCAGGTCGGTCCGGTTCCGTTCGGAGTTAACCCTGTCCCCTTTTGGGTCGATAAATATGAGCTGTAATTAAAGTTTGTTTGAGTGAATTAATAAAAAAAAAACAGAAAGTAAGTTAGAAAGGTTCTGATGTGGTCACGTGACAGATGGAGCATTTATTTATCTTTCTTTACAGAAACTCATCAGAAATATGAAATAGATCCATAAATGCTGCGATCAGATGTGTGTTTGGTAGTAACCTCTCCTCCTCCCCTTCCCCTTCAGATGACACTAACCTGCCATCTAACAAAGTCCTCAGCACCGGGTCTGAGCAGGCTTTCCCTCTGGATCAGTCCTCCCCCTACAGGATCAAGTCCTGCAGCCCCTCCTACAACACAGAGGTTCTGTCAGGGTACGAGAACCAGGAGACCAGAACCTACCTGGACAGCGCCCGGCCTGCAGGCCTCGCCCTGAGCCCTCGGATTGAGATCACCCCCTCTCGTGAGCACTACAACCATGGCAGGGACTCCCTGCAGAACCAGCACCTGAACATCAGCCCCAGACCCACCCTCACCGTCCCGGGCCATGAAAACCTGGCCTACCGTGAGCCACTGTGCCTGAGTCCTGCCAGCAGCAACTCCTCCACCAGCTGGCACTCTGAGAGTTACTCCCCCTGGGCGTCTCCCTGCGTGTCCCCCAGCAGCGGCCAGAATTCCGGAGACCTCTGCCCTCGTCTGCAGAGCATCCACACTGGCTCCCCGCGCACCTCCCCGGGCACCTCCCCTCGGACCAGCCTAGCTGAGGACGGCTGCTTGGGACCCCGCTCGCCCTCTCCCAGACCCGGCTCTCGCTCCACCTCCCCGCAAGGAAAACGCACCTACGAAATGTACAGAAATCCGGGGTTGATCCCTGGGCACCGCTCCCGCAGTCCCTCCCCAAGCAGCGGCCACGAGGACCCCGTAGGAGCCCAGTACACACACAGCAGCCTTACCGACGGCATGAATGGGTTCGGAACCAGTCAGCCGGGCCTGATGCCGACCAAATTAGTCAAAACATCCAACCAGGTCTACACCCTGTACCCAGATAGCCATGGAGATGGGAACTACTTGGTGTCCTGTGATCAGGACATGAAATCCAAGCCTGCGGCAGAACCTTTCTTTGTCATCCCCCCCATCTGGCCCAAACCGCTGGTCTCCAGCCTCTGCAGGTACAGTCAGTGAGAATTTCCCTGATAACTACCTCCTTCATGATGTTGATGGTTTACATGTTTCTGTGTTTCCCAGTATCCCTGTGGCTTCACTACCCCCACTGGAATGGCCCATTCCCAGTTGCACCGACCAGTACCAGCTCAGGATTGAGGTGCAGCCCAAACCACACCACAGAGCTCACTATGAAACGGAGGGAAGCAGGGGCGCCGTCAAAGCCCCCACCGGAGGCCATCCTGTCATACAGGTACGTCTAATATGTTCATTTACCCGTAACACTCCTCCAGATCTGTCATCAGGAGCAGCCGCATGGTAAATAGTGATGGAGAGCTTATCTTTAGGTAATCTACCAACATTTTCCAGGCATATCTATCCCATCCAGGAGTTTAACAATCCAGCCACAGCATGTACTGTAGCACTCTAGTGTTTATTCATAGACTTAACAGGTAAATCCACCATGAGAGATTCATGATGAATAGCAGGATAACTGACTGGAAATGAGGAAAAACTGAAAACATTTAATCAGTTCCTGTTGTGTGTTTCAGTGCCACTAGGTTTTAAAATCACAGACACTTCTGAGTTGTCACAGAGATGTGTACTTGGCCCACTTTTTCTTAATAAATATCAATATATTTCTGATGTTACGATGCATAATTTTAACTGAATATTTTTCTCCTGAAAGCCAAGGCTTGAGAGAATGATCTGCAGATGTTGATCTGTGTGTTATTTCTGTAAACTACTGTTAGCAATAAGTTCTGTTTTCTTTATGGTGCTATATCTATTGATACTTTCATTTTACACCATTTTAGACTCAGAATCTGTGGTTACTCTCCAATGCTAGTTCTCTCTTTCAAAACAAATGATTGCGGACTCCATAACCTCAGATAGATGACGCATCACAACCAGGACTCCCAGCTCGAATCGGGAAGCAGAACAGGTTCTGAGTTTTCTGGTGGATTAACCACAGCATCTCTCTTCCTCTTCCAGCCCGCTCGGCTGACTGTGCAGCTCTAGTTTGAGGAAGCTGACCTGGCGGACTGACATGTTTTGTCAAAGTGTGAAGAAAAAAACAAACAAAACAAAAACAAAGAATTCCTCCAGATTAGAGAAAAGGACAGTTAACTTCTTGTCCTTCGCTGTGAAAGCAGCTGAACCGGATCAGCTGTGACCCAGTTCCAGCTGACTGTGGAGTGGCCAGCTTCCCTTTCTTTATGTTACCGTGGCAACATTTCAGTGCTGTTTTTGTTGGTGACAATCGGGACTTTGTGTAAATGAGGCTTCGTCTTGCTCCTTTTCCATTTTCTGACCGTCCCTGAAGGCCTCGCCCTGAGGTCAGTTCTGTGGGCCAATCAGACGGTCAGGCCTGGCTGGTGTTCATCTCTCTGTCATGAGGGCACAGCGACAGCCGTCTAGCCACAATTAGCCTGGGTGCCTCCAATTCACTTTCTCC
>JBBDHI010000014.1:25323405-25335566 GCA_037177115.1 Craterocephalus stercusmuscarum
CCGATCTACTGTATGTGTGTTATCAGATTGTGATAAGAGTAAATTAAAGGTTTCACAAATTTTTCTTTTTACACCTACTTTTTTTTGGTCATTTTATCTCCCACATGCACCCATGCACATGCACAAATCTATTTCAAGTCTTGATGACCCTGATACTTGAATTTCTTTCAACAATTACAGCAGCACAAGTAAAGTTTTTGCAGCACCAGTGTTGCTATGAAAGTGTATTGCATCATATGAAAGAAACAGAAATGCAGTTTTTCAGAATTTGTATGAAAATTTGTATTCATTTTCATACAAAATTTCAAAGATCAGTGAATCATCACTGATTTCAGGCACATATATGATACACTTTGCTCGTCTTATTAGAAGCAATATATATGTTTCAAATGATCTTGTCCAATTAGAAAATCTCTTTAAATTATTGCAATCTGTGAGGATTGGCAGGGATCCTCCAGGGCTGCTGTCCTATGTTTCCCTGCTGCAACACAACTGGTTTTCAACTTCTTCACCAGCCTGAGTTGATTCAGATGTGTTGCACTAGAGACACGCTAAAACCTTGGCTGGCTCTCCAACTGAACAATTGCAAATGTTTCAGGTGTTTGCACAAAGTCAACAAAACTTTAACAAAAAAAAAACACATTGTCAGTTGCACAATGTCATTGCACATGTAAATATAGTAATGCTGCAACACTACTGTATTTTATTATATTTATTTTATTTTATTGTTAAGATTTACCTTTACCCTATTCTGTTTTTTTTATTCTTAAAGGATGAAGGAACAGAAAAACATTTCACTGTACAATTGTACTATGTATAACTGTACATGTGACAAATTCTTCCTTCTCCATTCTCCCCATCAAACTGGATGAAACTCCATAACTTGCAGGAAACCAAGCCTCTTTTGTTCAGAAGCCTGTTAATGTTGGCAAGTAGAGCACATTATCTCATAAAAACTGAGCTTTTTCTTTTTAACTTTTAAATCTTAATAATTCAAAATTATATCGTTAAAATAAAGCACTTCCGTGTGACGCCACTTAGGTTTGAAGCAGCCACAGGTCACAAGCTCAATCTTTCACATAAAAACTTACACTTGATGTTTAGTTTACTGAAGCAATGCAGGATGACCTAGAACGCAATATAGAACCAGGAACTCCAGAAAATAGAAGGATAGTTTGACGGTTGAAGGAAAACTGAAAGATGGAGCTGCCATGAGGATTTATTTGAATAATTTTCCCTTTAAACAGCCAGAAGGAGACGGGAGGAGGAGAATCATCTCCACTCAGAACTGAATGGTAATGATCAGTCTGCAGGAGGAAGAAAAGCTCCACTTCTGATTGATGAACACACATCCAGCTTCACTCCACATCTCCAGGTGATCCAGAGAGCTCAGCAGGCTCCAATCCTCTTCTCCTGATTGGGAGAAAAAGCTATGAATTTAATAATAATAACAGGTTTAATAGTCTGAATATATTTAGAAGCTTTGTTAGAGTGTAACTTCAGCTCCACTCACAACCAGGTCATCAACAGCAGGAAGACATTTTTAATCAGTGAAAAACACAGAAGTGAAAATGTTCATTTTAGTTCAAACTTAGCTCAGATGTACAAAGATCCAGCTTCATGGATCATGTACAGAACTGGACAGCACACTACTGCAATAGAAAGACCTTGATCAGAAGCAGCTGCACACATCTTCCCCCTGTTCTTCTGCTACCTGAACCACAGCCCCAAACCTCCCTACAGCTGATCCATAGCCACACCCACCATCACAAGTGGATCTTCGTTGAACTGTAATTGGACTATTATTGGAGTATAATTGGACTACAATGAACTGCTCTCTGTAAAGTGACTCAAGGCGACTTTGTTGTGAACTGGTGATGTGTAAATAAAGCTGAATTGAACCACAGTGATTCTGTCTTTCTGAGAACCCTTTTCTTATTTGAATCTGAACATCTCCCAGAAATTACACCTATCCCTTACGTACCAGCTTATCTCTATAATCTGTATCGCTCTGTGGTCAGACAAACGAGGAGAAAATCTTTCCCTCCCATTATGGACCATAACAGTGCTGAAGTGAAAGTAACATGAGGAGATTGACTTGTCTTGTGTTTGTTTATTCAGGGAGACGCAGTGTTTTATGCATACTGATCTCTTTTCTGCTGCTTTAACATCAATCCTGCTGAACTGTGAGAAAGAGCAGAAATGATTGTTAGAAAAACATTCTCTCTATGAGCCATGCCTTCCTCCTCATCATCATACCTCATCATAGCAAAACCCACCACTTGTCTAAATTTGGACACCCTGCTGAGTCCCAGCCAGCCCACAGCCGCCCTTTCCTCTCGTCACTCCTCCCACCCCCTCAGCCCAGTTACCTACTGGACAAATATAACTGTCCACCACTGAAAAACCAGGATTACTCTCATTTAAAGCTGGAGAAACAGCGCTGTTCTCTCCATTGTGGTTGCCATGGATTTCTCTCAAAAGCTTTTGGTAAATGGCACATCCCACTTCTGATGTCAGCGCGGGAGGAAGGGGAAGGGGGGAGGAAGGAGTTCAGAGAAAGAGCGAGAGATGAGGGAAAAGGGAAAGAAGAGGAGGGTGGAAGCCTGTTGCTCCTGATCATCAAACAGCCTGCTGGTTGATGGATGGAGCTGAAAACACATCTCACTTCTTCCTGCTGCAGCTTTCTTCTTCTTCGCCTCCTGTAGCAAACTGAAGAAAAAATCAGTAAGTATGATCTTCTTCTATGTTTCTTACAAAGACCTTCAAATGTTTGAAGTTGAGTTTTACTGACTGGATCTCAGTTCTGGGCAATGCTTTCAGAGTTTATGCTGCATCCTGCACTCTTTTCTAAACTTAAGCCATGACGCTACAGGGTTGGCTGGAGAATGTGTTTACCTGCTGCATTCCCCCGTCACAGAGGTAGAAAAAAAAAACAGATGAAAACCTTTCTGTAAAGTCTACTTCATCCTCAAAGAGCTGTTTCTGTGTTGTCATTCAGCCCGTTTCCACACGTCTTTCACAGATGACGGTGATTTGCATACTCTGCATGTACACCATGGTAACAGGGCTGCAGTGACTTATGATCTGTAAACATTAGCTGATATTTCAGACGGAGAGCTTATATACAGTTTACCTGCATCATGTTGCTAAGATTAAACTTCTCCACATCTAAATGTAAGTGCACAGGAGAGAAACTTTCCTTTCTGCGAGCCACTCCATGTCCTCAAACAGTGAATCACAAACTGATGCAGTGGCTCTGATTCATCTCCAGCCTCAGCACATCACTTTTAGCATAATGTTGGATTATAAACCGTAATGTGATTATAAGTCCATGATGCAGATGCCTGTCCAAGTCTGGATCAGAGATCTGTAATACATCATGGTCTCCTCCTCCTCCAGGTAATTGTGGATATAATGAGATGAACTAATGACTTTTCCTGTTCTAATAGAGTCACAGAGTAATAATAAAAATCTGCTGTTCCCAGGTGCCTTCATGTGTGAGGTGCCTCAGGTACATCTGGTCTGAAATCTTCAGCCGGGAATCAGACAGAATCCGAATCCTGGCGAGTAAGTTTCTGCTATCAAATCTTGTCTGAAGACTTTTTTTATTTTCCTCCTTTCTGTCTGTGTGAACTGAGTTGAGTTGGAGGATTAAAACAAACCCACACCTGCACGACATCCCTCAGCAGGACGTCTTTTATCCTCCTTCATCTCCTCACATCCATCACCCTCCTCAGAAGAAAGCCATTTGCTCCATTTCTTCCATCCCATCAGCTGAAGTAGCTTTCACTGCCACTGCTTTGGTGTTAAAAGTCAAAGCTTTTCCTTTTTAATCCTTTTCTTCCTTGTTGATTTCTGATGTGACTCAATAAAACCCGACTGGGTGAGGGTTACATCATCCGAAGTCCAACGGAGAGCTTTTACTGAAGAAAATCAGGTTAAGCTGTTTTAAATCATAATTTCTTAGCAGAACATGAAGAACTGAATGAAGCAAAATTCAATAGAAAAGGGCTATAAATAATAATGAAAATAAATAATGTCCACTCAATAATATGTTTTAATTTACTGACTGGCTCAGTCCAGAGGGATGTAGGTAAATATAGATAAAATAACATATGGGTCTCACTTTTTCTTCTTTATTTAAGTATACAGTAACAGGAGGATGAGATATTTCATTTATCAGGGTAGTTACTTCTTTTTACTATCATAGCATACAATCATAATTTCTGATCCAGTTTATTCATCATATAACATATTAACAGCTGATTTGGAGAAGAAAAATAGAAACTGGATTAGTTGGAAAAAACAATGTAAAAAACATGGTTAGTCCAGCAGCTGGAAAGGTGAAAAGATGAATAAGAGTAAAAAACAAGTAAATTAAAAGGAAAAATACAGAATAAAAATACACCTTTAACTCTGGCTGATCTTCTAGAGTCAGTGTTTTTTTTAAACATTTGTATGAAAATAAAAACACATTACAGATGTTGCTTCAGATGCTGCATGTAAACTCCATACACATGCAAGAAGGAAGGGAAAAAATGGATAATATTTCTATAACACACTGGTTTGCTTTAAGTAGTTGTTTTGCAGGAAGTAGAACAAATAAAAATGGCTGCATTGCACATCTAAGTTGCTCTACCTTTAGACACACCATCAGACCCTCCATCCTCCACCTATGAGATGATGCTGCAGTCTTTTTCCACCTGAAGGAGCCGCTGTGCAGGAGGTGTGGTGAAGGCCATGACTACGGTGTGGATGGCTGAGATTTTACAGTCCTGTGGCATAACCCATATCACACTGTCAGGTGGATTTCTTACATCTCACTCTGCTGCACTGCTGAAGACCCCTCCCATAATAAGTAGGACCACATCATATGACAGAGGATGCCTGGATCATATTTACACTTTAGACGGCTTTCATAACTTCCTGGAAGCAATGTGGCAAGCTTGCTATCGTTGAGCCGGAGTCTATGAAGCATCTTTTACCTGAAATGATTTGGTTTTATTTCAGCTTTATAACATTTAATGGAAGACGTTTAATATTTCTGTTGTTTCTTTATTTACCTAAATAGCCGTGTTCTCTTCATGCTTTTCATATGTTGGTCAAACTTAACTGGCCCAAATGTTGTTTGGTCCACTTTCACAGACGCCGCAGTCCATTTGGACCATGCGTGAAAGTGCATTTGGACTCCGGTTAGGACCAAAGAAGTGAACTCTGTCTGGTTGAAAACTTCCATATGAATCCTGGTTGGTTAAACTGAAATGATTAAGTTCCATTGATTGAATTTTATTTTGATGGACCAGCAGTACCTCATGCGGTAGAGCAGCTCATCCAATGATTGGGGACTTGGAGGTTCAAATTGTTGTCCCCTCGTCAACTCGTTGTGTCCTTGGGCAAGACATTTTTTCCTCTTGGCCTCCAGTGGCTAGCATCACCAAAGTACAGTAAGTCCCTTTGGATAAAAGTGTCTGCTAAATGACTGTAAAATAGGGATCAGAGCAATCAATTCATGTAAGTGTATGATCATGAAAAGTAGCAACTACTACATTAAATGAGGTATCTCGTCACTGTCGTAAATAAATAATGATAATAAGAGTACCGAGTGGTTTACATGTGGTTATATTTACTCTATCAGATGTAGCTGGACTGAAGCGTGGTGATTACTGTACCTACACTCATACAGAATATTGACATTTAATAAAATAAATCTTTTTAATCAAGGTGGAAATTTTTTCCATTATGTTTACTAAAATGCTGTTTTTCAGCTCAGTCTGTTGGGTCTGACATGACAGGTGGGTCTGGAACAGTTTCCATAGGCTGGAGCAGTCAGCTGGTCAGATCATTGCTGTTCAAGCAGGAGAAAGATGAGAGGTCATACTCACAGATGATGCAGGGAACTTAATGTTATGCAATCTTTATATAATAAAGTTAGATGAGTACTCACACAGTGAGAGTGCAATCATCCACTCAGGCAGGAAAAATGAGGAAAACTTATCCTAGTCATACACTAAGTATGAGCGATGGTTGTCGGTGTGATGGCTTTTGCGGCTGTGTAGAGATGTGGGGTTCTGGTGGGTCAGCTCTGGTCATGTTAGAAGGGATCTGGTGGTTCCAGGGGAGGCCGGAGAGAGGACAGGCTGGTGAATGAACTGCAGACAGAAAATGACAGAGGTGTGATGCTTCTCATTAGCTCCTCTTCTGAGATATTCTAATCAAAGAGGGAGAGTAAAAACACTGAATGGCATTTCAGAAGGTTCCTGTCTGTTTCTGCACCAGCTCAGCTGGACAGTGGTTCTGGATCAGCTGGATGGTGGTTCTGGATCAGCTGGATGGTGGTTCTGGATCAGCTGGATGGTGGTTCTGGCTCGGCTGGACGGTGGTTCTGGCTCGGCTGGACAATGGTTCTGGATCACCTGGACAGTGGTTGTGGCTCTGCTGGACGGTGGTTCTGGATCAGCTGGTAGGTGGTTCTGCATCGGCTGGACGGTGGTTCTGCATCGGCTGGACGGTGGTTCTGGCTCGGCTGGACGGTGGTTCTGGCTCTGCTGGACGGTGGTTCTGCATCGGCTGGATGGTGGTTCTGCATCGGCTGGATGGTGGTTCTGGGTTGTCAAACAAAGAAATAAAGCAGCTCCTTAATGAGAAGCATCATCTGTAGCCCACCTCCCTGTGTGGACTGCAGAGTTGGGGAGACCATCTCTGCCCTGGAGCTGTGGCTGTTTCCAGTGTCCTCTGTGTGCATTAAAACCGCCCACTTCCCAGTAAAAAGAACCATTTTTGTTTACAACTATTCCTGCTGGGATTACTGTAAGAACAGGTCTCGCAGGGTTGAAGAGCTTCCGGCATGCCTGACTGCTGCAGCAGATTTCACCGAGACAAACAGAGATGGAGGGAGACAGCTGGGACTTGGCAGACTTCTGGTCTGCATCACGGTCCTGTGGTCCATTAGAGAACAGAGTGCTGCTGGGGGAATACAAGGAGGACTATAGGGGGCCATATGTGGCTGGGAGGACATGATAGGACTCTGGGACAATTTATAAAGAATATCTATGTGAAACGATTGTTTAATAGTAAATGAGGTGGGTTGTGTTGAACAAACATGACCCCCTGGAAACATGGAAGGCTTTTCTTTGCTTGTGATGTCCAGAAATACAGAGAAAAGTCTCATGGTTCATGTGTCTGTTATTCACCACATGAGTCAAGCTGAATCCCTGATTCAGAGACAGATTGGTAAAATCTGTCTTATATAACACTTCCACAAGTACTGTATGCTGATACACATGCACAAACAGTAATAATGAGCTTCACTTTGACTACAGCCACATATGTTGGGATTTTTTTCAGTTGTATTTCGCACTCGTCTCTGCACATTGATAACACGTCGTAAATCCTCTGTGAATTCCTTCCAACCCGGCTCTGTTTCTGTCTTCTACAACTTACCATTATGGTGCTCATCCCTTTCAGTCCTGGTGGTATCGATGCTCTCCAAAGACTCCTGTGAGAGATGCATGCACAATGCAGTCAGGCAACAGAGACTCACAAGCCAGTGACTCACCAGGCAATCTGGAGAACATGCCCCGTGGCTTAGCTGTGATAACGCTGGCACAGAAAGAGGCCAGACCTCAGCCGATCTGTTGGGGAGAACAGCCTTCGTTGTCTCTGCAGCCTTTCATGTCTGAGATAGACTCTGTCCTCCAGAGGATCTATCTGAGGCCCAGGGGGGCAGAGAGCAGAGAAAACAAGAGTTTAGAAAATGCTTCTGATTCTGTGGAGAAGCAAAAGAACAACCACTTTGAAGGCAAAATGAAAAATCTAACAGCTTTTAGGGGTTAAGTTTGATTAAATCCAGCTGGAGAGAAAGCGGTGTAGGCCCGTGCACGTCCACAATGATGATGTGCTACAGGTGCATCCTCCAAAAAATGACTTTGATTCTTTCATTAACAGTTAAAGAAGGAAAAGAGGCATGAAGTGAGATGACCAGAGCAACAAGCTGCAGCAGCCTGAGCAGGTGTCTAATAAGCATCCACATCTCTCCTTTCAAAGCACTGACACTTTCATTTCTGTCAGAATTACCTCTAAATTACTGTCATTCATGAGATTAGTCTGGACACAAGCCACGATTCCATATTCCACTCGGTAAATGCTTTCTTCTTCTGTTGATCATCTTCTCTCTGCAGCCATACCTGATTGTGTGTCATGGAATGAACGCAGGAGATGAAGGGGAAAGACCCAAATACAGGATCAATAGAGACTTCATTCTAAGTAAAGACATACTTAAAGACACAAATGAAGCCAAATGAACTAATAAAGTAACACCTAACGAACATAGAACCACAATGAACTAGAACAGGACAACTAAGAAGCAGCTGAGACACTAATACTGTACTACCAGAACTAAAACCTTTCCACTCTGACAGGAGAGGAAGTCCGTAGGGAAGATGAAATTCTGATCAGCTGCAATGATTTAAAGCTGAACACTTCCAGATTAGTCAGTGTGTAAATATAGCCGTTTAGCATCAGCACCATACAGTTACATCAGTGAATTATCTAACAGGCGGAGAAACATCAGTGAGCAGCAGATGTTGGTGCACGCTGTGGGGGGTGAAGCTGTTCCCCACTCACGATCGCTGGCCATCTTTAACGAGGCCGAAATGGCAGAGTTACCGAGAGAATGGTGGAAAGACTTGTTACTCCATCAGAGATTTTTGTTAAACTGGAACCAGTGTTCCCACCGATAAGCGTTTACATGAGGGCTTTTAGTGACGTTATATTATTCTAATATCGGTAATCTAGTAAAAATATCCCCCATCTACAGCGAGTGATATCATCAGAACATTCAGAGAATCAGGATGAATTTCTCTGTCATCTCATCAGGTCCACTTTCTCGTACGGGTTGTCCTCCTCATAGAGATTTTGCTCCATATTGACATGACAGCATCACACATTTGCTGCACGTCCATGATGAGAATCTCTCTTTCCATCACATCCCAACGGTGGAATACTGGATATAGAAACCAGCCCGTGCACCAACAACCATTCCACATTAAACCCTTTTTCTTCCTGCTCAGTGTGATCTTCATCAGTCATCTTCACCATGTCTACGTGACTACATGCTGCCATGTGATTGGCTGGTCAGATATTTGTGTTAACAGGAAGTTGAACAGGTGGAGCTGATGAAGAGAATGACGAGTGCATGTGTTTGTGTCTTTAAAATAGTTGTTTTCACCACCAGCAGGATATTCTAGCTGCATGTATTCAGAACCATGTGTCTCCCCCCTGTTTGCCATCAGCTGATTAATGCTCCTGTCAGATGTAGAGGACAGCTGTCTGTTTCCTTCAGACAGACAGAAGTAGGAACCGTGTCGGTTTGTAAACCATCGTCAGTGCAGATCAACAGAAACAACGGGAGCCTCTGTTTTCTCTAATGGCTGAGAGCTCATGAGGCTGCTTGAAAGCTGATTCTTTCCTCTCAGGGTTACTTATGTAAGTGCGATGGCTGCATCAGATGTTTATGGTTTCTGCTCTGCTGCTGAAAACCGTTAACTTCCAGACTCCCATGATGCCATGGACCCATTAAAAAACAACCAGCCTAAAAGCCTGCAGGACTAATGGTGCTCTGCGTTGCTTCTGTAGGAACGATGGGGTGGGCCCTCTGAGGATGCTTCAGGGGTTCAGCATATCAGTTTACATTTGAGATAACTTGTGAAGTAGTTTTTTGTGGACAGAAATCATGACTTGTGTTTTCTCTGAAGGTGACGACCTGCTGACCTGCTGAGGTTAAGCTCAGGAATGTGAGCGCACCAGTAAACATGACCCTTTTGGCGGGCGATGGTTCCGACTACGACTACAGCGCTCTAAGCTGCACTTCCGACACCTCCCTAAACGCACCACCCCAGCAGGAGGAGGAGGCTCATAAGGGGGCTTTTTATAAGAGGGCCCAGTCCGCCCCAGAGCCGAGCTCCCTCGCTGACAATGTGCCCCTGTCTGGCGCTCGCAGACTCCACGCCATCATCAATGTTGGCGGCCTGCGATACCAGCTGCCCTGGACCACCCTGGAGGACTTCCCCCTGTCCCGCCTGGGCCAGCTGCGGCTCTGCAGCAGCTTCGACGAGATCATGTGTATCTGTGATGATTATGACGTTACACACAATGAATTCTTCTTCGACCGCAGCCCCTGTGCCTTCCGCACCATCCTGACCTTCCTGAGGGCCGGGAAGCTGCGTGCCCTCAGGGAGATGTGTGCCCTGTCCTTCAGGGAGGAGCTGCTCTACTGGGGGGTCCCCGAGGAGAGCCTGGAGTGGTGCTGCCGTCGCCGCCTGCTGCAGCGCGTGGAGGAGTTTGAAGCCATGGAGAGAGCAGAAGAAGAGGAGGAGCTCCTGGAGGACCTGCAGGATTCAGAGAGTGGCCACAGGCAGCATTCAGCCGAGTCCAGACTCAGTCGCTGCATGGGTAAGCTTAGAGACATGGTGGAGAGGCCACAGTCCGGCCTGCCAGGGAAGATCTTCGCCTGCTTGTCGGTGCTGTTTGTCACCATCACTGCCATCAACCTGTCCATCAGCACCATGCCGGCCATGAGGGAGGAGGAGGAGGCGGTGAGTAGAGGACGTTTTCCACATCTGCATCTCCACAAACACAGAGGGGATGTTTAACAGACACAGTTAGCCTGTACAGAACAAGTTGATCTATCTGTTTCTACTATTCATGGTATCAGCTGCTCAGAGAGGATCTTTATCATCTGATTCTCTTGTTCAAGATGCTGAAAAATGGAAAGTCATTGGAGTAGCAGTCTACAGGTAGACTGGATAGTTCTGTGATGCTGATGATACTGGGGCTTGGGTCTAACTCCACCTGATCTCCATCCTTCCTCTTTTCTCAAAAGTCAGAAATATCTTCCTTTTTCTTCATTCTTATATAATTTAAAATATAATATAATATAATATAATATAATATAATATAATAATATTATAAATAATATAATATAATAATATATCTTTTTCTTCACATTTTCATGTTGTAGCTGCTTTAAAACCAGCTAGCCTCCTTTTTAATGCAACTTCATCATGTAGCGCTACCTTAGTCAGTGCTAAGCTAATCTTTGTGCATCTTTAGTTTATTTTCAAGGCCAATGTGAAAATCATGATGGACTGATTGATGTGTAGTCCTCAAATAAACTTACTGGAAATTAAATATAACATAGCTTTCCCACATGAAAGATAATCTTGTGCTAGCATAAAACTAAATTAGCAGTGCCACATACACTCATGCTTGCATCAGGTTAATAACCTTGCATAACTTTGGTAGTGGTTCTAGCACCGGGACTAAATCTCTTCTAGAAATGTGCAGCTACATCAAAACTGCAATACTACTATAGGATGAAGAATGAAGAGACACTGGGAAAATGTGACTTGTCAATCACTTAAGTTGGTAGCTGGGGTGTCTAGAGGTGGTCAGTGCCACCACGCATTGCCTCTAGCCCCGCCCTTGCAGCTGAGCAGGGTGAGATGGGCTTCATCTTGCTAAAATGACCACAAACCTCCCAGGAAAAAGATGTCACCTTGATGGTTGCCTCCAACATGCACCTCGGTACATCCCTCTACTGTATGTCCTCTACAGATGCTGGCTGTTGCATCTTTTTGTGATCAAAGTTTTCAAAATTCTGTCTAAACATTCTCATACCTTTGATCTGTAGAACCAGATGTTTTCCTAAAAGCAGCTGAATCTGACTTGATTGACAATAAGACATGTGTCCAGTCATTCTGTCCATCCATGATCATCTCTTGTCCCTGAGGACCACTGTCCTGCATGTTTTTCTGCTCAACACTTCTGATATAAAGGAAGTGGATTCCACAGCTTGCGGTCAAGTTCTGCACAAAATAAGGCATTAATCAGAATCACATGTGTTTAAGCAGGACAGAGGCCCTGGAGGATGAGCATTCAAGATCCCTGATGTTACATCCTGAATGTACATCAGTAAAGACTCAATTTAGTAACATATGATGGCTGACAGTTGCAAACATTTTTCTCTTTTTCTTTTTCTTTTTGTTGTTGTTGTTTTTTGCATTTGCGCTTAATCTTGTATTAAGCGTATTAAGCGCAAATGCAAAATTACAATATTCTAAATGAAGATAAAGATCTTTTAGCATTTTAAAATTATTTTT
>JBBDHI010000014.1:25368353-25381173 GCA_037177115.1 Craterocephalus stercusmuscarum
ATTATGAACTTACTAAGTGGAGTTTAAACCAGTTTAAATGGGACGGTCCTGTTTGTTTTAAAGTAAATACTTGTTCTATGAATCAATAGAGGTGCAGTGAACCATGAACAGTAGAACAAATTCTGACCTAGAAGGCAGAATCTCTGAACAATGGTGGATTATCGCTGCATCTGGCCCCTTAAGCCAAAAACCTGGGTCATTATTGGCTTAACTACACCCAGAATCCATGAACCATCTCCAAGAATATTTAGCAGGTTATCTCAGTTCATTTCTGGCCAGATATACTTGTTTTAGTTTATTCTTTAGACCATTTATCATTGCTTGAGCCTACATTCACCTTATGAGGATCCAGAAAAAAGTGAAGCCCAACATAGTATATGAAAAGAAAGGAGAATACTTTACTATTAAACCTCCTTTATTTCCATTGAAACCAGCCAGATATTCATGAATTATTTTTTTAAAAAGGCAGAGTCATAGAACATTAGCAGAGTTTTTAAACTAAAGACAGAACAAATAATGCTGGGTACACACATAAAGATTATCAAGCCGTTTCTGTCACATTTTCTCCCCTTCCTGACCAAAGACAGCAAACGTGTACGAGATTATCCTACGAGATCCTGTGGTCTGAGGTGTATTAAGAGCGAATTTGTCCTGACAATCGGCTCCGAAAAGGGTCATCGCAAGTATTAAACCTGATCAATATTTCCGGCCATTGTGTGCGGGGAAAGCCGATGACTCCCGAGTTGTGACTCTGGAATGTGACATGAAACGGAATGCAGCCGATCCAGAGAGCGAGCTGATTGGGGAATGAGGAAGCAGGCACTGTCAGCGGGGCGATGGCATGAAGTAATGATGAGTGACGGAGGAGTTAGCTTCTTACTGTAGATAGAGGGAAGAGGGTCTGCCATCAATTATGTTTGGCTAACCTTCTATGTTTAGAGATTATCTTAGTTTGTTTGCAAATCGACTCTGGGCTCCCTGGCTAATCATCACCCATTTTAGATGGAGTGACAGTTCCACACACTTGGCTGGAGTGGGGTCGCCCATGCAGTAAATGGTGCCAAAGTCTAATCTTTTTGTTAGGTTGTGACTTTTCTGTCAACAATCCCAAAACCACCATCATTCCCTCTTCTCGTAGGCTATGTCCTCCTCCAGGCTGGGTGTCCTGTTTAACGGCTCTTACTCTTCTTACATCTTCATAGTTGTCAGATCAGATTTCCGGTTTGGAGGACTAATTTCCAGATATGGGACAAGAATCATGTGTGAGCTGTGCTGAGATTATGAGAGCACAGCATGCACAGTGCAAACAAACCTGTTCAATTCTTGTTTTGTTTTTTGATCTACATGTGTGGGTTTTTTTTTTTATTCCCATAAAACTGCACGTTAGCATTTCTACTTCAGGAAGAGGTTAAGTATGATGCACGAACAGCAACCTAATGTAGACTGTTCTGTTTTCTGGGTGCCTCTTTATCAGGCCTCATTACTGTCAATCTCTTATATATCAGTTAAAATACTTCAGATGCATAGTATCATCACATCAATTCTCCACTAGTCAACTTATTTTGAGCAATTCTGTAACATTCTTTTTCCAACATTTCCCTTTTTGTCTCTTTCCTATTTCTGCATCACAAACCATCATATTTTTACAGGAGGAAGGTGAACTGCAGGTTTGTGACTGAGCGTACAGTTTGTATGTGTGTATCCCATAGAGCGTGTAGTACTTCACTACCATAACACTTCATCACACACCCCTTCCCCATGAACCCCTGTTAAAGTGAAGGAGTTGATGCAAAGCCTTGCAGCACTATCAGTCAATCTGTAACTTTTCTCCGTTTTTCCTGTGCGTTGTTTTAATATAGTGCTGCAAAGCTGCAGCAGCCCAGTCCTTGATAAAAGTGTGTCATACATACATCATCACCTGCCCTACCCACATGAGTGCATGTTTGTATGATGACATAACTCGGAGGTAGTCTTTGTTTTAACAATACAGTAACCTGGGTCATGTTTATCAAGCTGCACTCAGAGCGAAGTGTTCCCAAACACTTTCTTTAGTGGTTACCGGAAATGAAAAGTTGTAGTCTGAGACGCTTGATGAACAGCCCTAAAATTCCCATCTGTGTTTTGGGTGTGTGATGAGCCTTGGTGAAGCTGTGTATTATCGTTTGATCTATGCAGAGAAGGGGATTGGTGGCTGGCGCGCTCCCTGGCCACCGGAGAGAGCGGTTACATCCCCAGCAATTATGTGGCTCCATCCGAATCCATCCAGGCAGAAGAGTAAACCCCTTCATTTTTTCCTTGTTCTCACTCTTTTATCTGTGTCTCGCAAACTGCATGGAAGAATGAGCACACACATTCTGGATTCTGAGGAATTTTCTGACTTTTTGCTTCGTGTACATTTGACACAAGTCCTTAAAAGGACAATTGAACACTTTGGGAAACTGAAAGGAAGAGGTTGGCTAGCAGAGAGTTAGCTATGTTTAGCATGTAGTAAAGAGAGCAAAAAAGTTGGCCTTCTCCTGTTGAGAAGTATAACCATCTCCGAAAATAAGTTTGCTTAGCTTAGCAGGTGGAGAAGAAATGGGTGATACACCATACATGATGTACTGTACTTCCCCTCCAAAATGAAACTAAGGCCAAAGAAACAATCCCATTGTACGCTAGTTAAAGTACATTTAATCATGATCCATATCAGTCCAGTTTATAATATCTGTGTTTATATAAACCAGTTTATGAAATAATGACCCTGGCTGGAAACTACTGGATTGGATCAGATCTTCTCTTTGATTCAATCCTCCATCTGGAGTTGCACAAGAAGACAGTGGAAAGAAAATCCATCAGGACCAGAAATGGGAAAGAAAACCTCTTTCCAGCCAGACCCAGGAAGGACGGTCATCAGTCCTGAGTCATGTTACAGTCAATAAACTCAGACATTAATAAAAGACTAAGTTTATTCGGATAGAGTCTTCACCCTTTTCAGTCTCCAGTAGTATGCTAAGCTAGGTCAACCGACTGCACTGCAGCTAGCTCTTCATCTTTTTTAAGTGTCTCCGTTGGTGTTTATGTTGCTTACCTGCTTGCTTACAACAAACCTCACAAACTAACCCTTTTAACAACTACCTTTCTCACTTTTGCCTCCTGCTGCACCAGTGATCTCAAATTGACTCTAGAGTCCAGGTAAGCAGCAGCTGCTCTAGAGCCGGTAGCATGACCGCATGTGGAATACACTCAGGCATTGGTTTTCTCAGCGGGAGGTGGGCTGCTCCAGATGGTTTCAACCAGTTTCAGGAAACACTCAACAAATAGAAGTAAAGATTTATTTTATATCATCTCATTAAAAGTACCAAAAGTTTCCCTGCTTTCTCAGAAACTAACTGTGGAATCAGAAAACGGACCCTGATTCCACACACATCCATTGGGCAAAATATCAGAGAATGAAAAGTTTAGGAATTGTATACTTTTTTTCTGAGCTTATAAGGGTCTGAGACTGAAGCTGTTAGCTGAACTGTTTGAGCCCATCTGAAGAGTTTGCCATCCCCTCTTTTGGACCCCGCATACATTACATTTACCTCCTCTCCATCCTGATCCCTTTTTTTTTCCCTTTCTGTTTTGCCTCTCATCACCAGGTGGTACTTTGGAAAAATAACACGCCGCGATTCTGAGAGGCTTCTGCTAAGTTTAGAGAACAGGAGAGGAACCTTCCTGGTCAGAGAGAGTGAGACCACCAAAGGTAAATGCTTGAGTCCTGGTTTGGATATTAAGTGGGTCAGTTTCTGTCAGAGAAGTTTTTTCCACCCTTCATTGTCTAAACAATTATTAACAAAAATATGTCACATCTTCCAAATCCTGGGTCGGAAGTGCACTGGTGACACAGTAATATAGAGATGGGTGTAAGGATAATTATGATCAGATATTTGCTTTGTTTCAATAATCTGAACTAGCAGGAGCATACATGCCAAACAATAAGGGGCCCAGCATGGAGCCTTGGGCAACACCACATGTAAATCTATAGGCACACACTTCTCCAAGGTAGTCCCCATCTTTTTTTAAAAAAGGATTCAAAGCAACTAAGAACCAAACCAGAGATCCCAACCAAGTTTTCCAGTTGATCAACTGTACTGGTCGACTGAGATCTGACGGAACCAGGACTGAATTTCTGCCGTTGTTTTAGATGGAAGACTTAAACGAGGACCATTTCAGTCCTATGGTCCAAATGCTGTTGTAAAGATGTCAAAACAACTAAATGCCAAGAATCTGTAAAGTTGTTAATAAACAGGCTTTTCTCTCATTTTACTTGGAATGGAAGAGATGGGCATGTAGTTCATTATTGAGGTGTCCAAATGTCTCTCTTACAACAGCGGAGTAATCCCTGCAGGTTTCAGGTTTGTGGTGAAACAGCCTGAAAAGAGAGTTGTAGAATATGTGAGGACTGTCCGACATTCAGCTGAAAACTCACTTAAAAAAGGTTTTAGGGAGAATGTTGAGCGAGCAGGATGAAGGGATGATCTGGCTGATGGGATTACATTTGGAAATGCTGCCTTGAATTGATGTTAGCGGGAAACAAAAACAGCCCATATCCTGGCCTTAATGTGTGGGTGCTAATCCCTTTTTGGATTGCATCAATTTAACCTTTTAAAAACGATGCACATTGACCACAGGTCTGAACTGATAGAAGTTCAGGAGCAAACAGGACCTGGAGGTTTGACAGCTGATCAATCTCAGAAGGACTGCCTTGTTTCTTTTATTTCCAATTTATAAATGTGTAGCCTCCTTTTGTAAATTTGAATTGAGAGATTTGTTTTTTGCCACCTGCTTTCAGCTTTTGGCTCGCTCTCTTTTCTGCGCAAATTGTCTCACTTTTATCCTTGAGAACAAAACAACATCTGTAATTCTGGAACTGACCTGCAAACATCTGAACTGTAGAAGAAAGTAATTGTGAAGAGCAGACCGTAATCAAATGGAGATTTGCAGATTATTTTGGCTCTGGTCACGTTATGTCGACATAAAACTTGGTAGGAAAAGTCAGTAAATGAGAGTCTGGTGGATTATTTAGTTTTTATCAGCTGCTTGGTTTTGGTAAAGAGGACAGTTTTTCGAGGGCGCAACTCTGCTGCTCTTCAAATGCATTTTCCTTCCATCTGTGGCTCTCTTTAAAGAGGAATTAACAGTTTTTGCAACAGATTCATTACAAAGCAGCTTTGTTTTAATAAATAAATAATTATTTACAAACTTTTTATCCTAAATCTATATCCACCTAAATAATGTGCAATGTTTTCACCTCCTAGTGCTTCAGATTCTCCAGCTCCTTGGCTCATCCTCTGAGTTAACGCTGTTCTTCCTGCAACAATCACCTCCCTTTTCACGTTTCTGAGGGTTTTTCTCTGTGGGTCAGACAGCTCTGTTAAGCTTCTACTGTAAGGAGGACAACGTTTCCATCTGCTGCTCAGTTCCCAGTTAGGACATTCTTGCTCAGTGTCGGTCAGATTCCTAACATTTTTGTCCCTGCTGATAATGTCGACTGAAATGTTTGTGTCGTCTCCGCAAGCTATTTTTTTGAATAGTTTTGGTCTGCCTGTTTTCTGCTTGTTTTATACCAGCCAGTAGAAGCTGAAGCCTTTTAATCCCAGTCACCATGGCAACTTGATGTTTTCAGGATAGCCTCAGTTGTCAGATTATGAGGCAAAATTATGTAGAATGAATGTATCAATAGATATAGCACCATAATGGCCAGCTACAAGAAAATAAAATGTATTACTAGCAGTACTTTGTAGAAATAACACAGAGATCAACAGTGACCAAGACCTTCTCATCCGGATGTTATTTGATTATTTACATATTTACACTTTTTTCCTTCTGCTCACTCGTTGATCTTTGACTGCTCCTGATTGAACATTACCGTCAATTTCAGCTCTCTGACTGGTAGAAAGTTTGACAGGAAGTGGCTTCATCATCATTTCCAGGTGTAAATAGAGGTCTCTTAGCAACATAGTAGTCATAGTGATAAACAATGGTGTTATCATAGATCACTCGTGGATTTTCCATTTAGAGTCTCTGAATTAACTCTACATTTTGTGGTTGAATTTTAACTTCCTAGGCATGATAGAAATGCCTGGAAAACGTCCGTTGATAAAAAAAAGCTGAGGCTATCCTTCACTATTTATCCCACGGCAACACACTACCGTTCCCGATGATAGAAGAGATAGACTTCAGGGAGATCTGGAGGAGTTTGAAAAGCTAAGGGCTGGTGAAAATGGAGTTTGGACAAGTCAAATATGAGGAAGTAAAGCTGGAAATGTTAACCTGAAGAAGTAAACGATTAAATCTGTGGTTCTGATTAATAAGGTGATCTACAGAACATTAGTTATCTCAGTACCATCCAGCAGTGACATCATGGGTTCTTTATAGACTTGATATATAAATTATTTACACACGTTCTTACACAAACACACACATCGTGTTAGGGAGTAATGCATTACTGTAACGCTGCTAATTTTGTCAGTAACTAACAGTATAATTCATTACTCCTCAAATATGGTAACTCAGTTACTGCATTTGTCTGCTACTGTCTAAATGAATCCAGTTTATCTTGCAGCTGCAGCTTGTCCCTGTTTACAGAGGTGATGCATTGTGGGCAGTCTTGTGTCATCCACTTGTTAAAGGCGACTTTGGGCTTGTTTTTTTGTGATGTTGCTAATATTGGCAATTGTGGGTTTGGGGCTTGTTTTATAAAGTATAGTTGTGTATTTGGGGCTCTTCTGCTTCCTCATAAGCCCTTTTGATGCCCCGACAGCTATCTACAATGAAACAATAAAATAAAACACACACAATATATATCTGCATCCACACACCTGATGTTCTGTCAGTGTGTGTGTTTATAAGCTGCGAGTGGGAGCTGTGGGGATGTACTGGGTGGGTGAATAAAACATGTGGTCAGTGTGGAGTTTGAACAACCACAGGCCACAGCAGCTCAAACAGCAATGGGAGGCTGAGTGGGTTTTAATGTGACCACTCTGCCCTCTGGTGGTCAGATGAGCACATTGCTTTCCTAATGTATCCGCGTTATCCCGGTTAATCCTTCCAGGTGCCTACTGTCTGTCTGTTCTGGACTACGATAACACCAAAGGGCTCAACGTGAAGCACTATAAGATAAGGAGGATGGACAATGGCGGCTTCTACATCACATCCCGTACACCGTTTAGTACCCTGCAGCAGCTGGTCAATCATTACCGCAGTGAGTTTACACACAAACACTCCCTCAAACCATCTTTTTTATTTGATCCCTTTCCTCTGTTACTGTCTCCAGCAGAGCAATATTATTTTGTCTCACTCCAGCTGTTTTCCCTCCCCAGAGCACGCTGACGGACTGTGTCACAGTCTGACCGACATCTGTCCGGTGCTAAAGCCGCAGACTCAGGGCTTAGCCAAGGATGCCTGGGAGATCCCACGAGAGTCCCTCCGTCTAGAGTTGAAGCTGGGACAGGGCTGCTTCGGAGAGGTCTGGATGGGTAAGTTCTGCTTTCATCTGTCTCCTGAACATATGTTCAGCTCGGCTGCATTAAAGAGAAAAGACAGCTGGCTCTATTTTCATTATTGTATGTGGACACGTTTTATGAAAGGCAGACCGTGATGAGCAGCATCAACAATCTTTTCAACTTTTTACTGAAAACTGACACTGAAGGCCCTGAATTTATGAAACAGAATCAGCTCCTGGGAAAATGTTACCGTATGTTAAATCCAACATCCACCTTTGGATCAGTGGTACCTTGGCACAGATGAAGTTCTCAATGGACACCGATGTGCTCCCCACCATCACAGCTTTCTTAAATAAAACCCTGGTTGATCTTCCTCATCTTTGGCATGTAGACGCAGACATCAGATTTTCCTAAAAGCAGCTGGAACATGGACTGATCTGACCGCACTGAGGTTTTCCCCAAATTCCCTGAATCTTAACCATGTTAGAAATCCAAGGTTTTTTTCATTTCTGGACCAGACGTGCTTCCCAGCTGCGTGAATGCAGCTACAGGGAAGTACTCCCTTGTGATTTGCCAGATTGTGATTACTTGCTTTTCAGATACGTTTGCATTGCACTCAAAAGACATATAAGCCAGATTTTTTCCAGATCCTATGATGTTTACATCTCTGATATTATATATGTGACCTTCTTGTCACATTTGAAAACACACCTGTTCAGGCTGGATTAGCCCATATAGAATATTTTTTTCCTTGTCTTGTCTATTTGTTTTATTACTGGGTCATTTTTGTCTCCATTTCTGACTCTGAGAGATTTTGAAGCTGTGCTTGAATATAAGTTGCTATTATTATTATTATTATTAATTTTATTATTATTATTATTGTTATTATTATTAGGACTGTCAAAGTGCGTAAACACAACTTCCTTTTAATGGCGGTAATTTCTAATGCAAGCACTGTCTGTGAAATTTCTGGAAGCAGTGAGGAAAGAGAAGGACACACAATGAATCTTTTACACAGTTTAACTTGAAAGTTTTCCAAGATGGAGAAGACTGAGGTATTTTATCAACAAAGTTGTACAAATAATGCAGGAGAAGGCGACTCAAACGACCATGGATTGACGAATAGAAATTAAAGGTAAACTTGCTGGGACAGACAGAATGCTCTGCAGCTCCGCCATGCATTTAAGGTAGCTCGGAAATCACAACTCTCACAATCAGAAAGACAACTATAACATTACTTTAAAACAACTCAGGGTTAATTATCTGTTTAAAATCTATGTTGGCTTCCTATCATTTTACATTAGTGTTGTATCATGTCAAATATCCCGGTATACAACATATATAAAAAGATTTTTTTTAAGATTTTTAAAAAATTATGAGTTAACTCAGGATCCCTGTGCAATTAATCGCAATTAAAAATTCTAATCAACTTACAGCACTAGTCATTATTGTTATTGTTATTGAAAATTATTGAAAATTTGTTAGATGAAGGATGTGCAGCTGTGACCTGAGAAGCTGTGCTTTCCTGTTGCAGCCAGCAGTCCTTTAACTGTAGCTTGTGCTGGAGAAATCTCTCTCAGCTCTTCCAGATGATCGGATTCTCAGCCTGCAGGGAATTCTGACACAACACGTTTTTTTCTTTCGTCAGGAACATGGAATGGTACAACTCGGGTGGCCATCAAGACCCTGAAGCCCAGCACCATGTCCCCTGAGGCCTTCCTGCAGGAAGCTCAGGTCATGAAGAAGCTCAGACATGAGAAACTGGTTCAGCTTTACGCTGTGGTGTCTGAGGAACCCATCTACATCGTCACAGAGTATATGAGCCAAGGTCGGTTTGAGTTCACGGATAAATAATAAATGGATATTTGTAAAGATGGGAATGATTCTGACGTGTGTGTTGTGTCCCTGCTAACAGGCAGCCTACTGGATTTCCTCAAGGGGGACATGGGGAAGATGCTCCGCCTCCCTCAGCTGGTGGACATGGCCTCACAGGTTGGGATATTTCCTGTCACCAGCTTCAGCTCATGTTTTATAAGAATAACCAGAACAGTTTTTCTCTTCCTGTTCAGATTGCTTCGGGGATGGCCTACGTGGAAAGGATGAACTACGTGCACAGAGACCTTCGTGCCGCCAACATCCTGGTGGGAGACAACCTGGTCTGTAAAGTTGCAGATTTCGGTCTGGCTCGCCTCATCGAGGATAACGAATATACCGCCAGACAAGGTGAGGCCCATCAGAGACCACATCAGAGTTTTTTCTCCTCATGTGGAAAGGCAGGAGTCATTAAAGATGCTACAGCGTTTAAATAAAGAGAAAAACAAAACATCAGCCGTGGCTCCTGCTGTCTGTCCTCCTCTCAGGATGGACCTCAGCGCCTCTCGTGTTCTTCTCAGACATCCAGATAGAAGTTTCAGATGTCATAAAGACATTTCAAACATTCAGAACAGGAGTCATTATTTGTAATCTGATTACGCAGATACGTAGTTTGGAGATGTCTGAAATGATTGTGGGTGTTTGGGAATTACAGGCTGAATTCCAGCTCACCATCACTCATAACACTGCATGTCGGCATGACAGAAGCTGTCAGACGGGAACGGGACTTTCCAGAAAAACTTGTTAGAACAGCTGAGATAACCATGAGCCAACCTGGCTGACGAAGCTGATAAGTTTTAGATATCAGAGACTGTTGAGTCCAAACCGTCTCCTGTTTGGGTTTGCTCTATGTGTGAGAGCTCAGAAAGGATAAAGATGTTTTCTGTTTCCATCTGCTGCCCTGATCTTCCTGACGAACCTGTAACCCTGCAGGTGCCAAGTTTCCCATCAAATGGACGGCTCCGGAAGCGGCACTCTATGGACGCTTCACCATTAAATCCGATGTCTGGTCATTTGGGATACTGCTGACTGAACTGGCCACCAAAGGTCGAGTTCCCTACCCAGGTCTGTTTTCAGGTTGTGGTTTCAGTCTGAGGAACCGTGTAGATCCATAAAGCACAGAGTCTGATTCCAAGCGGGTGTTTTGTGTCTCAGGTATGGTCAACCGGGAGGTGCTGGACCAGGTGGAGCGCGGCTACCGGATGCCGTGCCCAGCAGAGTGTCCTGAATCCCTCCATGAGCTGATGCTGACCTGCTGGAGGAAAGAACCCGAGGAGAGGCCCACCTTTGAGTACCTGCAGGGATTCCTGGAGGATTACTTCACCTCCACAGAACCTCAGTACCAGCCAGGAGAGAACCTGTAACTGCAGCTGTGCACGGCATAGATGTGCAGAGCGGCCGGCCGCTGCACGGCCCCTCACCTGTTCATCTGCGGGACCACCCGAGTCCAGATACAATCAGCAACAAGATCTTCCATCCAGTTTCTCCAAAGTCTCCATCCGTCACCATGTCTGTCTGTCTGAGAGCAGCAGGAGACCAGTTTCAGCACCGTCCCCAACCAAGCCTGATGCAGGGTTCCACACCCATTCCCAGTTCTATAGTCCTGGTTCCCAGTTCTATAGACCCAGCTCCCAGTTCTGTAATCCCCGTACCCAGTTCCAGACCCAGATCCCAGTTCTATAGACCCAGTTCCCAGTTCCCCAGATCTAGCTGGCTCTAAAACTGGTCGTGACCTCGGACTGGGAGCCAGAACTGGACGGGACTGGTCCTGCTGGATGCTTCTGCTGCATTTTATCCTCGATCTCATGTGAAAAACTAAATCCGTCTTCCAGTTCCGGACTTTTAGAGACCTGACCTGGACCAGTGGTTCCAGTGGTTTGTGATGATGTTTCTTATGCTGGGCGAAAGGGGACTGTGTAGTTTGACCAGTTTGACTAGTTCCACTCACCAGCCTTAAACTGGTTAATTGCTGAAACATGCCAAGCGACGGCCGTCCACCTCTGAGTTTCGTCTTGTTCTTGTTTTATTCAGACAGCTGATAGTGGTCTCAGGACGGGGGCGGGGGTCTCCGGACGCGGTTGTAGCTGTTCTGCTCTGTTCATGCTAATTTTAATGTTTTTATGTGAGCAGCTTCGTTTTTCTCCTGCACCTGTGAACCAAACCAGCCAGATCATCTGGAGGTCTTTTGTGCCGATCCAGATGAAATGTTCTCCCCTCAGCACCGACCTCCAGTCATCTGGAGACTATGACTTTACTTTGTGCATCTCTGAGCACAGCATTACACTGGAGATTTATTTTTACTTTTTAAAATAAGAAAAGTGAGCTGAGTGTCATCATTCCTCCTCCAGCCTGTAGGGGGCAGACTAGACACCATGTACAGCTAATAAATTGGCATTTTGAAATTTAATTGTACATACTTTTAATGCTAATAGTTTGTATATATCACCTTTATAATTTATTCCTTTTAAATAACCCGATTGTTTATTTTTCTTTTGGCTGTTCAGACTTTTTTATGGGATGTTTTGGGGTTTCGTTACATCTGGCATCTGAAAATGTTCTAGAAATGGCATTGTCATGTTTTGTGCATAATTCTGTGGAGCTGCTGGTGGTTGGAGATCCTCTACTAGAGCACACATTTGCACCCTTTGTGTTTTAGGGAGGGGCTTGTGTGTCATCATGGGGACGACATGCCCCGTTTTCTGCTCATATTGAATGTGTGAGCAGAGACGTGGTGGAAGCGCATGCTAGCGGTGATCTAGCTGGAATGCTTCCCAGCTTCCAGCTCAGGATGTTTCCTTCAGGCTTTTTAGCTCTCCTTTCTATGCAGATGTTTTTTAGATCTGTATTAATCCTATATAGACTTTTTCTACCATATTCAATGGATATTTTCACATGAATAACTTCTTGTTAAATTTTCTGAGTCCTGTTCAAATTTGGAAGGAAAATTTGAATAAAATTTGTATAATTTCCTGCATTTCCTGGTTTTATCTGAATCATTTGTGCCTCTTCAAGGTACAGCCTTTGTTAGTACCTTTCTGGTTAGTCTACTTTTTCATGTTTTTTTTTGTCTTGTGTTGTCCAGTGTCATGACAACAGACTGATGGTCTGTCTCCCGTGTTGTGCCCAGAGCGGCTTAAATTGAATAAAAGCATTAACTACGTGGCGCCACCGAGAATAACTCCTGGAAACTAACATCTAAACACTGATAGTCTCAAGGATCTGGGATCTGGGACAAAGATACCAGCTTTCATAGAAGAGTTTATCATGGCTGCCTCACGTAATTTGCTTTTCTTTGTAGTGTAATGCGTGGCTGTCCTCAGAAATGAATGCTACAGGTTTGCAGGGAATCACTAGGGCTAGTGCAGCGTAAGGTCACAGGGTCAACAGACAAAGGTAGAAATGATGGGAGTTCTGTGTGATATATCAGCTGGGTCATGCTGCAGCATCCTCAATGTTTAAGGCTGGAAGACTGTCAAAAT
>JBBDHI010000014.1:25739576-25752488 GCA_037177115.1 Craterocephalus stercusmuscarum
CTGTCTGGGTGAGTAAATGATCGTATAGCATGCTACAACATAGGTACAGGTTAAAAAATACCGAACTTCCCCTTTAAATGTGCATATTTATAAATATGCCGACCATGTAAATAATAATTGTGCCCGGGAATTACTTTTATTTCCTAACCTCCTCACGCCCTAACCCCATGTCATGTAACACTTTTAGGCCCCAATATCATTATTTTTCCCTGCTCCGGGGTATTTTTCTTTAGGGCCATAGACACAGTTGGGTGCAAATAGCTCCTCAACACGTCTCAGCTGTAACATCTCAATGCGCAGCTACGCTTATGTCAATCTCCTTGTGACTAATTAGATGGTGATTTTGATTTATGTTCATGATCTGACTTTTTAAAAATATATATAATGACCACACAAAACGTCCTATGCAACACTGCATGAAGGTAGAGCCGCAGCACTATGCTGGTCCGCTTTGCGGCTCCTTTAAATGAGTAGAGCCATTTAAATTTGACGTCAGTCACGTGTCGAGCGGCTAAAGTGGCCAAAATATTTTACCGCTTTGGAAGCTGCCCGCTTTATCGCCTTGCCTCGGGCGTCCTTGCCGCTTTTGGTCTGAACGTACAGTAAGGGGAGAGTGTGGACACTCTCAGTAACCAAATGTCGGCTGCTTCTCATTCTCATTTTGGTTCTTTTGGTTACTACTCACAGCTGGTCCCCATAAGTGAGGGTATAGATGTAGATGAATCAGAAATTGAAAGCATTGCCTTTTGTCTCTGCTCCTTCATCATGACAGATTGATGCAGAGTTTGCATCACTGCAGACACACATGCAGACACTCCACCTTTTTCCGGTGACCCACGTCCGGCCAAGAGAAACATGTTTCCAAGGTCTGTGCTCATCATAAGAGTCCTTGAATTGTGCTTGATCTGGCCTCTCCCCTAGAGACCATGGCTGTCCCTAACAGAGGCATAAAGTTCCTGACAACATAGCTCATAGGATCTTCAGGACATGCAAACCCCTCCACCACAGTAAGGTGGCGGCTCAGGGAGGGGACCAGAACTTTTCATATATTAAGCATTCCTTATTTTCCACATAAATACAGAATAGTTAGATTCAACATGAGTCTTCAGTGCTTCTACATTCTTTAGACAGTCAACAGCAAAATATCATCCAATAAATAAAGTTTTCAAATCTGCACTACAGATCATTGGCAGATGTTCTCAGTGATTCACCCCCTTTCATCGGCTAATCCAGCATCATCTTCATCCTACCTGCACTGTGAGATCTTTTCAGACTGTTAAAAGACAATCTTAAAGGAATACTTCACCTTCAGAATGATATGCCTTCATTTTCTACTCACCCTCATGCTGATTAACACTCAGGAACTTTTTCAGCTTATTTTGAATTTATTATGATCTTTTTCATTTGTTTTCTTTGACCTAACAGAACATTTCTACAGAATTATTTTAATTGTTGCCATAAATATAGCTGTGACTAGAAAATACCGGATAGAACTTATAAAGCTTTTCAAGTTTGATGCCCAGAGACAGTCATGATGGACTGATGTCAGGAGACTGATGGAAGTGAACAGTCAGTTTCCATAGATAGATGCAGAGGGATGAGGAGAGAGCTGATGAGGCTTTAGCTCTGCTTCATTTTGGTATTCCATCCTGAGCCCTGCAGGCCTTCTATGATCAACCAATGAGGCCCGCCTGCTCACAGAGCTCCAGCAGAGGTCAGAGGGAGGTTTTAAATTGAGGCAATACTCTGCTGGTAGACTTTCATAGCTCCTCTACACATACTCTCAGAGAACGCTGCAACCAGGCTGAATCATCCTCAAGCTTCAGAGCAAACCCCAGCAACCACGGTGAGTACACCAACCACACGAACACATGAATACTTCAGCCATACAGCTGGAAGAGCCACCGTACCTGCCAGCCTCAGAGGCACTACCTCTGGACTGTCCTGACTAACTAATTTATGACAACAAAACACTTCAAGTGAGATTTGTGAGGATGACAACTACTTTTGTGCAGAGAAGTGCAAAAGTTCAATTGTTTTAACGTCTTTCCTGTCTTAAATGACTCAAAATAAATCAAGCATATCTCCACAACTACAAGGGCCTATTGTATTATCTTTGTCTCTAGAAAGCTGAGACATGTAAAATTCCTACAGAAGTACCGGAATCAAGGCATGTGTTACAGTGTCAGAGTGAATTCACTGTGAACACAGCAGACAATTTAAATGTTTTCCCTCCGAAAGGAAACATTACTTTCAGTGGAAACCAGAGGGAAGCAGCCTAATTCCTCCATGAATAAATAAATATGCCATTTGGCCTCTGTCAGGTACCAGATTAGAAAATAAATTATATTTCAGTGATTCGAAAAAAATATTTTGGAAAGCCATTGGATGATTTTCATAAACACCTCTATTAACCAATCACAGCTAAAGATGATAGGAAGAGTGAATACTTCATTATAACACTCGCTTTGCCTTCATGGAAACTAGCTGAATCTTCATGGTTTGTTTCATGAGGTGTCACAGGAAAACACACTAGCAGAGTTTTTTAGAGGAAGAAATAAAACTTTTCATCCCTGTGGAAGAATAAATTCTGTGTCCCAGTCAGTGTTCCAGCTCTTCCTTTAATGCGGGACAGAAGCTGAGACACGATGGATCGGGTTTATTTCTGTCCAGGCAGCATCAGCTCAGGCTGGAGGAGACGGTCATGCAGGCCAGCATTAGAAAAAAGATCCTCTTGAGCTGATGTGGCAGCTGTTTGCGCTCTGAAAGCCAGAGTTACTCAGCACACCTGTGCAGCAAATGCCAGCATGTTGACATCACTGTGGAGTTTCTGTGTTTGGGCTCTATGTGCAACTAAATAAAGGTTTGTAGTGCCGTCAAAGAGAAGACTGACAGATGTCCTGGACTCCCATAAATCTGTCCATCAGTCAATACTGTCTCAGTCAGAAACCAAATGCTAAGCTCTGAGAGCATTTCAGTGTCAGATGAATATTTTTTATACTCATAAAAATGTGGTCATTGCTTTCTGTGCGCTTTCCCCAAAACAAGTTTCTGTTTGATCAGTGTTCAATAATCATTAAACACTGATATAAAAGCTGTTCTGGAAAACACTGCTTTTCTTCAAAACGAGATAAGCTCATTTAAAAAGGCAGAAAGTGATTTATTTCTGTTGTTTTCATGTTCTCAGATGTCTCGTTTTCTGGACATGACGTTGTTTGGAGAGGCTGCTCGCTACCTCCGGCTCACCAACCTGGAGCAGCTGGCGGCCAGGGCCCAGGCCTTTGATGGTAAACTACCTCCAATACTGGGAACAATGTTGCACAAATTTTCTTTATATTCTCAGGAAAACGGGGAAATAGCTGCAGTGATTCACTGAAACATGAGCCTTCATTAATACAAATATAAAAACAGAACCAGAGTTGGTCTTTTTGAGTCTTACAGTGAATTTATGATCTGAACAGTTTTATTCTTCTCCCAGTCTGAACCCTCTGAGAAAAGCTTCCTGCAATTTCTTTTGGGAGTCTTCAGGATCCTCGAAAAGACTTCACCAAATTCTTCTTTTGTTGTTTATGCCTTTTGTTCTGTTATCTGTCCGGATGATCCCACGCTTCAATAATGTCGAAGTTGCGGTTCTGGGGAGGATCTATCCTTGTCCCCCTTCCTTAAGAATGGCTTCTTGACAGCCATGTTTCCATGGGGTCCATTTCTGATGAGGCCCAGCCAGCAGCAGATGGATCAGCTAAAGGTCCAGATACATCTCTCAAGTCCTGGTTTAGGTTTATCCTGGATTTCAGATCCTGGTGAATCTTAGATAGTTTCTTAATCTTGACTCTTCCAGTTTCTGCTCCCAGCTTTGGGAATCACCAAGGGGCATATTTACGTAGTTCGTAAAACGTGTGCAAAGGGGTTTGCCCACGCTAAAATTGGCTGCAGCTCATTTATCAAAGCCACAAACAGAGAATTGCACCTGTTATCCTGGAAAAACAGCGTTGCTCTCCACTCTGCATTTCTGCTGCTGATGAATATGCAATTTGGGCACAATAGCTGCAGTAATAATTTTAAGGAGGAGGCACAGACATCATGAAAGGCAACTGAGAGAATGCATTTTTTCTATTGTATTAATATATTTGGATGCCAGAGGAGATGATTGTGGAGCCGACTCAGCGTTGCAATATTAGAATTGCTGGATGAGTCTAAAGGCTGATATATGTGCAGCTCATGTGCAACTTGTCCCTCTTTCAGAAAGAGAGCATATTCATTCTGTGAATGTACAAGTTATGTGCACTACAAAGGGAACCATTAAAATGTAGTCTGGGTCCGTACACGATTCTTTCATTCTGAGGAACAGAGTCATTTTCTCACAGCTGAGAGATGCTGAATATGGAGATGCTGATTTTGGGTGAGTGAATATGATTTTCCCTTGTACATTGCTCACATGGACTTATGTGATAACGGTGCAAACCCCCTGCAGCCCTTCCTCATGACACCTGTGCACAACCCCGCAACTGCAGGGGAAAGCTGTTATAATGCGCCTCATGTGCGCACGAGAAACACGGTGGACATGGTCGGCGTCCTAAAAAGCCAATTTCAGGACTGCATGGGAAGGCGGGGTGCTGCACTTTTGTATAGCCCATAGAAGGTCGTCCAGACTGTCATTTCTTGCTCCACAACACAGAAAAAACTTCATGGGATGGAGCATGAGACCATTTTTAAGACAATTACACACTGCACGCACCCACTCCATCCCCTGCAGGACCTGCTGCTGCACTCTGGAGACATGGACATTCCTCACTACCACCTGACCGCCTTCCTCCACTCCTCTGGCATTATTGGCCATGATGGGCATTAATACATGATGTGTGTCTGGGCAGATGATGGGCTGCCCATCATCAGTCCTGACACACTGACCAGCTGCCGTCTGTGTGCATCAATGATCCGAGTATCTGGTCTCAGACCACACATGACGCTGCAGTACCCCGTGGGTAACGGCTGTAGACCCCAATACACCAGTTATCTGCTCCTTGCAGAAAGTGAGCTGGGCCTGATCCAAAATATTGGTCAGATGAATCTCTTCTGACAGCCCCACCGGTTTTATTTGCAGATTTTTTATAACGAGCAGTTTTTCTTTGGTTCTCCGTCTTGCATCCTCTTCTTAACTTCATCCGCTGTTCTTCTGGTTTTTCAAACTGCATTTACATTTTCACAGATATTCTCCCATATTGCAGCAATTCTGGTGACATTTCGATTTTTTTCTTGAGCTTTGCTATTTTTTTTATTTGTCTCCATTACTAATATTTCAACCTCAATTAATTATAAATTAATTTTGCTGCAGATGTTTAATGCTCTTTTTAGGAAGTCCTGTTAGAAGACCAATATAGTAAGCCAGTCTATTGGAGATGAATGCATGGACGGGTTTCTCCTGGTCTTTCATTTTCTGTTTGCGGTTTCCTTGCTCTACAAATCCTTCCATAACAGAGTAAACAGCGCTTAGCAAATGGTGTGTCTTTATGATGAAGAGACTAAAAAATCCAGCTTAAACTGCTTCTTTGCTAAGTTATGTGTCGATTCAACTCTGGTTCATCCTTTGAGTTAGAAGGCTCTTTTTCTGATGAAGGGTTCATGGGTTTGAATTGAGCTAAAATGGTTGGGTAAAAATGAAAATGAAGGGGAAAGCAAGAAAAAAAAATCTAAAGTAACCTTCCAAGACCTGGAGAACAGTCGAAGAAGACCACTTTGAAAACTAGGAACAAAAACAGAGACAAGAACTGGATCGGGACTTTTTGTTACAGTGTATAAATGACTGATGATAAAATTTAATCTTTTCAGGAACGAAACGTGTTTGGATGCCGGATGATGTTGAAGCATATACTGAAGTGGAGGTCAGAGAGCTGAATGGAGACAAGGCTACTGTGGAGACCAAGGATGGACGGGTATGTTAACGAGTTAACTAACCGAATATCATTTTATTTAGGCTAGGTGCTTGTCTTTCACTGTTCTGAAACGAGGCAAGGCAAGTTTATCTGAATTGCTCATTTCCCATTTGAAATAATTCAAAGTGCTTTACATAAAACATTAAAAGCATTACAGAGGCTGCAAATAAACTTAAAAAGTTGTAACAGGGAAAAAGAAATAGCAAAAACCACAATAAAATGACTGATTTAGAAATTGAACTGATAAAGAAGACAGATTCAAAATATCATGCTGCTTTGATGCATAAATGCATGAGGACAGGAGGTTTTTTTTACTTGGATTTAAAAGTTTCTACATCTGGTGAAAGCTTAATCTCTACTGGCAGTTTATTCCAGAACAGCTAAAAGGTGCCTCTTGAGATTTGGTATGGACTCTGGTCTGGACCAGCTGACCTGAGTCTTTGGATATAAGATCTCTGGCAGGTTTATATTCTCTGAACATATCACAGATGTATTCTGGGCCTAAACCGTTATAAACAAACTATGATTTATAAACAATCAGAAGAGTTTTAAAATCTATTCAGTGACTGACTGGAAACCAGGGTAATGACTAAAACTGGTGTGATGCGTTCCCATCTTTTATGGGGACATATCATGCAAAATCCACTTTTCTAAGCCCTTACATGTTTTTGTGTTCTTTGAGGGTTCAGGAGTGCAGAAAAATGTTATTTATTCATTCCCGGTGCTGCGTATATATGTTATTATTCTTTTTGGGTCATATTTTTCCATTCTCTTTAGTTTTCTACATTCGCTATTAAATTTTTTTTTGTTTATTTACGTCACTGTATAGAAGACCATTATAGTAAGACAGTCTATTGGAGATCAGTGCATGGATGAGTTTCTTCTGGTCATTCTGAGAGACTAAACTTTTTATTCTACTGTTGTTTCTGAGATGGTAAAAAAAGGCCAGCCACACAAGAAAAATCTCACACAGAAAAACTAAAAATGTTTTATTGGCTGGAATCCTACATGCAGAATGATCTGATCCTTATGATGAAGCTGGTTCGTTTACTGAAGCCAGTCTGTCTGTGTTTCAGTTTTTGGTAGTAAAAGAAGACGACCTGCAGCCGATGAACCCTCCTAAGTTTGACATGATGGAGGACATGGCCATGCTGACTCACCTGAACGAAGCTTCTGTTCTCTTTAATCTGAGGAGGAGATACAGCATGTGGATGATCTATGTCAGTAAGGACATGTAAGGACCAAATCTTCTGCACATGGATGATGTAAATAAATCTTTCTCCTGTTTACTATATTGTTTTGTCAGACCTACTCTGGCCTGTTCTGCGTGACCGTCAACCCGTATAAATGGCTGCCGGTCTACTCGGCCGAGGTGGTGGCCACCTATAAAGGGAGGCGTCGTGCAGACATGCCGCCGCACATCTATGCCGTGGCTGATAACGCCTACACCGACTTGCTGCAAAGTGAGTGACCTTCAACCTCTGATGGTAACCTCCTGCTACCTGAGCTCATATAGTCGATTCAAAGTGTCCTTTTCTTCCAAAGAGGACTGCCATGCTATTAGCATCTTATTCAGCTTGTTGACCAGATGAAGATCCATCAGTAACTTTGAGTTTGAAGATGTTCCTGGAGTCAGACTTGATTCTAATGTGGCATGACGCCAGTTGAATAAATGTCTTATCAGAGGATCATTCAATCTTGGACCCTATGGTGGATGTAGTCCATCTGTTAACCCAGACTCAGTGCTACATCACATACCTGCAACTGCATACCGCTTCCAGTTTGGAAAATCTGAGGAGTTCTAATGGGGAACTAAATTAATATCTACATGGTATTTAAAAGGACATATTTTCCCCATTGTCCTGAAGGATTAAATCAAAATATGTCATGGCAGGTCAATATCACGCCCTCTGCTTCTACATGAAGAGCTGATTCTGTCCAACTGTAGAGAGAGAGAGTAAAACACCTGCTACTTATGAAGTACAGATACTATTTCAAATAAATTCAGCTTTATTTGCCTAGCGCCACTTCACATCAGTGTCATTTCTGGGCGCTGTACTTTGTCTCCCTTCTACCTTGTCTTTTCCAGCATCATAGCAGCAAGATGATGGTCTTGCGTCTGAGTTGTGCCGAGCAAATTTTCTCTGCTAAGAGGAGCTTTAAGGGTATAAAGCAGATACAGCCCAGTCTTGCTAACAAAGATACAAGCTTAGCTTTTAGAAGAGTCAGTCGGTCTTGAGGGGGAAGATCCAATATGAAATTTTCCACTACAGTAGATTTTCCGTGTGTGTGTGCATACATAGATCTGCATTATATTCACTTGTCGTCTCCCCCCCCCACAGATCGTGAGAACCAGTCGATGCTCATCACGTAAGTAACTCACAGATATTTCATCATTTATCAATGTCAGTTTTCTTATAAAAACTTTTACTTATTTTACTTTTACTCAATTTTGGCAATATTAGATGTAAAAGGGTTCAATGCGCCATTCATTCATTCATTTTCTGTACAGCTTAATCCAATTGAATCGCAGGTGGGCTGGAGCCTAGAGTGTCCAATTAACCTAACACACATGTCTTTGGAACTGCTGGTTCAGGCTGGGGAGGGGTTTGATATACTGTCCAATATAAACTAGTGATATGTTTGGGTAGCAAACAGGATAGCTAGCTGCCCTTGAGACTGGGGAGATCCACAGATTCTTTGAAAGGACAGATTTGACACTCACGGTGCATTTCTGGTTTCGTACAAGGCTGTTTGCTTGCAGTTCCACTCTGTCTCCACGTGGGGCGCTCGAATTTTGGAGACCAGTCCTATGGAGCTATACCCATAAACGCGCCATTATCTCATTGTATAATTTTTTGTTTAGTAATTTGAAGAAGGCAGCAAGCCTTCTTTGTTTAATTCTCATGTGAATTTCACAGTACAATTAAAACCAAAGTCCTATAAAACTGACAGCAACTAGGAAAATGCAGTGGATGACTTGAGCTGGTCGTAATCCGGCCATTGCTGGTCAGACCAGTGGGACCTAGCAACTTGCTAACACGTTGTGGGCAACAAGAACTCAGTATTTAAGAAATTAAAGAGACATATGACTTAAAACTCATGTTGAACTCTCAGGAACTACATTAAAATCTGAGAGTTTTCAATGACAAATGGGTGAAATAGCCCGTTTTAGCCGTCTAGCTCCATAGGGTCCCATTCATTTTGCACTCTATAGACGATTGCCCCCGGTTGAATTATGATGGAACAGCAGGCAAAAAGCCGGTACAATGGGACTGAATAGAGTGGCAAAGGCTGTCCTTAATAGGGCTGTGGGAGATAGCATTCAATTGGCTTTATTTTCTCCAGATAACAGGCGAACGTTGATTATTCAGATGCTTGTTGTGAAGAAGAGAAATAAAATCGTAAGAATCATTTGTGCTGGGGTGTGGGGGAAATGAAAATGAAGAACGCATCCAAATGTACACTAATGAATAGACTCTTCTGGGGAAGCTTGCCTACAGGCTGGACATGGCAAGGTCACAGGATTTGTGACGACACGTGCAAATGGTTAATTACACCTTTAATTAAGATCATAAGAAACAACACTAAAATAAATATGGAAAATAAGCTGTAAAAACATCTTGTATTGTATAATTACTCCTTTATACATCATTAAGATACAGTCTGTGAGTTGTCAGTTGCCTGTCTGACTCAGTTAGGTGTCTGAACTATAATAGTTTAACTGAATTATACCAAGTTGCAACCGCCCACTAGGAAAAGTGATGCATATGCGTAAATAAAAAAATTGGAATGATGGGAAACCTGGTGAAGAACCCAGTAATCTAGCAACAGCAATGGGCAGTGATGTTTACCCCACGCATCAAACCCAACCTTAAACTCCACACAGGAATCAGATTTCCAGGCACTTAAGAACCTATTAATGATGACGATCATATTTAGGGTACAACCTGGCGTGTCAGCTCTTCCGGTGTTACTCTGGCTGTTGATCAGTCCAGCTTCTATCTCTTCCCTCCTCCAGAGGGAACACAGTGTTCAGAGTGGGAAGCCCTCACTGTTCCATTTAAAATAACAAAGATTGTTTGATAAACCTGCAGTCTAGTCCTGGCTGCAGGTCTGGTTTCAGCAGACAGTTCTCCTGCTGTCTGTGGTCCAGCATGGTCCTGCTGAAATGTTTAGTCCTTCTCTGAAAGAGACGATGCCTGGATGGGAGAAAATGTTGCTCTTAGACCTACATGTACTTTTCAGCATTGATGAAGCTTCACAGATGTGGAAGCTGCCCACCCTATAGGCACTAATGCAGCCCATCCAATCAGAGATGCTGGATGCTCCATCTCCTCCTCAGTCTGCAGGACACACTGTTCATGTTTTCCCGAAAGAATTCAACATTTTCAACTCAAAACATTCAAATAAGCTTTGGGTCAGAGAAGACGGTGGTGATTCGGGATCCTGTTCACATCTGGCTTCTTCTTTGCATGATTGAGCTTTAACCTGCATCTGCAGATTTAAGCCTGAACACAAATGGTGATCTTTAGAAGTCCTCCTAAGTCCATGCAGTGATTTCCAGCAGATAATCATGTCTGGTTTTAATGCAGAAGATAATCAGCATCCAGCCCACAGAGATTCCTCCAGATTCTTTGACTGTAGATATGGATTTTCTGGTGGACTCATATACTTAGCTTTTAGATATTAAAGTCCATGTTAATTTCTATGACCAATTTGTTCCGTTCTTTTTTTGTCCTATCTCCATCAGAGGAGAGTCGGGTGCAGGAAAAACTGTCAACACCAAGAGAGTCATACAGTACTTTGCTACTGTTGCTGCTTTGGGGGAAAATGTGAAAAAGGGAGTAAGTTTATTTCTCTTGATCTTCTTTAGATGGTAGTTAAAACTTGCATCAGTGGCTGCAGGTTTAAGATTGTGTTGTGTTCATGTTTGTACATCAGCAGTCTGTCCTCTTCTTTCTGTTTCTTCAGGGGTCTTTAGAGGATCAGATCATTGAAGCTAATCCAGCCATGGAGGCGTTTGGTAACGCTAAAACCATCCGCAACGACAACTCCTCGCGCTTTGTGAGTTCAGAGAAGTTACAACTAGGAGGATACTGTGCGTGTGGTTATAAAGAGCATTTCTATGTTTGCATGTTTCAGGGAAAGTTCATCAGGATTCATTTTGGACCAACTGGGAAGCTGGCTTCTGCTGACATTGATATCTGTGAGTAGCTTTCAGATTTTCTAGAACCATAATTGAACGCATGGCAACTTGTTCAATCAATGGGTGACGGTAATTATGGTAAATAAAGTCAACAAGATGGAACCAGATTCAATACTCCAGAAACATAGAGCTACAGGACCAGATCACATTGCAACATGATAGGTTTTGATGGCTTGAGGGGCATTAAAGCTAGCGCTGGTAATGTTGGAGGGCTAGCAAGATTTGAAAGTGGCACTTCCTGTAAAGGCCCTTTTCCACTCGCATCTACCTGGCTCTACTATACTTGTTTTCTGTAACAATTCAGCACTCTGTAATGTGGGAGGGATCGTTGAAACAAGGCGTCTTGAATGTCCTTTGGTGTCATTTGTCTGCAACACAACAAAAGTGGACATTGGTGTACCTGTTGTAGGCTACTTTATTTTATTTGTTGGTAAGCCAATGGATCGCATATGCTATAGTTGGTATACTGGTTAATAAAAAAAGCGGTTCAGATAGTCGACTTAAACTCTCAAACTGCAGGGGAGAAGGGAGGATGACTTATAAATGGCTAATAAATAACTTTGCAACAGCTTTGGAGCTTAGGGCCATTACACACTGGGTCTGATGTGAATAAACAACACAAAAATATAATTCAGGGGTGAAAAAACGACATTTTGTCCATGCACACCAAATTTGATGCAATATTGCAAATAGCCTGAAGGGAAAAAAAGACTGCAATGTGGCAAAAACAAACATATTCAGAATTGTTGATCTCCAGAAAAGAGAGGAAAACTTAGGACAGTTCTGTTAAGTCCAGCAGCTTTTTTTCTGTTCTTGCAGAACGCGCACAACATTCTTTTGAACTTGACACTGAATCACTGCTACCTCCATTATTTTGCCATTTGGGGTATTTATTTGATTTGGACGTTGCTGTTATAAACAAAAAGTAATGTAACATCCTGGTTCCAGCTGCTCCTCACTTGCAACGCATTGTCTCAGGTAAGCGGCCGACCCGTTGCAGGATCTCAGCTGCACCACGGCCGCTTCAGGACGTACAGCTGTACAGCACAGGCTGCTAGAAAGACTGTCATCAATATCTACCATCTTCATAATTCAGCTTGTTGGTGATTCTTTGCCAGTAGTCACACATTCTCTCTGAGATCATTGTCTCGCTCATATTCTCCGCTTCTCAAAAAAGCAGTGCTGCTGTGAGCGATGATAAAAAAGTTTGAATGAAGTTTTTAAAAAGAGACTCCTCAGCTCTGGTGACACTGTCAGCTGTTAACACACTTTTTCTGCTTACTTTATATCCGTCGGATGCAAATATTAAAAAGAAATCGACATCAGTCCGAAAAAACCAAAACTTGTAAAATCGCTGGACGAAATTTAGAGTCTGATGTGAAAGTTTCCGTTGACTTATTTGATCATTTAAAATAAACATATTGCAGACCAAATTATTCAGGCGAAACAGTTGGAATAGCTGTGCAATGGCTTTTACGTGGCAAATGTCAGATGACAGCAATACCATAAAGCACTTTACAGAAATTAATTCATATTCTTTATGCATTCTCATCTATGCATTTAACTGTAAAAATGTACAATGAATTATATTTTGTGCAGCCATTTCTACTTTATTGGTGAAAAGATCTCATAAAACTAGAAAATTAGAATCTTTTTTTTAAGAACCCTGCAATGTTTTTTCCCCAGCATCTAAAAACTTAAAGGAGAAGTCCACTTTTTTGCAAGTGGGGCCTTAATTGTGATGTAAACTGAAGTGTACTGGACACCTATGGT
>JBBDHI010000015.1:1217495-1229576 GCA_037177115.1 Craterocephalus stercusmuscarum
CAGCAGGAAATATGCATAGAAACTAAACACAAAATAAATGAAACATGGTTTTGTTCTGCAGGAGTCGACACTGAAGAGTCTTCTGAGCGCTCTGTGGAACCTGTCGGCTCACAGCATCGACAACAAGGTGGCCATCTGTTCGGTTGAAAGCGCTCTGGGCTTCCTGGTCAGCACTCTGACGTATCGCTGCCAGACTAACTCACTCGCCATCATCGAGAGTGGTGGAGGGATCCTGAGAAATGTGTCGAGTCTGATCGCCACACGAGAGGACTACAGGTGGGTAAACATTTATTCACTTTTACTAGACGTGGAGGCAACATGGGCAGGCAGCAGAATGTTAAAGTTAGATGTTAAAGTGCATTTTCCTTCCTTTCTCCACAGGCAAATCCTCAGGGACCACAACTGCCTCCAGACTCTGCTACAGCACCTGCGTTCCCACAGCCTGACCATAGTCAGCAACGCCTGCGGGACTCTCTGGAACCTTTCAGCCAGAAGTCCAAAAGACCAGGAGCTGCTGTGGGACCTGGGTGCAGTCAGCATGCTTCGCAACCTTATCCACTCAAAGCACAAGATGATCGCCATGGGCAGCGCTGCCGCCTTACGGAACCTCCTCACCAATCGACCCCTGAAATACAAGGATGCTGCAGTCGTTTCCCCTGGCTCCTGCATGCCCTCGCTCTACATGAGGAAACAGAGAGCTCTGGAGGCGGAGCTGGACGCCAAACATCTCGCAGAGACCTTTGATACTCTTGAGAAACAAAGCCCGAAGCACCTGTCCCTCAACAAGCCACTGCGACACATCGAGAGTCTGGCAAAGGACTATGCTTCTGATTCTGGCTGTTTTGATGACGATGAGGCCCCCAACATCTCCAGCAGCCTGGATACTGGCAGCTTCTCCATGCTGTCGATGTTTCTCACCAACTCTAACTTTGTGCAAAACCAGCCTCGTAAGAGGGACAGTGAACCCGAGCGCGACACAGACCCGCCTCACATGGTGGAGAAGAGGCACGCGGCTCAGGATGACGTAGTCTCTGCTGCAGCAGAGAAGCTAGCTAAAAAGATTACCAACACAGTTGCTAAAATTGACAGGCTGGTGGAGGACATCACCATGCACACGTCCTCTGAGGACAGTTTGAGCCTCAGCTCTGAGGACCACCTGGCGGACTGGCCCTATGGGATGGAGGAACTTAATGAAGCCCGGGCAAATTCCTGCTCCCCGTGCCGGCTTTCTGAGGGCAGCAGTTTGGCCCAGAGAGAACGTCTCAACAGAGCCCACGCCCTCTTACGCCTCAAAACCACCCACACAAGCGTGTCAACGGACAGCCTGAACAGCGGCAGCACCAGTGATGGCTACTGTGGAAGCAAAGACCAGATACGCCCTGCTCCGAGAGCTGTAATGATGCAACAACAACGACCGAACCAGCTTGACCTCAAAGTAGCCCATCAGGAGTACATCAACGTGGGTCCTACTGTTCAGAATGAGACAAACCAGCAGGATATTCCAGAGAGAGATTCTGTGGATAATAAAGGTGTAAAAGATGTGGAGCTCAGCAACGCAGATGCAGAAAAGAACCAAGATCCTCCAGTACAAACACCCACCAGTGCTTCTACTAAAGTCTCCTCTGATGTCAGCATGACGTCAATCAAACTGTCTCCTACCTACCAACAAGTCCCACTTATTCAGAGTGTGGCCAAGTTTGGGGTGGCAAAGACGACCATCAGTGTCCAGGCTGCACAAGCAATGAGGAGGCAAGCCTGGGTGCCCACGGTGATGACCGGTGGAAGTATTACAAAATTTTCTCCAGTGACTTCCAGTAGAAGTCCAACCATCGGGACAATGGAGACGGTGCAGAAATACTCTGTGGAAAACACTCCTATCTGCTTCTCCCGCTGCAGCTCGCTGTCATCCCTCTCCTCTGGGGATGGAGCGCTGGAAGGACAAAGTGAGAACGAGTTGGAAAGTGACTCATCATTAGAGATCATTGAAGTGGAGGATGGAGAAGTGGTGAGGAGAACCCAGGAGGACGAAACCTTAGAGGATCTGAGTGACAGCCAGCTGCTGATGACTGACTCAAAGACCTTCCCCAGCAAAGAGACGGATCCCATCGAGATCCCCTGCACTGCTAAAAGAGAAAAGGTGTTTCTTCGGGGGGCTTCGCCGGCCATACTTGAAGACCGATCTCCATCCAGTTCATCTGAGAACTACATCCATGAAACACCTCTGGTATTGAGCCGCTGCAGCTCGGTCAGTTCACTGGGCAGCTTTGAGTCTCCCTCTATTGCCAGCTCTATCCAAAGTGATCCATGCAGTGAGATGATTGATGGAACAATAAGCCCCAGTGATCTTCCAGACAGCCCAGGACAAACCATGCCTCCTAGTCGAAGTAAAACTCCATGCTGTGTTGAGTCTGGCCCAGAAGCACAGACCACAGGGATAGCCGGGCAATGGGAAAACAGCCTGCGGAAGTTCATGGAGATCACTGACTCCAAGGAGAGATTCAACCTTCCTCCTGACCTGGACATGATCTACTTCACCGTAGAAAAACCCACTGAGAACTTCTCTTGTGCTTCCAGCTTAAGTGCTCTGCCTCTTCACGAACATTACATCCAGAAAGACGTTGAACTGAAACTAACCCCTCTACTCCAGCAACACGACAAGAACCTCCCTTTGCCTGATGAGGATGAGCAAGGACTCGACAATGGGGAGAGGTACAGTGAGGGCAACTCAGACGATGACATTGAAATCTTAAAGGAATGCATCAACTCCGCCATGCCCTCAAAGTTTAGGAAAGTAAGACCTTCCCTGATGACAACTATCCCTCCTCATATACTCAATGCCCAGATCCGAAAACCTATAAATCTGCCTGTGTATATGATGCTCCCGAATGGTAAAACTCAAATGTGTCCTGGAAGGAGATTCGTCATCCCACAGAAAGAATGCAAATTTGATGATTCATCTTTCACTGACTCTGCAGAGGGTACACCGGTCAACTTCTCCAGCACAACGTCGCTGAGTGATGAAACACTTCGGTGTCCTGTGAAGGACAGGGGGGCCAAAGAGTGCACAGCTAAAGGCCTGAAAAAGCAGGAGCAGGTTGACAATGAGGCGAAGAGGATAGAGGACCTGAGGATATTCTCACACTTCCACAAACCGAACAGAATGAACTTTTCACCTGAGAGACAAATGAGTCGAACAACCAAGCACGTGATTCCCACTCAGAGGGTGCTCATGCAGAGCAAAGAGGTAGCCGACAGAGTGGCAAACCAAAAGAACCGTGAGCAGTCTCCAAATCAGCAAAAACGGCGTCAAGGCCATGTGAGAAAACTGGAACTACCCATCATAAAGCAGAACACAGAAGGTAACCTCAATGCAAGGGCCCAGAAAGATCATGCAATCTTTCGACAAATGACACAGTCTTCAGAGGACAGTAACAGTTTCTACGATGATAAAAATGAAGATGCGATCAAACAAACCAGCAGAAAACAGATTAGGGACACAAGCAGAAATAATCTTTCCCGAAGCATGACAAACATAGGCAGGATAGATAACTCCCAAGGAAAGTCCCGAGGCTTTCACAGGTTAAAACAAAATCTGATAAGGGATGAATCCATGGCATGCTACTCACTCAGCTCTTCTCTTAGCTCACTCAGTGATGCCGAATTTGAGGACCATAAATCAAAAGCCCAGCAAATATGGTACAAGAACAGACACAACAAAACACTGAACATGGCCCAACTGAATAAGTCTTTGACTATTCACTGCCAATATGAAGAACAAAGCTCACCAAGCTCCGTCAGCATGGATTCAGAGGATGACCTCCTTCAGAAATGCATCACGTCTGCCATGCCCAAGCAGAGACGCAAGACTCTTGCCAGGAAGAAGAAAGCGGAAAAACAAAAGTCCTCTGATGGGTGGGACATGGATGAAGAGATGGATAGTGATGATACGGCATGGGATAAGGATTCCGACCTCAACAGCGTTGAATGGAGGGCCATACAGGAAGGCGCTAATTGTGTTGTTACTGGGCTTCAGGCATCAAAGTCTCAAGAGCCATCCTCTGAGGAAACTGAGTCAGTTCTGTCATTCATGTCAACGTCCAGCTTCACCCCCAAAGAAAGGAAGTTTGCTAAAGATAAAAATGCAAATAAACCTCTAGACTTTGCACAGCGCAAGCCAGTTCCAAACTTACCTGTGGTGTTTAGAGGTAGGACTGTTATCTACACTCCAAAAAAAGAGACAGCTCCATCACAAAGACCTCCTCCCAGAAAAGTACCAACCAAGACGGATGCTCCAAAGAATCCAAACCTCGCTCAACACAGATCAAAGAGCCTTCACAGACTAGGCCGCCCCCAGGATATTGAACTGTCTCTTCCAAAGAGGAGCTCTACTCCACCTCCAAGGATACCAAAAAGTTCATCCTCTGGATCATCACAGAGCTCTACACCATCCAAACAGTCACAGAGGAAAGTATCATCCCCGACTCAGTCAAATAAATCTGTCCAGAAAAAGCCAGCCACCCCAGCGAGTAGCCCACCAGCTACCAGCCCCCCTGAGAGAAAAGGTCGTTCTCCTGTTGTCAATCAAAATGAGAAATCCCCACCACCTAAAACTCAGAAGTCACCAGTCCGAATTCCTTTCATGCAGAATTCAGTGAGGCAACCCAGACCTCTGTCGCCACTGGTTACTAACCAAACATACAACAAGCAAACCAGTCAGGTCAATGGAAAACGGGTGCAACCAGCCAACCGATTTGACCTGGTAAGGATGACTTCTGTCCATTCAAGCAGTGGAGAGTCAGACCGGAATGGATTCCTGAGACAGCTGACTTTCATTAAGGAATCAAAGTCTATGCTAAGACGTGACGGTTCTGCTCGCAACACACCAGGATCACAGAATGGATCCCCCCGCAAAGCAGTACCAGGAGCTTCGGCTGTCTTCCTTTGTTCATCGCGCTGTCAGGAGTTAAAGGCGGCAGTGCAAGCCCAGAGAAGGGTGCAAGTCAAGGATTCTGGACGGGCACAGCCAGTCCAGAGGCCAAACACTGGCCTTCAGAAGCAGACCACAGCCCTGTCAAGAGCCACATCCAGCGAACGGGATCTATCTGCAAGAAGACCTGCCAGGAGAACAAGCTCTGAAAGTCCCTGCAGGGTGGCCCAGCGAAATGGGTCTGGCAGAATGCCAGGAGGCAGGCAGCAACAAGACAGAGACACCTTCAAACGCCATGCCTCATCACCGAGCATAAACATACTGAGTCGAGTGACCAGCCGTTCCTCCCTGCGCTCATCATCATCTGATTCTAGTGGAAGAGCAAAAAGCGAGGATGACACAAAGAAGAAAGGGCAGAGATCCTCATCTCGCCACTCTGACGGTGTTACTTGGAGAAGAATCAGGGATGAAGATGTACCTCAAATTTTGAAAAGCACTCTACCAGCCAATGCATTACCTCTGGTGCCTTCTCCTGATGAGGAAAAGCCAAAGCCACCAGCTCTTCCGGGAAAACTGCCAACCATTCTACTTGCATCTCGCAAGACAAGTGACGCAATTGTCCAGACAGAGGACTTTCCAAACAACAAGACCAACTCGAGCACCTCTCCGACAGTCGAGGCGGCTCCGGCGATGTCTGAGGAAGTAGCGAGACTGGCTCTCCTCAGAAAGATTAGTGCCACCTGTGGGAGTAGCCTCCACGATGCCGAGTCAGACAGCTCATTGAGGAGCTACAGCACCACAGCAACGTCAGACAGCCACATCGGTGGAGTTGTCACCTTCCGCCAAGGATCCCCGAGCAAGTCTGCCCGAATCACCCCATTTAATTACATCCCCAGCCCCATCGCCTGCTGTCTGCAAGACACACAGAGCCAAACAGCCACAATCATTGAGAAATCTGGGGAAAAGAGCGAGTCGTAGGGGATTTGTTTATAACCAGTCAACCCGGGTGGCTCAAGATTAAAAACTCAGCACCCAGATGGACACATGGCTGTGCTGGTTCTATACCTCGGGTATTGACCCTTTACCTACCCCATACACTACATTCACATTTTTTTTCTGAACAGCTGATCGGAACATCAGTTTGACCATTCATACAGAGATGGATGTATGCACTGAAAGCAGAACACTGAGGACTTTTAGAGATGCCCTTCAGAGATATTTCTCTCCTGAAAAGTGCATCTTTTTGTACTTTTCTTTTTGTATTTGTAGAATAACCATTCCCTGGTAGAAAAATACCTAAAAAATGAAACAAAAGACAATTAACTTGATTTCAGCACATAGATCACCATCAGTCTCTTGGATGCTAATTTTATGCAAACGTCTCGACTGGACTTCTGCCTGGACAAGTTCAAACGGGCAGACCTGAAAGAGACTCACCAACGTCACAAATCCACTGACTTATAAGGAATAACTTCTATAAATACCTTCACGCTTAGAGGCTTCGCTTCAACACTCAACTGAATACGGTCACAGGAAAAACAGGTTTGGGGAAAACATTTGTGATGAAACATTTCTTTAAATTCATATTACAATCATGTTACTCTAACTATTGCAAGTGCATAAAGTCTCCTCCATATCTAAAAGGGGCTGTAGTAATGCTGCCCACAGCGTTCATTGTGTGTGCAACTTCAAGAAAAAAAGCACCTTCAGCACAAAATTTAAACTTTACAACAAAAAGGTACAAATTTATTAATCAATGATTTGATCCAGTATTCTTAGGGTACATCAGTTTGAGGGACATAGCTGGGGGCTTAAAAGTTGATGCAATGTAATTTAATGTTATAAAATAAGCATATATCCATTTTACAATGAGTAATTGTGTGATTTAGTGCAATGCAACTAAAAGAAACTGCCTTGAATATCAATATAAAATAGAAAAATGATCAGTTCTGTTGGCATTGTCTGAAAGCTTGGATATGGATTATTATTTGTAATTGTTTGGCGACTGTACCACATGAACCTAAAAGGAACAAAATGATCAGGAACCACTAACACGAACTATGAACTCAAGAATTAAGCCAAATCATCACCTTTCAGACAACTTTGAAACTGTTCAAAGAACAATTTGTAGCTGGGTGTTGCTGTAAGTTGTCTGGACTGGTGTTCTTAAAAAAGCTTTCTATACAGAAAAAAAATTGAGGAAACATTTGAGAAGCCGTTTGCACCCAATGTAATTATCCAAATACAAGATTGATGCAAATCAGCACAACTTTATTTATAAAAGTCTTTAAAACAACTGCATCTGAGACAAAGTGCTGTACAAATTTTAATTAAAGCAACACAAACCCCCAGGCTACCGTCATGTTTTAACACAAATGTTCCCTCCATCTTCAGCTGCACTGTTTAGTTCCCAGAAAGCAAACTATCGTGTTCCAAAGTGTTAATCTCTCTGGATCCTTCACCCTCTGCAGTCTTGTGTCTCAGTCAGTATTGTAAATAACATGCGGGTGTACAGAAGCTTCCGGTGGGTGTTGCTCCCTGACAGCATGCTAATATATTCAGACTGTACACACACATCCAAGCCTGGAAACAACAAACAATGACAGATGTTGTTCAGTGGTGAAATATTCTCTAAAATCTGACATCTGTAACCTGTCTGTAACCCCTAACCCTGACCGACGATGAACTACGCCTCAGTTAATGCAACGATGTTGTATTTGTTTGCTGCTGCTGCTGCTGATGAAAATGATTCAGGTACCGTTTGACCAACAAGATCTTAACGATGGCTGCGCGTTGGAGGGTGGAGTTCTCTGGAAGTCTGTACAATGTCTTAATATCTGCTTAACTGTGTTGCTGTATCAGTAGTAATAGGTGGCGAAGAATATGAAGACAATATTTTCTGTAGCTGTACCATCATCTATCATGTGCGCCCAAAGACATGGATGGAATTAAAGTTAATCTATGTTGAGGGGCTGTTTATTTATAATACAAGCACCCTTACTGTAGTCCCAAAGCATGTTCTGGATAAAATCCAAGTATCCTCTGAATGCAACCTCATCAATTCCCAACAGCCTCTAAAAGATCTGAAGTTGATACGCTACTGAAATCTGTCTTTTACTCTCAAACGCTCAGTCACTTCAAGTTTCTCTTAAAGCTTTACACACATCCTAGAAACAAGCAGCTTTGGATACACGGTTGACTAAACCAGCGAATGTTTTAGCTCTATTCAGTATGATTACCTGCACTGGTAAGCTGAGCTTTGGTTAAACTGTAGCTCGACTAGATCAGTAGTGCAGGAGGAGGATGGATTTAATGATTAAGGTTTGTCCAAATCTGCTCCAACTGGTGCTTTTGCAGCCAGTTTAGCATGCGGGAAATGTTGGGTGACAAACTGGAAAGCCTTACCTTACTGGTTGCTTTACCTTTTGCACAAATGAGATGATCTCCATCACTTGTGTTCATTCTTTTGCAACTTCCGGATCAAAGATCAAGATAGGAGCATGCACTGAAAACCCAGGCCAGTTAGAATACCATTTAGCAGAAGCAGAAATGGGATTTGTCTAAGTATGTTTAGTATGGTGTTGACTAAGTGTTGACATGTACTTAATAAGTCTGGTTTTAGTCAGAGTAATGCAGCTGTAGCCTGAATGATTAACCAATAATGAAACTGTTTGCAGATACATCATAATTCAAAGTTGGACGTTGCAACCACAAATAGTTTCTGACCAACTTCCAGCCTGCAGCTGTAGGTTGAAGGGCAGCTTTTACAAACTGTAACTGAGTGTTTGACATAAAAAAGTCAGATTAATGGTGTAGAATCGCTTCAACAGCCCCTCAAGACTAAACACGATGATCCTGAGAGGATTGGCACCACAGGGTCCGGGGCGGTTTTCTGTATCAGTGTTGCTGGCCTTGTTCACGCCAGGCTGGCACCAGGTTGTAGCTGAATCGTGTTCGACACATGAACGAGGCCACGGAGGCTTCATGGTGCCATGTGTAATAGGCAGAACAGGCGTGTCATTATAAATGTCTTCATCCAATAAAAAGTGACGTGTTTCCTTAAACGTCCGTGTCCGCTTCATTTCGTGCAGGTGGTGAGTGGCTGGTCACATGACTTGTTTTTAACCATTGCAAGTGTTTCAGGTTTACTGAGCAGCAACTTGCAGAATGAATCCCATTTCCGCTTCAGGAATTCTCCCTGTAGTACTGCTAGTTAACCAGCAGATGGTGCCAAAGCCTCTATAACACAGCTGTCCTCCTGGCCAGAAGGTGTCTGTCTTTCTTACAAGGATTAGTTGTTAAATTTCACTGTAAGATCCATTTAAGATTTAATTATTTATGCTAAAGTGTAGAAAAAGTGGAAAGTCCATTCTGGGGCAGATGCAAACATGACTAGCGCCCTGAAACTCACTTTCATGACTACAGATCTCAGTTCTATCACTGCAAATGAACATGTGTTGGATTACCCCGCACATCTGCGGGCTGGTTAATGATTGGCATATACTCTGAAAGGACACGGTTCTATTAAATGTAAAATGAAGACAATATTTTCATCTGAGTTCAAGCAGAGAGTCAAAATTAGGGAATGGGGAATAATAAAGCAGAAAAGATCTAAGATAAACCTGCAGGGAGAGAAAGATGTGGGACTGCACAAAGAATTATACAGAAGCACTTACAGCATTAACAGAAATGATGTAAAAATGTATAAAGATGATGAAAATGCAAGTTTTATTCTCTCAAACACCACTTAGTGCATCTCACACACACATTCATCTTTTGCAAATACCAGAACAAATCAAACATTGTTTGGTCCTCGCCAGCTTTTAAAATCAGGAGAAAACAAGCAACATGTAACACGAAGCACCGCGTCTATGCTCATTACAAACTGTCAAAGCAATGACCCATCCCAGACCTGAAGAGCTACCGTCCTGCAGCTGTTCCATGCATCACATGTCCTTCAGCTCTGCAGAGGCGGGCAACGAGCCACTCATTCGATCAGGGGATGTGGGGAAGGGATGCTCCTAAAAGCTGCAGGATATGGACCTCCAGGCCTGCACCTGGGCTCTCCTGCTGTAGAAGCTCCTTCACAAACAGGAATTGTTCTCTGTGTGATGTTATTAGTCTTTTACTTGCTTGTGGAGTGATTGTTCTTCACTTTTCTTTCCAACTTTAACACACCTGAATACTACAGAGAAGCTCACTGATGATGATGTGGAAACCAGTGCATCAATCAGCTGCATCCATCTGTGGAATCAGTCAGTTTTTGTTTTGGGTTCGCTTTTTGTAATTTTTTTCCCCCTCGTGTCTCGCCGGGTAAACCTTTAGAACTATAAAATGACACACTTTCCTTTCATATTTGGACTTTATGTGCACTTCCCATGGTTACAGACAACATCCTGCCTGAACTGAATTATAGAAAAACAAAACAGGCCAGTGGCTGAATACACTTTGGATTTAGTAAACACATTTTCACTTTACTGAATTAATCATTGGCTCTAAAGATTAAATGTAATCAGAATTTATCAGAAATGTTTTCATCTAGAACTTATTAAACAAAACAGAATCCAGTTCCCCTAAACTCCCAGCTGCCTCCTGGTTAACAGTCTGTTCAATCATGCGCACATCCTCCTGAAGGGTTTCTGCCTGGTGGGGCCTTCGCTTCGGCCCTCAGAGACACATGTTCACATTTCAGTCATGAGGTCAGAGGTCAGGCAAAGCCGAAGCTCCACCACAGTCAGGGTCACCTGCACAGCTTTGTCATGACTGTGATTAAAAGAAGTGCACAGTGAACGTGTCCAGAACAGCGATGGAGGCCAACAGTGGAGTCGAATCAGAGAACTTGATCTTTGACCTTTGCCACCTCTCCGTCCAGCTGCTCCCCCGCCGCCTGCAGCTGCTCCCTCTGGTGCTGTAGTCGGATCTGAGCCTCTTTCAGTCCATCATTCAGCTCCAGATAGCGACGACACTGCTGGAATCTGAGCTCCACCTCAGTGTCTGCAGGCAGGGACAAGTCTGGGGGGGATACAGATTATACGTCAGCGTCAGACTCTGGACGATGATGCTGTCAATGTGCGAAGATCTGCATCTCATTACCGCGTTATTCCACACACTGCCTGATAATTTAAGGGCAACAATAATAATACAGAAACACTGGTCTGAACTATCTACAGCTTGATGCAGACGTACTGTGGCCAGTTCTCTCCAGGATGCTGAAGACCGGGTCATTGGGAGAAGCTTTGCTGATGTCGTCCAGGATCTGGTCCACTGTAGGGGGTTCAGGGCGGCTAGGCAGCACCACCCGTTTCTTACTTTTAGAGATGATATTCATTCTGAGGAAGACATCTGAAACCCAGGTAACAGGTTCTTTTAAAAGAAGGAAAAAGGTCAATTATGCCATTAGAAATCACATATTTATTCACACACAAGGCTTGTTACATCTAAACCACTGACCAATTTTCAAACTTTATACATTTACATTCTGTATTGATATAATACACATGCAGCCTGCAGCAGTGAAGGAGCACTGCATTTCTCTGGCTTTAGTTAATACATTAATCAGTTATAATAATGTGGCAATGATTAACCAAAGGGGATAGAAACGTGACAAACGTGGAATTTCTTTAACTCGACATATGATAAAAGAACAAGAAAGTATCTTATGGTCAAATATTCAATTAAAAAATTAAATGTACTTAGTAGCAAATCCGTTCTCATTGTCCTGGTGATTCACAGTGACCAGCTCTCTAAATCTATCTCATCTTGGTAATTAAATGCAGATCGGTGAAAAATTTAAGAGCCGAATTCTTTTAAATATCATGAAGTTTACTAAAACGCATTTCATTGGGTTAATAATTAGCGGTAATTTCGCTGATAACCGAATTTAAACTTGTTTTGCAAACAACTGAACGGAATTCGGCACTTAAGCGATTAGACACGAAGCTTTAATCTCAGATCTTACCAAAGTTTGGACCTCAGGTGAAGCTTCCGGCGGGTGTCCGTTACAGTTCCCTGCAAGTTAAACCGAATTGGCGGACAGAAAATGACCCAAATCCTGGAGAAAATATAAACGACTGTCAACAAGCACAACCGGAAGCCACGGAATGATAACGGAAGTCGTACGTGAATGCGTCAAATGCCACGTCTGCTTAAAAAAA
>JBBDHI010000015.1:1553451-1563875 GCA_037177115.1 Craterocephalus stercusmuscarum
CGCACTAAAGCCAGGACGAGTGGGCTACCTGGCAGACTGGATCCTCTTGGCTCTCCAGGAGAGGGCTGGGTTGTAGTGGTGGGTATGCACGGCGCTGGACCCCGGCCGGGTCACCATCTTGTAGCGTGTCCTGAAGACCCGCTGGGAGGCGGGGCTACGGTGGCAGGAGGAGGTGGGATCTGTGGACGGGAACGATTAAGATGAAAATCTGACCACACGAAGAAACAGAGGCCGCGGCTGAATTTCCACATTCACATCATCTCAGAAGCAAAAAACTACACGCACTCACACACACAAGTTTGAGGACTCTGGCAGGTGTGCTCTTTAATAAGCTTCACATATAAAAATGAGGGGGAATAACAGAGGCAGAATTTTTATGAGTCTAATAAATCATTCGCTCTGTCTCTTTCTGCGCTGCCTTCATCCCTCCTGCCCAGCCTCCCTCCTTCCTTCTCACTTTAAGTCTCATTCGTTATATCATTTTACAAATCCATCAGAGAGGAGGCATAAGAGGAGAGCGATCGCAGTGGGAAAAAAGGGGACTAAGTGTTTTTATTTATTTATTTGGTTGCGTATCCATCAAGTTGTTTTATGATGGCCCGGGTTGGCTGACGTACTCGCACAAAGAGGAGAATTTGCATTCTGTCTCTGTTTGCATCGGTTTGCTGAGACCTAAGACCTCAAAGCGTTTCACGGTAACTGAATTGAAAAGTTTCCTCCTACCTAAACCTTTGTTAAAAGGGGATCGTCATTAAATAAAAAGAAATGAATTGAAATGACTTCAGTAAGTAGCATATAAATGTTCCAGTTCCTCATCATACTTGAGCTGCATCAGAACTTTAACTCTGTTTGTTTAAATGGTTGAAAAGAGTCATTAAACTTTAATTCAACTGGTTTCTTCCTTATTCAGTTAATGCTGTCGTCACCACAGACCAAAAGAACAAGCAAAGACCTGTCGGAGAGACTTTTTTACTACAGTGTTCCTGATCTGCGACCTGTCCAGGGTCCACCCGGCCTCCCACCTCGCTCCAGCCCACCCATGACCCTGCATATGACCCAGCTACAGATAAAGGATGGATAGATGTTTCTAATTTATAACTAAATGTCCATGTTCTAAAATCTTAACACGTTTTAAAAGAAAATGTCATTACATGTTTTAAACCTGACAAATGGCATTCGTTACTGTATTATTGTGCAAGCGTGGCACCCACTTCTTCCCACGTGACCTCTGTGGAGAAAACCCACGAACCCACCTTTAACTTCCACAAAAAAACAGATTTGAACATTTAAGTCAAGTTAATATTTATGGAGCATTTTTCATACTGATGCATCCCAAAGTGCTTTAAACACTTTAAAACAATTATTTACAAAGAAGTATAAACAACCAAGCTTAATAACAGACACCCAAGAATAGTTTAGGGGTGCAAAAAATAAAACAACTGAATCAATATTTTAAAGACTAAAAGTGTTTGTTTAGTGACAACGAAATGTTAAAGTTTGCAAAGTAGGCAAAATTAAATGTTACCTTTTTATCTAAACATTGCTTCTGTGCAATTTCAGTTTGTGATTCACTTGATTATCCTTGAGCCTCCGCCAGTAAATATGGGGGTTTACGTTAGATTTCAGCCATTTGTTGATTCCATGTTGTAATCAACTTTTAGGGAGAAGAACTGAACACTTTGTGGCAGCTAATGTTTATAAAAATCCCTTTTGAATTCATTTGCCACAACCTGCCTGATGCTTCATGGAAAAGGTAATAAAAAATCCCAAAAAATTTCCTTTAATGCCGTGATTTAATGCAACATGAACCACTTTCTCAACAAAGTCATTCAGATCTCCTCCTGTACCTGAATCACCCATCATCCTCTGCAGTGGTCAGCGACAGCACTTCGTCTTTCTAATGAGCAAAGAAAAGACGGAGCGACAGAAGGTGTGACGGACGGATAACGGATGAGTGTGGACGCCCGGTAAGGACCTCATTTCCCCGCCGCCTCTTTTACAAGATCATCGCCAACAAATCATCTGGATTGTTGATATTTTAATTATTGTCCAATAAGAAAACGTGACCACGAAGGCTGCGGTGACAAACAATGCAATGGTTCGATTTCCTCCGTCCCCCTCCCCCTCCCCCTCCATCCTCCCATGGACCTGGTTTCATTTATCAGCTGTGATGCAGCTCCGGATCAGCTGGAGAATTCATCTCAGACAAACATTTGCTGTTCAACAAATCACAGAGCGAGCCAGAGGAGGGGGTGGCAGGGTGGGGGTGGGGGGAATGCTCCCCGCACACGCTGCACAGAAACACACACGCTGGCTTGCACAGGTTGACTAGAAATATGTGCTATTAAAGCCCAACTAGACCACTTGGATGCTCTGATGGGGGGTGGTGAAGACCTTTCACCTCTCTCATCTGAAAGGTTTTTCCAGTTGGAACTAGTTGAACTCCGGTTCCCTCCGAGGCTCCGGAGATCAGAGCAGTGAACACGGATAAATGAACCCAAATGAGAGACTATCCCAAACTAAAGCATACAAATCTCATGTTCTATCAGTGGGTGAAAGGGTGTGTGCTGGCTTCTCAAAGGAAAGAAAAAAGGCAGAAGAGAAGGAGGTGGAGAAAGAATATGAGTGTGTGGGGGTGGGGGGGTGGGGTCTGTACAGGATTAGTTGCCTGGCTTGTAGTCACTTTTTCTCCCACAATCCATCTGTACTGCAGTCAGAGCTATTTGGGCGTCCTGGCAGATGACAAATAGGGCTTGTCAAAGGTGCTGCCATGATTCCCACCCTGCAACCTCGTACACCCCCAGCCCCTCCCCCACCCCACCCTCATCCACATCCCCGCACCTCAATCTGCTTCTGAACCTCGTCGCAAACATCGTGACAGCCGCCGTGTCCGAGACGCTGTCACACAGCTGTTCCACCTTCCCACCATTTAATGACAGTGAGCCGCAGCGCTTTGCCGTCGTGTGTGTGTGTGTCTGTGTGTGTGTGTGTGCGTGTGTGTGTGTGAGCACGGATGGATGGACGATGCTGCGCTGATTGTAAACCGCTGCAGCTTTTGTTGGTTGAGTGGCTCTGGGAGCAATGGGGTCTCAATCTTCCACTACAGGACCATGACCAATGAGCATGTGAACACATACGCGCACACACAAACACACATATACACCTGGGGTCTCAATCTTCCCTTAATAGACCTTTGACAGTGGCCTGCCTTGCGAGTGGCGCCCTGCGCTGTGAAGACACCATTTGCAGACGCATGCAGCTCACACGCCGTCCATCCATCTCCCGCTGACTCGCCGCTCTGAATCCACAGATAATCTACTCTCGCCGCCTTCCCCTGCACTCATCGCTCCTCCTGTGAGTGCTCTGCCTTCCCCGACTCAGAGCCACATTAAAGGGCTGCTCTAACGCATTTATCGCTTATTCTTCTGGGTTTTTAGCTTCTGTCTTGGTGAAACAGAGAGAAAAGGAAACTTGTACAAGTGCGGATCTTTCAGGTATGCGACACGCATATCCTGCTGCTACTTTTACCACTGGTCCATTCATTCAATATTCCGTCAACTAAATGAGCCCATTTACATGCCTGCTTACAGGAGGTGGGACGCTCATTTGACTCTGATAAGTTTCACACCATCCACAGAGTTACAGCTGGGAAAAAGGGAGCACTGCTAGTTGATTAGTGGATGGTATTGACAGGAACAGTTGAAGGTGTCAGAATCAATAAGTGCGGAGAAAAAGTCTGACACTCCCATCCTCGCTCAGGACAATGAAAAATGGCATTTAACGGGTCTCCAGTAATATCAGCTCCCAGAAGTGATACCCAAGACAGGGTTGGTTGTTCTGGGCAGCCATATGGGACATTGGGGAAAAAAAAAACACATCCAGGATGTCATTACTGTGAGAACTTCAGGGATTAAAGCTCAATTTCAAAATGCTGTGAAGTTATGTAAAAAGTCAAGTGAGCAGAGAAAGGATGTGTAAATGGCCAGAAAAATGTGAAATTTTAACCTAAACCTTCTCCAAAAATGCTCCCATATACAATTAAAATGATCAAAGCTGCATTTGTGAAGGTGCATAGTGATGATTAGGCTGTTTTAATGCCCCTCTGGCACATGTACGTACATTAGCTAATGTTGTTTAAAGTAAGGGACTACTTTCTCTTCTTCATTGGCTCTTTAGTTCTCTCTGCACGCTCTCTCTGCTGGCACAGAATTTAAAATGTACATACTGCCTGGCCCCCCAAAAAGTGACTATCAGACGATTATATTTTTCTGCTAGCCATTTTTTTTATTTGACAAAAATATTTATTATTTTGCTGTTTCGGCTTCCATCCTTGGTTTCCTCATTTTCGGTTATGGCCAAGGATTTCCATTTTGGTGCATCCATAATATATGTAACTTTTGAGCCAATGTAACATCTCCAACGCCCAGTGGCCAGGACGGATCATCAATCAGAACAGTGACAGGATCTCAACTGTCACACTTTTTCTGTAGCAGCTGTTACAGCGTTGGCGTCTTTTGTCAGTTGCCTTTGGTTCATCCTGTTTATCTGCAATGGTTAATAGGTCTCATTCCACAGTTGGAAACTGGGAGACTTGACTTTTTTGTGCTAGAAAAGTGCTATACAGTTCCTCATATCCATCCAATCTGGCAAGCAGTACAGCATTCTCTGAAGAGGAAGGGGGCAAGGGGAAAAGAAAGCACTCCGAGTTTATTTTCTTTTGAGTTGCGGAAATGATTTGAAACACTTGGTGCAAATGTTACATAGTTTGCCTTTAATCCTCTTCCTTCATTTTCTGAAAATAGATTCCAGCAACCTGAAGCTGATGAGGCAGTCATATCTGGAATACAACCACGACATCCAGCACCTTCTGATGCAATCCGGGTGAGCCTTTTTTTTTTCCTCTCCTTTATCCTGAATGATAGAGTATAAGAGGCCTGATCCTCTTTTATAAGATGAACTGAAGAATCCGCTCAGAAGTCACGACAAATAAGGAATGTAGATCAGCTTCTTCAGGCAGATGCTGGATCACATAAGTGGATGTGAGAACAGAAGCAGACTCCCACCCCTAAGATGCCTGAGCCTTGTCTAAGCGCTCTTCCTGCTCCGTCTCTACATCCTCAGCCCTCTAACTGTGGCTACTGACAGGCCACAGCACTGAACCTCCAATCCTCCATCCTCTTACGGATCCCCCAGAAGTCTGTCCGTCCATACCTGACGGCTAATTCCCGGGAACAGCGGTCTCTGTCTGCTCCCTCCCAGGGACGAGCCGATGGATAATTAATCTTATTATTGACAGTGCCTGTTCCTCCTGCCATCCCATGTTCCAGTCCCCTGGGGCTCATCCTCTGACTCCCACAGCTCCAGCGCTCCTACAGAAGACAGCGATGCCATGCTAACTTCAGATTTAACAAGGAGTTACCGCCATTTAATAACCCCGCACGGATATGATAACATGATCTCTGAGTGTTTGACAGTCCCAGTGATGCTTTCTGACAGACTACCCGGAGATGCCAACAGGCTTTGATGCCCCTCCCTGCAAACAGAAAACCCACATCACTGAGACTTAACGACACGGCAAGGCAGAGCTTGTCTACACGTGCTGCATGCAGCCCATTCCAGCCCATTGTGAAGATTTGGCTGCTGAACTGGTTTCTTCTCAACATTGGACTCAAGAACTGAGTATCCATGGCAACTGAAAAGTTGTTTACCAGTTGCATCAAGTGATTAAGCTCAAATCAGCAAAACAACAAATTATTGAGTGAAATAATGGCCAAAATTCCAAACAAGCTAAGCTTTGCCCAAACAAGCTAAATTACCTAGCAGCTCAGACAGCAGCGGAGGCAAAAACAACAAATCAATTAATTAATTAATTATGCTGTAGCCATGATGTCCTCAAAAGCAAGAGCAAAATGTTGTGTTTGAACTCTAACTCTGACACAATGATGTGCTGTAAGTCGTCCCAGTGTCTGGTTAATGCTTTCCGTAGCATTACATAACTAAAAGATAGCCCAGGTGACATCTAGCTCCTGCTATAAAATTCTGTAATGGTACTAAAACCATTTTTAACAACTCTTCACACTCAGTAGCTTCATGCTGTTTATGTTTCTGTGCTGTTGAATAATAAAAGGATAGTTTGGATTCTGAGGTACTTTTTCACAGATCTCATTTAGACCCCCGGTGAACTGGGAAATTACCGCTGGACTGACGGCTTTGCTTTGTGAGGGCCTTCCAGAACCAGAACTCTTTCCTGTACTTCCAAACGAAATCTACTTTGGGTAGTAAACCAGCTTACAGTAAATACCTGATTCCTGTGCAGACTAGAAGTTACACGTGATTCCTAATTACAGCTTTTCAAGAGAAATATGAACTAAGTTCCACTTCAGACGGTATTAATCCTTTAATAAACTGTGTCCCATAAGTTGTGCATTTTGAAGCTGTTACCGTGACGATCCATCTGACACTGAGCTTTTAATATTAAAATTGTAGAGCATGAGTGTGATTGAGAGCAGCAGACTAAAAACAGAAGTCCCTCCAGAGGAGCAGTGTAACTGTAAATGTGATGACAGACAGATGGCATTAATCATCCGCTCTTTACTTCACCAGTGAATTAACACATGGCTGCAGGTTGGATGCCACACAGCACACAGGCTTATATTTAACGAACTATTTCTGTCTGATGATCCAGCTTCTGTCGTTTCAGAGGAAAAGTCAGGGACGTCATCATCATTGACGAAATGGGTCTGCACGGACTGACGGGCTGACACAGGAAGCCCCCGGCGTTTGCCATGCTGCCAGCCAGGGTGCTGGTGATGTCACCACACAGAGCGGCGTACAGCTGGGAGGGTGGCGGGGCTACTGGCTTGTGCCGTCGTCCATCAACGCTGCAGAGCCATCAGCTGTAACAGACACCAGCTGACCCGGGAAACCTCGGAAGACATTTGGCTGCTGGACGGGGGTCGGGGGGGGGGGGGGTATGGGTGGACAGATGAATGGGGAAAATGTTGCTGCTCATAAAGACATAAGTTGAAATGTGTGCAAACTGCACGATGGTATAAGAGATTAAACCTGTTTTGGGTATGAGAGACGGACCTGCGGCTTGTCCTACGGAGCTACGGGCAACTTAACCCAGGGTTTTCTGCTTTTCTTCCCTACGAAGCTGGTTCACCTCTAATCGAGACATTTCACTATGGTAACTGATGCGGAACAGCTGGATAAGAGCTCAGCAAATAGAAAGAGCCATCCTCCTGACCAATCAGATCTCTTAGAAAATGTCCCGCCCATCCTGTCCACCTTGGCGCGAGAAAACGGTTTTAGAAATAGATGCAATATTTTAATGAGGAAATAAAACCTCACTGACCACTTGATGCAAGTTGTTGTTCTTAACTTGTTCCCAAGTCTGTTAAATTCCACCAGAGCTGCAAATCTGAAATCTGAAATAATGATTCAATAATAATTCTCACATAGAACTACAGAAGCAGGATGTTTTCTTTTTAATCCCCTGGATGCAGATGATTATCCAGATCACTCAAAAAATCTAACCAAACTTCCATTAATCCTGCACTGTTATCCTTCATTTTTCATATTACATTAAAATGTAAATGGAGATTTACAAGAAATACTCCATCTTAGAAAGTGTAAAGGAAATAAAAAGCTGTTAAATAGAGTTTATTCAAAGTGTCCAGAGTTTATCCAAAAGTTGGTGCACCTCTCCAACATTAATAATGTAGAGAATTACATCACTTTTAATCTATTATTTAATATGGCACTTTATATAATGTGATCATTTGCAGCATTTAATAATTTTTTAAGACTGATTTTTCTAAAACTTCACCCTCCAATGGCAACAAAATGCAACACCAACACAGAGCAGATACATGACCATACCGCACTCTATGATGGGCCAAACGGATGTTTGCAGGGTGAACATTACTGCATCCTAACATGAAAAAAAAAACCAAACCACCCACATTTGAGTCGCGAGACCATTTCAGGGGGTTGCCAGATGATTCTAAAAAAAATCAAACTTAGATTTATCAAATAAATTTGGGACCTTTATCATGGCTGTCAAAATTAAACCATTAACCAAGAGATAAATCAAATGTAGCAATTTCACACCTTAATTCCTTAACATATTAATGCATAAATCCACATTCATCTTCCTAAGTCTGTTTTCAGCTCTTATATTTAGAGGATCCTGCAGGACGTCCTGTCTGATATATAATTAATTGTCATCGTCAAAGAGAGGGTCACAAACACCAGTGTATGACACCTTGGGGGTCGTGGCTGAAAAAGGTTGGGAACCAATGAGTTAGCCTATAATGCATGCCTTTGGACAGTGGGAGGGGTACAGAAAGGACCTCCTCCCCACCTCAAACCAGCAACCCCTCTGGCTCACGCTAGGCCTGGGGCTTGAACCAGCGACCTTCTTGCTGTGAGGCTGCTGTGGTCACAGATGAAATGTTGAACATTAAATCATTTAAAATCTCTGCCAGGTAAGTGGTTTGAAAACAGTGGTTTTAGATGAATCAGCTTTTTTGGGGGAGGGGTCTAACAAGCTTAAATAATTGAAATGTAGTTTTATATTCTCCCAAAACATTTTTCTGAGATGAAACCAATGAAAGCATTGAAAGCATAATCACTGAGTATGTTTCCAAATGTTGACCAACATGTGAGGAGGCAACATCCTTGATGAATAATTGAGTGATAATAGCCCATATGTGTGCTTCTCCTGAGCGGACACAGCCATAAAGAACATCAATAACGTAAATAAGACATGACCGACACATGCTTCCCCTCGTGAAATCAACCTTGACCCCCATCTGACCCCCCCACCTTCACCCGAGAGCTGACAAAATCCTCGGTGCTGATTGCGACTCTGTCAGGTTGTGATCCACGTCAAACACCTCCACGTGTGTCCCATGGCGTTTGTGTCACACACACACGCTGTCATGTCCGGTCAAAGGGAAGACTCCCACTGTCAATCAGCAGATCCCATTAGACGCGAGCAGGGGAAGAGCCTGCGGCTTTGTCCACTTAAGGACCGCCATTATCACACGTTACAAGAGCATCTATCTGCGAGTACTGCGAGTGCAGGTGTGTCTCACAAAGCCTTTTTTTGAGTGGCTGGGCCACCTGAAGGTTAAGTGAGAGCAATAAGAGGGATGTGAACTTGTGTCACGGACACATCATCCCAGGGTGAATTCGCTGCTGGTCTCTGAACTGTTGAACATACAGAAATACTCCTGGCTGAGAAAACTCCTGTTGCGCTGGAATGGAGTAATACGGAGACAGAATAGCCGGAGCGCAGGCCTGAACTATGCTGCGTTGACTTCATCATACTGACGGATGGCTTGAGGACACATGTGGGACCCTGCAGTTTGTCAGTCACCACGCACACACAGGGACTAACGTGCCTCACTGCTAGAGATTTAAAGCTGGACTGAGGTTCTGGTTGCAGATGCCGGCGTATCCATCATGCTGCCGATTCTTTGGGGCCACTGAGTGATGGGCTCCAGTCAGCTGGCCCGACACCGGCGATCAACTTCTGTTTCAGCCTCTAAATGAGAGACAAGGAGGTGATGTAGAAGGCCGTCGGGACACACTCAAGCATCATGAATGTGTCAGAGTGTTAAGAGAGAAGGGGGTGGACCACTGGAGGGGGGCTTGGGTGTCGAAAGGGGGAACCAGAGAGGCCAGAGGATCCCTCTGTAATAAGGAGTATTTCCAGTAAGTGTTCTTTACGGGAGCATAACTTTGGGAGGATTAATGGGAGTCTCGCATGCAGCTGCAGTCCTTCCAGGTCAGAGACATGAAACAGTAGCAACGTTCTACCATCAGCGCTCACATTACTCCATCATTAATATCATTCCAGAACGGAGGAGCGGGAATGGAGGCGCTTTGCTTTGGATTCTGGATTTATGGCCAAAGTTAAAAGGAAGCTTCTCTCCTTGTGTTTAACACCTTTAGGTTTTTCTCTTTTAGGATTGGACCGTTTTTCATGCTTAGACAGCAGTACTCATCCGATTTATTAAAAAACTTAAATATATGACATTTATGGAGCGTCACAGTAGAGCAGCACCTCAGATCCGACAAATTAAGCTGAAACCAGAAGTTTCTTTTTCCCTTACATCACTTTAGTTAGTTAATGAAGGGAACATCTTGAAGTCATCCCGTTTGGTACTACGCAGCCGGGGACTCCCCCGACCGACCTGCTGTCACAGCACAGGGCCCAGCAGACCGATTTCCATCCCACAGAGGAACACTCGCTGCACTTTCAGAAGAAAATCATCTCACCATTTTAACTCTTAAAACTCCACTGGATGGTCTGTGCGATGAGCAGCTATGGTTTATATTGTCCACAATTTCTCAGGAATGGTAGCGGGAAACTCTGTGATGGATAGCTCACCCTTCAGGTTTTCTATCCC
>JBBDHI010000015.1:1580920-1591416 GCA_037177115.1 Craterocephalus stercusmuscarum
CTTCCTCACACTCACTTCTGCTCCATCTTCCCCACGCTCGCCCCCCACCACATCTTCCCCACGCTCCATCTTCCCCACGCTCCCTCCTGCTCCATCTTCCCCACACTCACTCCTGCTCCATCTTCCCCATGCTCCCTCCTGCTCCATCTTCCTCACACTCACTCCTGCTCCATCTTCCTCACGCTCACTCCTGCTCCATCTTCCTCACACTCACTTCTGCTCCATCTTCCCCACGCTCGCCCCCCACCACATCTTCCCCACGCTCCATCTTCCCCATGCTCACCCCTGCTCCATCTTCCCCACACTCACTCCTGCTCCATCTTCCCCACACTCCCTCCTGCTCCATCTTCCCCACGCTCCCTCCTGCTCCATGTTCCCCACGCTCACTCCTGCTCCATCTTCCCCACACTCACTCCTGCTCCATCTTCCCCACACTCACTCCTGCTCCATCTTCCCCACGCTCACTCCTGCTCCATCTTCCCCACGCTCACTCCTGCTCCATCTTCCCCACGCTCACCCCCACCGCATCTTCCACACGCTCCATCTTCCCCATGCTCACCCCTGCTCCATCTTCCCCACACTCACTCCTGCTCCATCTTCCCCACACTCACTCCTGCTCCATCTTCCCCATGCTCACTCCTGCTCCATCTTCCCCACACTCACTCCTGCTCCATCTTCCCCACACTCACTCCTGCTCCATCTTCCCCACACTCACTCCTGCTCCATCTTCCCCACACTCACTCCTGCTCCATCTTCCCCACACTCACTCCTGCTCCATCTTCCCCACACTCACTCCTGCTCCATCTTCCCCACGCTCCATCTTCCCCACACTCCATCTTCCATGCGCTCGCCTGTGCTTGCCCCCTCTCCATTTTCCCCATGCTCGACCCACTCCAACTCCCCCACACTCGCCCGCACTTGCCGCCGCTCCATCTTCCCCACACCCGCTCTAACTTCCCCGTGCTCGGCCCCCCTTCATCATCTGGACACTTGCCCTGCACCACCTTCCCCATGCTGGCCGCCGCTCTATCCTCCCCACGTTGACCCCCGCTCCATCTTCCCCACGTCTCACATCTTTACTTAGAGATGCGTGTTTCCGCTGGAACTTATTCGGGTTCTTCACAGAACAAAGCCGGGGGAGAAGAATGAACATGAATGAAAGAGGCGGCGTCTGAAGGAGTTTTGGACAGAGGTGGTACGGCAGATGTGGACCACGGGGAAGGGGGAGAAAGTCTAACATAGTAGTATAATACTATGTTGGCGATAATAGTGATGGCTTTTCTAATTTCTTCTGTCTCCACTGAGAATGGGAGATTACACTGAGATGGGCATGAGCCGTGGAGGGTACAGGCTGAATGACCGGAGGGTTGGCGGGGCAAGTGGAGGGAGAGGAGGCAGTAAAAACAATGATTGCTTTCCATCAGGTTAGGCCTATATTCTACAGTTCGTTAAAACAATCCAATTTGCAAAAGGATAATTATGCATTAGCTCCTTTTTATCTGCTGGAGGTAGAGCAGTGCCGGGGCTTGATAGCAGCCGCACTGCTTGCCTCCACCTCTGCAAATTACCCACTATCGGCACTTGTTCGCCATCACGGCTGAATTGGGCAATCAATTAACCCCCCCGCCCTCCTCCAGACTGACTGTACGCCTCCACCATGACAGCAGCAACACAAAGCCATGATGAGGATAAGGTGGATGGGATCTGCTGCCCTCTGCTGGACGACGCTGAAGGGCCAGTCGTTACATTTGGTACGTGTTACAGCCTGTTTTTTTTAAATATGTTGCGTGTTCACACTAAGAGAATGCTAAAAGCAAGAAATATGCACGCAGAAAGAGATTTTTTTGTGTCTGAGCAAAGTTAATACAAACTGATATAAAATATCAGTTTGACTCCTAATCATTTAATCAGCTTTGAGAGGAGAAAGCACATCTTTTCCTGACAAAAAATACTGTGATCATGCAAAAAAAAAAATATATAAAAAATAAAAAAAGGCTAAAAACAGTGAAAATGAGCAGATAAATAGAGTTTCACTGTGTGAACCGGAGGGAGAGCATGTGCTCAGGGCAGAGATGAAACTAAATAAATAAATTACCTGAAACATATTTAGGATGATCAGGTGTGTGGGAGGAAAACTATAATAAACTGGTAGATCATTGCCTGTAGGATCAAAACGAAAGCCATGTCCACACAGACGAGGTGAGGCGTATTCGCTCACGTTTTTTCATCAGCTGGTATTTTATTCACATGGAAACAATGTTTTGGGAGCCAGAAAAAACTTAAAAACATTTCAGGAATGAGAGTCTCAGACTATCTCATTATGAGACACACTGCATCTGAGAAGAGAAGAGTGCAGATGATTTGTCCTTATTTTTTATAAATAAAGATGAGCGGCTGTGTGATGGGAATTAGACCAATTTTGGTTTCATCAAAAGGAGTCAGCTTCTCACCATGAACGATGCATTCCAGCTCGCTAATGAAAGCTTAAAACCCAGCATGCTTTTAGCATGAGGCCATGGGGGTCCACAGCTTTTTGGTGGTTGCATGATGGGGGTCTTCAGAAAAAAGCGGTAAGGGACACTGGTTCAGACTACAATGCCAAGGGTTGTTACCCATGTATGATGTCCTTGTATATTACCGTTTTAAGTCCATCGACCTGCCCAGGAACTAAAGTTTGAAAATGAGCTACTGGTTATGTGCATATTTATGGGGAAATGAATCAATAAATAAATACACTGAATAGAAAAAGTGGCCCTGCAACAGACTGGCGACCTGTTCAGGGTGTACCCCGCCTTTCGCCTGCAAACAGCTGGGATAGGCTCAGCCCACCCGCGACCCAATTGGATTAAGCGGTCAAGAAAATGGATGGATGGATGGATGGATGAATAGAAAAAACTGAGGTTGTAAGTCAGGAGGAGGAACAAACTCAGAGAAGCTGAAAGAAACAGTGGAGAAAGCTTTTTCTGGGAGGAATATCTAATGTCTCATGTCTGGGAGGATGCCGGTCATTCCCAGGAGTTTGTTAACCAGATGAAACCAGGAACAGCTGCTTAAAACACATCTGGATTCCACTCCCCCTCCCCACACACACCTTCTTTTCTGAATTACTGAATGAGCCGACTGACATATATTTTTCGGGTATCAGCTTTGGCTCATAGGAGGGCCGACTTTGCAGATACCTCCGATCCTGATACCAATGCATTCTAAATGTAAGAGTAAAGCACTTGTTTCAGTGGCTACTTCTCATGTGTGTTTTCATCCAGGTCCTCTCAGTAGTTGTCCCAAAACAACATTAAAACCAGTCATTTTAAAATCAAACATCTCTTGATGTGGATCTCAACTTATGACACAATGTATGTCGAACTTGATATTTCAAAACCACAATTGTATTTTTTGAATAAAATCTGTTGCTTTCAATATTCAATGAATAATCCAAAGACACCCGATGACACACAGGTCTTGTCAAAGTTCCTTCTTTTAATTCTATGGTGTTATGTCTTTAATTATAGTATATTATATATAGTATAAAGTTTTTAGAATTTCAACTTTTAGACAACAGACAACACAAAAGGATTGCACTGGGACGTGATTGGTCAGTTCTCCAGCAACAAGCCAACCGCTAGCAGAGCTCACTGATTAATGCTCCTTTGCTGGAGTAATTAGTCTCAGGGAGGATGTGATAAATTAAACTAAACATTTTTGTCCTTCATTGTGTGCTGTGTACTTCTTACTTGTTCTTGACAGGGTGGGGGACAGTCGCCTCAGCTTGTGCCTCCCAAAAGACACAAGTTCCCTGGTGGGTGTCCTCCGAGCTCCCATGGGACTCCTGGTGGAGCTGTGCATTCGTCCCCGTGGGGAGATGCCGATGCCTCTGTCGGAGCCCCCACTGTGGTCACAACACAGAGGACAAAGAGAAGACATCCACTGAGACGAGAGAAGACGAACTAAAACACTCTGCTGCCACCTTGTGGTGAAAGACTGGAGCGACCATCAGATATCTGAGCATCTGTGGGAGTTTGTACCTGCTGGCAGACCTCCTGATGATCTTCATCCTGCTGCGGAGCTTGAACCCCCCGGGGGAGGAGGATGGTGACAGTGGGGAAACAAGCCCCGCTTTCATCCCTTTGTGGCTTTTCTCTGCTGTCCAGTGGAAGGCAGATTTCCGGCGAGCCCCGCCGGGCCCCCCTGTTACTGCCGCGGAGCCAGTCGGCCCCCCGGCCTTCCAGCGGTAGCGGCTTCCAGGTGAGGAACCCGAAGAACTTGAACTTCCCTTTTTAAGTCTTGCGGTGGCGGCGGAAGCTGCTCTGGGCTTCCTGGCGGAGTCTCCCCTCTCCAGGCCCTTCGGGGGGAGGGTCCAGGTTTTAGGAGACAGAGGCTTACGGGCAGAGGAGACCCATCGGTACTTTGAGGTCTTCGGGGCTACGATGACAGGGCTAAGCTTTCGAGCTAACTTCCTTGGAGGCGTTTTCTTGCTGAGTGCAGCAGAGGGGGGGCCCGAGGGGAGGACTCCAGCCTTTAAGCCTGATGTTGGTGGAGGAACGGTTTTCGCTGCAGGGGAGGAACCTGAGCTGGGCTGTTTGAGTTCCACTCTCCCCACGTTCTGGCTCTTCACCCAGGTGAACTTTGACCTTTTCAGAAAAGCAGCATTGACCTGGGAGTGATGGGTCGGGAGAGCTGGGGGAGCTGGGCGAGCTGGAGGGGCTGAGGGAGCTGGGCGAACTGGGGGTGCTGGGGGGGCTGGGCGAGCTGGAGGGGCTGAGGGAGCTGGGCAAACTGGGGGTGCTGGGGGGACTGGGGGTGCTGGGGGAGCTGGGAGGGCTGGGCGAGCTGAGGGGGCTGGAGGACCTGGGGGAGCAGGGGGAGCTGTTGTGGGGTTACCAGCTGGACGCCCTGCTGAGGTTTTGCCTGTGACAGTCTTGCCAGTGTTGGAGCTTGTTCTGCTGGCTTTGTTGGGAGACGTGGTTGAGGCGTTGGCCTTCAGGGGAGGGGGAACCTCTGAGGAACCACCGACATCCTTCCCCTGCAGGACGACGCGCCTGCGTTCAGACATTTCTGGAATCTGTCTGTGCAGAGCTTCTTGTTGCAAACTAGTGGCCGTTGAACTCGGAGCTGCTCCTGGTTTTCTGAGAGCGTCCATGTTTAATTTCTCCACGGCGGCTCCCGTCAGCCCCTCCCTGCTGCTCACAGGAGCCTCCTTCTTCTGCTGAGCAGGATTCCCTGACGGTAAGCTGGAGCTCCTGGTTGGACTGGTCTGGTTTCCTCGGCTGTGGCCGGGCAGTGAGATGCTGTCGGCTCCATATCCAGATGCAGACTGATGACTGGAGGAGGTGGAAGCTGAGGGGTGTCCAGCAGAGGACTGGGGGCTCTTATTCTTCAAGGAGTACGTTTTCCTCCAGCTCCCTCGGCTCTGAGAAGGATAGCCCCTCCCTCTGGAGCTGTGAGGATGGAAGACAGATGGATGAAACCCTCTGCCTCTGGCGGCCGCCGGGATTTCCGGAAGCCTCGGCTCTGCCGCTGGAAACGGTGCATCTCCATGGACACTCTTGTGTTTATTGATCAGACCTGAAAATGTAAGAATGAATGTGATTTAGTTCATTAGATTTAGTCTAAAAAAATCAGAGGTTCAGCGCTAGCCAAATAGTTTGTGAATATGAAAATGAGCAAATAACATCTCAGTTAAAGTGAACAGTGCAAAATTATCTTAAAATGGAAAAAGACACTTCATCCAAAACTCAAAGAAAAGTTTGATTTAATGAAATATTAGACTTATCGATGCTGGCACTGGCACACTCTAATCGTTACAGGGAACACAGACAAACTGCAGTAGATGCAGGAGAAAACATGCATATTATTAAAACCCTTTCATAGAGAGAAACGGGACACAAACCAGAAGCCTTTCTACAACCTGTGATCATTTAAGATGTGCTAAGTTGACTAGAGAGGAGAGGGTCTATCCAGCCTGTCCCCACCTCTAAAACATAGGTTAACAATAATTAACAATACCTGTGGAAGAACACAAAATATGTCTTAAATATTAATAAAAAGGTGGCGAAGGAAGCTTGTAGTACTGAACATTTTTGGCCCCAACACAACTTATTTCAGTCATGCATGAAATGGAAATTGCAAAATTGCTGTCTTTTCTGTACGGCATGAAATCTGCTGATTTCACAGAAATATCGGCCAATCACTGACCTCCCAAACTGAAGAAACCCCATTAAAAATGCTATTAAAAAGGCTGAGGTATCTAATAATCTGACTAAGCTGAAACCTGTACTGTAGCTCTTATGTCACACAACAAAGTGTCTGAGGGGGTCGTCCTGGATCACCTGACCAAGCAGGTATCCCTCTTTCAGTGCATCTTGGGAATCGGTGTGAGCTTTGATAATGGCACACTCTGTATGCTATATACTAGCTATCTCAATTTAAAAAGATTTAATCCATCTGAAAGAAACTTACCTGTGTTTTCCTATGACTCTGCATGTTTGAAATTAATCATGAAGTAGTTTCCATTTAGACAAAAGGGGTTTTATAGTAACATAATCACTCTATTACACCATCTTGGGCTTCACTTCTTTCTGGATTTGCCCTCAATTCTCCTGACTGAGTATTAATCTGTGTCAGCTGATGCCTACCTGATACATTTACCTGTGAAACTCCTGTATTAAAAACAACCATATTCACTACTTCCCCTTCTGCATTGCTCCCCATTAGATATTACTTACTATTACTACAAATTCCTAGATTAATGAGACTTCTATCTGGTTTTCTAAATTCTGACACTTCTGCCGTAATCTCTAATGGCTTGGCTTTCATTTGAAACCATGATCAGATATATAGCCCTTGCAGCTGTCCGGATGTCCTTTATTTATTTTGGCAACGTCGTTTCAGACTTAAACTAACTTTGTTGGCCATTTGCTCAGGTACAGATGTACAGGGGGATCAGAAATTGCAAATAAAGTCTCGAGTCTTGAGGCCTCAGGGAGAAAGTCAACAAGGTTTGCAGCATTTGCTTTTAAACAGCTCTCTTTCAGTGCCATTAGAGCAGGTGGAACTGGTGGAAGTGTGGACTTTAACTGGACCAAATCAGTACCTGCTGTAGATCTGATGTGTTGGGATCATTGTCCTGTCTAATGAGTCAATGTTAGATGTCAGATATTCTCATATTTGACTCTTCAATATGTTGGAACAGAATAGTTCTCGGTCCACCCAATACCTGCAAAACATCTATGTATTTAATTTTTGCTCTACATACCCGTTAAATCCCTGTAGAAACCATTAGGTTTCTACGCAATGCGTCCACATTTTCCACATAAATATGGAAGAGTGTGACATTTCCTTTGTTGATGTTTACCTCATCATAAGCCCTGATAAGGACCACATGACAATAAAAAATATGAAACAGAAGAAGAATGTCAATATTTATAAATTCGTTGAGAATAACGAGTTTAACGAGACGCTCACGGCTCATCGAGCACGTGATGTAAGCTACAGTTGGACGGCAAACGTGTAGTAACGGACATTAAACTCGCGAGAAGCGTTAAGAAATTCCACTGACTTGGAGGTGAAGCTAACTGTCAAAACGTCACATAAAACAGGAAAAAAAAAAACTGGACAGTTGTCTAAAGAAAGCGCGTGACACTTCTCGTTTTTTCTCCTTACCAAATTATTACTCACAGAGCCGCCGACATGTATAAAACGGACTTACTCTGAAGAAGTTCAATCTGCCTCTTCAAAGCTTCTCTCTCCTCCATGTTTACGACTGAAATGATGCGTCATCAAATCGCGACCAGATTGCCTGACAGACGCGTGAGCAGACGTAATATGTATTGGCCAATCACAGTCCGATATTAATTAATTTCAGTTCCTCCTCCATGACTTGCAGGTTTTAATGACAATATATGCTGTTATAAGCCTAAATAAAAAATGAATATAAAAATGATTCTGTATTATTCTTTATTCTGATTATTTGTTATTTTCTTTCATATTTAGATGACAGAGAAGCAACTTTTAGCTGTTATGCTGCAAGTACCAACAAACTGCCAGTGAAGATTAAACTTCCACCAAATGCAGACACTTTTAAATGCAGCCTTTCATGCAACAAAGCATGAAATCTGTGTGTGTGAATTGTTATGTGAATTTTATTCCTGATTGTATTAGAATTTTGTTAGATTTTCTTGTGATTTTAACATATTTAAAAACTTTTTTGCACCATTTGTAAGGCTTGTAATCTTTTATTTAAGCAATTCAAACAATCTTGTACATGCTAATACAAATACACTTGCATTTATTTGACTAATGATAGCCATAACAAAACTGCCCTTTAATAGTTGTATGATTTCTTGACTTTTTTGCAAAGAACAAATGTATGATCTGCAGCATTTTTACTTGAACATGAAAGGTTTGAACTCTGAGTTTAAGTAGTCTAAGGCAGAAAATTATATATATAAAAAAGAAACATAAATAGGGTTAAATTATAACGACAACTGCCATTTTATTTTATACATCTTGTTAAAAAAAAACTTTAAGCAACAAAAAGAACAATCACTTGTCAACTCTTAAAAAAATAAACTGCTTCTCAATAAAGCGCGAGTAGCCTGTAAGACAACGCTGAGGGAAACAAGCGCCCTAATCTCTCATGCGACGTCCAGCTGTCTGTCAACAGATTTGAAAGGAACAGCGTCACATTAAAAACTTTCTTTTCTTTACGTCTTTTAACCAACATATATGTATTAAGAACACGTAGATTGTGTCCAAAGAGTCGTTTATAAGTTGTGGAAACTTTTCCTGAAGCTGTCATTTTAACCGGAGGTCAGTAAAGTGTGAGTGACGCTGCTCTAAAAGTAAGATAAAAATGAAAGGGGAAGTGAAACTTTGAGCAGCTGGTTGGCCGTTTAGCTAGAAGAGCGAAGACACGACAGAAAGTAAACCCCAAAGTCGAACAACTTTAGGTAAGTAGCGACATTTTGACGGAAAGTCTTTTTTAGATTAAGTAAATATTAGTTTCTAAATGTGTTAATAACGCAAAACTAAGTGTTTTTAGCATTAGCTGACATTTGAATGCAGTTTTAGTTAGCGGGTTAGCTTCAGTGTTGACAACTGTTACAGGTGCAGCGCTTGTTTGTGTACACTTGATGTGTGTGTGTGTTTGTACAGTTACCAGCAGGACCCTGAGATCATGACGTCAACAGACTACCACTTCTTCATCATAACAAAAAAGCTTGAAAGCCCCCAACACCTCAGTCCTGGACGCCTTTGTTACATCAGAGATTTTTCATATAAATCTGAATTCTCAAAACATGGGCCTCCCATCAAGTTGAAAGTCACCCCCATGGGCTCATTTTCACCTTTAGATTATAGAATAAACTTGAGCTGTATGGAGGAGGTGAGTAGAGAGGAAGCCGAGCTGCTGCTGGCCCTGCCTGAAGACCAGACCAGGCTGACCTGCTTTAGAGACAGAAAAGATGCCCTCCAAGCAGCTCTGGGTCTCACTGAGGGCACTGAAGTCAATGTGAACGATGATGGAAAGAAAATGAGAGGCATCATTCGTTATATCGGGCCAATGAGAGGGACAAAACCGTCCTTCCCTATCTCAGGAAAATTCTTTGGAATCGAACTAAAGGTGTGATTGTTATGTTTATTTTTTAACATAAACCTATACAATTCTCTGATTTATAAACCATTCAGATTCACTGGTGCCACTGTTTTCCCTGCAGGGAGCAGACAAAGGAAAGGGCAACACTGATGGGACCCATGACTATAAAAAACTTTTTCATTGCGAGAAGAAATGTGGCATTTTTGCCCCATTTTCCAAAGTCAAACCTGTGGTGCCCAGCTCCCTGTCGCCCCCTGTCACTGAGCCCCCCCTTCACCCACAAACGGAGGAACTGTCTCCAGGAGACAGAGTCACCTACTTCATCAGCGAGAAGTGTCGCCACGGAATGGTGGTGGATGTGCAGGAAGAAGGGGGAGTGCAAACAGTCCGGATCTCTACAGTAAGGAACAGTCCGGTCTCGGAATTTTGCCAAAAAAAACAAATATATAAACAGCTGTTGTTAATAAAGATGGATTATAATTAATTACCTTGCAGGAAAGCAGAGACAGATAGGTTCAACACAAGCTGCATTCTCATTAACGAAGGTGGATTTTAATGTCGCAAATGATCTACGTTACAGAGAAATCCTTTCTGATGGCACCCAGGGCAAATGAACAGAGAAGAATGTGGAATGGGAACATTTGAGTTCATCTTTTTGCTGCAGCTTTTTGTCTTGCATACGTAAACACAGATGGCAGCAAAAACACTGCTGAGAGTTAAAGTGTCATATTTTTCTTAGGTTAACACTCAAGATATGTCATACTGATACTGGAGTTAGAAACTGGGTCCAAGTTCTGGCCAGTCTTTCTTAAAGGGAACATATCATCCAAAATCCACTTTATTAAGCCCTTAAATACCTGTTTTTGTCTTTTTCGAGCGTTCAGGAGTGCAGAAAAATGTAATT
>JBBDHI010000015.1:1724789-1735119 GCA_037177115.1 Craterocephalus stercusmuscarum
AGTGTCACATCCATTTAATCTATTTATAAAGATAAAAAACTAAAACTGGAAACAAGTTGATATTTATACATATAAATCTAGAAAATATTGATCAGGATTTCTACATTCTTTAAATCTTTATTTAAGGATCTTTTTATAGAGTCAGTTTCATGACAACTGGCTTCTCAATTAGAGGAAGGCATTAAATGCAGCAGATGCATCCATCCATCTATTCCCTATACCTGCTCACCGATGCAGGGCCACGGGGGTGCTGGAGTCTTTCCCAGCTGCTATCAGGCAAAAAGCAGGGCACACCTTGGACTGGTCACCAATCCATCAGGGCCAGCACAGCGGGACAATCAACCAGTCACGCTGGCAGAATTTAGAAACACTAGTTAGCCTAACAGGCGTGTTTTTGGACGGCGAGGAAGCTGGAGTCAGTGGAAACCCGGGACGTTCATGATGTGAAGTGATGATGCAACCCACTGTTTAGGTAGACCCCTAAAATACCTAAAATATGTTTTTTTTGTTTTTCAGTCTTTTGTTTTAGCACCACAACCCCAAGACAAATTCTTTTATGTGGCAGTAACATCTCATCTTGATTCTATAAAACTGTAGATTTCTCTCTAGCCCATATCGTATCTACCTTAATAAGACTGGAGCCTCCACTTCCCGTATTCCTCCACCAGTTTTCAACCCTTATTATAACTGTAGCTTATTTAGTCAATAGTCTTCACTTATCCAGACTCATGAAAACCAAGAGTTAGCTGTGCTGTGGTTCACAATTACAATTAATCTTCTTAAACTTTCTTTCGAGCGGGTCCTTGTCTGCTCTATCTATAGCTGTAGATATTTATAGTTTCTGTGACAGACTGTCCCAAGTATCCATGCGGATGATGTCTTCTGCAAAAGTTTCTCAAAAGTATGCTGAAAGAATTTTCAGCACAATTTATTTATTTTTTTTACTGTAGATGGATTTGCCCCAATTATTTTCATTCTCTGTTGCCCTCTTCATTATTTATTTAAATTCATAAGACTTGGTCATCTTTGGACAACTGAGCAATGCTTTCCGCGTTGCAATGGAATAATGAATTAGTCATTTAGTTTATGTGCTTATTGAAAAAGATGTAAAAAATGTTAAGAAATTACAATCCCTGCAGGTAGTTTTGCCATTTTGCAAAGGTCTGCAGCTCTCGGCCGTAGGTGATCTTCCACTTCTGTTTTTGGTCAAACATCCCACAGTTTGTATGCTCATTAACTCATGCTTATGGAGGATTACAGTGTCTTTAATGGTCCTGCTACTTCCCATTGTGCAGCAACATGCTGTCAAGTTGATGACAACATACCTGCAAAACTCGGAAAGTTCCTCTTAGCATTGTTATGTTTACAGTATCAGCACATGTAAGCAAGCTGATAAATAAAGTTATGGCTCTTCAAGTACTCCATAGTCTGAAAACACACACGATTGTCTAATTTGTCTCTGCATTGGCCCTGTAACGGATAACTGTATTATACAGTAGGATGTTTTTTTTTATGAGAAGGGCCAATGAGTACATTTTTCATCCTGTTCTGAGATGGATTTTTTTCTGAATTACTTGACTGGAACAGCAAGGAATCCCGGGAGTGAAATTTACTAGACAAAATGTTTTTTTTCCTATGCCGAGGCTTTTTTTTGCAAGTTCAGGTCCAAAAAGAACATAAAGCATTAGTGGGAACCATGTTACAGTCAGCATCTGTCTGATGCTACTGTACATCACACAGATGCTGCACATCCATTCCACCACATCCCGAATGTGGAACACTGGATGTGGTGGCTGTGGAGGCCTTTGGAGTCCAGTGTTTGATCTGAGCTGTGTGCATGGTGCATCATCCTGATGGAAGTAGCATCTGAAGATGCTCCACTGGGTTCAGAAAGGGATGGACATATAACATGTACCTAACCTCCCGCCTAAAGCATGAATCCAAGGCAGGATGGATCCATGCTTTCATGATATTTCAGATTCTGCCTCTGTCTGAATCGGAGCTGAAATGTCTGAAATGCCTAGATGCATGAGTTGCTGCGATGTGATTGGCTGATTAGGTACTAGTGCTATAAAACAATTGAACAGTACACCTAATGTGTAATTTCCTCCTTTAATGCAATAGAACATTGCTGGAGTTGACATGTTAAATCTTCTCAGTGCCAGTTTTCTCTCTCTAGCCATTACGGAACCATGAGCGACAGAGCTGTAAACACAAAGCAGATCCGCCTCTTCCTGCATGTGAGCGATCATCTCTTAGAAGAAGAAGATGCTCCAAACCCAAACATGACAGCGTAATGTTGTCAGCTCCAAAATCTGTTGTGACAGCTTGTTACTGGGATTTCTTGTTGCTCATTCATCAAGCAGATAGAGCAGAGTTAACTTAATCAACATTATGTACAGTACATCTGTCCAACATGCTGTTGCTATGATCCGACCTGGGAGAAAAAGCTTCAGGGAGAGAGCAGTCAAACTTTGACAGAATTCCTCAGAGGAAAGCGGAGCTGGGTTAAAAAATAGCAGTCCAAACAATCCAGCTGTCGCCTGATAAATAAAACACTCAGTATTTTCATTAAAACCGATCTCCGGGAGGCTCGACAGGCCGGGGTGAGAGATGAAGATTGCACCACAGAAGAGTCCATTTCTCTCTGTCTGCTATTGCGGGTGTCAGCCTTTTGCCCTTACTGGAGTTGTTTCCTAATTTCCAGAGGGTGGGGATATACAGTAAACCGTTTTTAATGGCTGTCTCAACCCCATCACTATCAAAATGTGCTTTTCATGTTTGTATAAAAATGCATCACATTGCATTGAAAAGCCTCATGTGTCAATCAGGATATTTAGCAGAAAAATATCCGGACCACAAACATGTCCATGTATAAATAACTAGAGGAAATGAGAAGCTGCAGAGATTATGCCAGCTCAATTTTAAAGCTCAGACCACATGTTTTCAAAACCAATTATTTCTACTGAGATTGAGTGTTTTCTCCCTGCCTTTCAGCTTGCAGCAAAGTGATCTAGATGTCAGGAAGCTGAGTAAAAATAGACTGTCTGTTGTTTCTGGCCAGTGATGAGTCTTTCATCACAGCCCAAGCAGAGGAAGTTACAAACCAAGACGCCCACTTATAACTCTGCAGCATCATGCTCAGCCAAAACATAAAAACTAGATCCCCAGATCCTCCTTGAACCAACAAAACAGCTGACTGAGGCAGTTTAGGGCCTCCGGTTTAGTTGTGTCTAGTGTTATTTATTTACATCATACTGATAGTTTTGGTGTTTGAGTTGGTTTATTTGCTTTCTACAGGTTCATCCTAAACTCTCAGATATACTGCAACACCAACAAGTAACACTGTCGGTTACCACCTTATCTGTCGAGACATAGACATCAAAGCCCTCGTAGGTATGCAGTGCAGCACGGTGCAAACTTCCCGTTGTGGTTAGTAACAATAAAACAACTTAAACTGACCTTTAACTGCTTCAACATGAACCTACTGAATCTGTACCTGCCAGTCACTAAGACAGAAAGATCACTTAGACATTGCATTTTTTTTACATGTCTGCTTAACATCTGCAGAATAGATGTGTGTATTTGATCTTGTCCTACAGAGATGGGTGTGTCCTAAAGGTGCAAATCTTGAGAATAATAATATGAAGGACTTTCTTCGCGGCCCTTCTCTTCTTCTGGCCAAGGCTGAAGACCGTTTAGAGTAGTTGCCTTTTTGTACAGCTAACCATCACCTGAACTGCTGTAACTTCTGCTTCTTTGTGATTTTATTATTGGACCAAAATAAAAATTTATAATTTATATAATACATAATAATTTTTTTCTTGGAGACCTCACCTAACAGCCTGTCACTATGTGACTGATATTGAGAACGCCGTAGGTGGACCATTTGAGGCTGGGGTCATAATTCTCAGACGACCCCACCCATTTCACCCTCCTCTTCCTCTGCATGTAACCCTTTGGATATTAACTCAGAATTCTTAGGGAGTACTTAAATGTTGGATGTTTCTGCAAAGTGATGCAAAATGTCTCAGAAAACGTACGTATCAAATATTTGTTTGGCTTCATAGGATTAAGTTCAGCATGGGGTTATTGTGAGTTTTTTCCTAGTGATTGCAGTATACTGTTTCCACCAAGTGTGTGTGATGATACTTTCACACACAGGCATAACAGGGATCCTCAGTCCTGGTCCATTTGGGCCGGTGTTTCCCTGCTGCAACACACCTGACTTTAGCAGAGTTGTGAAGAGCTTGACAATCAGAGTTGTTTATCTGTGCTCTTTGAGGTTTGATGCTCTTCTTTCAGTTTGTGGAAAGTCTTGCATCCTGTTTGATCTGGTACGGGTTATCCCCTGTTGTGTTTACTTCCTGTCCCCCAGTGTGTAGGAAAGTGCATGTTCTCTTAAACCCCAGTTGTGAGCTTTTATGTATTTTCTTCTTTTCCAGTCAGACAATGATCATTTGAATGTGCGTCTGTCATGCATATACTTCAGGTTTTATTGTTGTGTGAGCAGAAATGCATCTATATCCTAAAATTGATATGCTCAACTTTTAACCTTGAAATGCTGTGTGCTGCTGCATCCATCTTTCATCCTATCTCTTCTCTGATTCTCTGAGCTCTCTCCAGTCAGGAAAATCTCTTGCTTTCTCCCTTTCTCTCTTTCTTTCCCTTGCTACCTCCGATAACATCCTCTTCCATATTTCTGATAAATCAGCCACGCAGTGCCTTAAAACATCTTTTTCTTTATGTCCAGTTGCGAGCATGTGACACGTCAGAAGCACATATTGAATGTCAGAATGTTGCACATAACTACTTTCAGACTCGATACATTAATTTCAGGTCTGAATGGATCTTCTGTTTAAATGTCGGGAATCAGGCTGAGTAAATTATTTGTTAAGATGTGCTCATCTGAAACCGTTTTTTGCGTTAGAGAACTGGAAAACTAACCTGATTAAGTTTAAAATGCCTTTACAGAAATTAGGTGGTGATGGTGAAATGCCATCTATTCTCGACACATACATCAGCTCCTGGCCGCTGCAATAGAATTACTGCCTTCATCAGAGTGTAATCACTGTTATTGTGCTGTCTCTCGTTGTACTGTCACAAAGCCAGAGGAAATGGCTGTGAGTCTATTTTCAGGCTGCATGCAGATGGCAGCTAGCAGTAAGACCTGTCTGTGTGAGCAACTGTAAAAAGCCTGCTGAGAAAATGCTGTTATGGTTGAGATTTTTAGGGTTTTGAGTCCAAATTATTGACTTAATGTTTCGTTGATCTCATGCTGGGTTCCCATATTTGCCTTTAAAAAAATCTTGTCATTTGCTTCTAAGCTGAGCTATTACATGCTGTGGCTTTAAAGTGAGGGTCTTCCTGGTTCCAACACAGACTCTTTCAGCATTTGTCTTGCCATTCGTAAAGGTTATTGTCCTCGCTTCGGCAGCAGAACACAGAGCGATGAGTTCATTTTCAGAGCCAAAGGTTCTTTGGGGAAGGACGTGGGCCGCAGTTTATTTGAAATGTAGATTGTGAGCCATGTCTGTTGCGCTTTCATCCTGGCCATGAAAAATGCATGCTGTGATCTCATTATCCTGCTCTCCTCTTGGAGCGCTACATAAAATCAATCCAGGGCAGAGGAGGGGTGAGAACTCTGCAGATTCTTCTTCCCTTTTCACTGTGAGAGAGAAGAGGCCCTACAAGTGGGAGAAGAAGTGAGGAGAAGTGGGTGTATGTACTGAAGTGGTGGTTTGGCTCAATCAACACATTAGCTGCAAGCTTTTCTTTCTTTCGCATTTACTTGCTGGTTTTTATTGACCTTAAACTTAGTTCAGATCAGAAATCCTCAGTGAACAAAGTCCTGCATCTACTATTTCTATAGTGAAGTAGATATATGAAGAATGATTCATTCATCCTCGCATTCATAACAGATACAGTCTGTTATTTATTTTTACTTATTTATATTGATACACTGTACTCCTTCACTTTATCAGACAACTTTTCACATTTATTTTTTACCTATTTGTACTTGTACTGTCCATTAAGCTTATTTGATCTATGTTTATGTCTGTAAAGTTTTAATGTCTATTTACTGTATTTACCTTTGGCCAGACTGACCTGCTGTTCTTGTGCTTTTGGTAAATAAAGGTAAATAAAGGTTTTCTTTATTTGGGGACAAGGGGACATGTCGCCTGACTTTTACGGTCATTTCTCATCATTCAAATCTGTTTTATGGATGGTCCAACTGCTCAAATCCTCTGTCAAAGTTTAAAACATGACGATTAAAGAAAGGGACACATATTTGCATATTCTACAGAACAACCTCGTTTCACAGCCTTTCTTGCAAAAAAAATTTGGATTGCAAAAATAAATATTTATCCTACATACAGTAAGAATAGTGTCAACGTCCATATAACAATGAGTCTCTGCTGTAAGTCACACGTGATTCAAATTCAGGGTGCATGTGCAGACAAACTGCAATGAACCACGTGTGGCAAAAAAACAACAACGCACACAGGAGTTGCTAGTAAATAATGACCAAAGAGAGAAATTAAAATGTATTTATTATTTTAATTGTCCTTTATTTATCCAAGAAAGCCCCAGTGAGATGAGAGATCTCCTCTTTATGAAGTTTAATTTCAAATATACCATTTACAATCTTGATTGAAAAATTGGGATTACAGTCATAAGTCATATTGCATGTTTTCCTGTAGCATGGGTCTTTATAATCAATATTTAAATCTGCTTTATTTTTACAGGTAATTGATAATAACTGTGTTGATAATATTTTTTCTTTATCAATCCAAATTGGGAACCCAGGCTCTTTACCCGTTTGTAGATTGGTGCGGAGTGAGCTGCCATGTTATGACGCTCTGGAAGCAGTTGGTGGGTTCAGGTCATTGCTCAGCTTCAGTGGATCACCTCTATTGCCTCACCAAATGATAAAATTGTTGACAGAAATAAGGATGTCATGTACAAGACAATTCAAGTGTTCCATTGCAAAAGACATATTACAAACTACTTTAAAAACAAAATAAAAAACAAAGAAAATTGTTTGTATTTGCAGAGTGATTTTAGGCAACCTTTACAGACATTGTCTAATTTGATCTAATTTATTCCTAGGTGGATAAGCTGTTTATCCATCTAGGAATCTAGGAATGTTTATCATAAATATGTTTGGCCCAAATGGGGCTCAACGTGAGTATGGCTGCCCAAACTCTGCCACATGTTGGCATAAGTGCCATAATCTCTGGTCCACAAAACATTTGCCATACTCCAAGCCAGGCTGGCAGCTGAAAATTTTGGCCCAAACATGGCAGCTTTTTTGGCAATTGTCTGTTTTAAACTATTTATATTTAGTTTATTTTTTAATAACTGTATTCATATAAGCCAGTTAATATAAATAACAGCTGAGCCAAGGAAACCATAAAATTGCAACATCAGTTGGCATCGATGCTCCATGTTGGGCATGCATGGGGTGGTGGGTGACAGCAGAAAGGAAAACCTTCCTTTTAACAGAAAGGAAAACGTCTAGCTGAACCAGAATGGGCAGCCACATGGTCTGCACAGTGTGCACACAGGAAACAGTCTGTAAACTAATGAAGTGCCTTCCATAGACAGAGTGCATGGAGGGAGAAAAAACAGCCTGATCAAGCTCTGAATGCAGCCAGGAACACGTTAAAGAATTCAGATAGTGGATCAAATTGAACGGTATAAAGAAGGTTAGAAATGTAAGCACATTTAGCTAACAATGGCTTTACAATATGTGCCTGTGCTTAGGCCGTCCTAAAGAGTCATACACGGTGTGTAATGCAGGTCTGTAGAATCCAGTATTACACATGTCTTTTAGCAGACACTTTTACCCAAAGTGACAGATTTTGATTAAAGGATGAAAGGATGAGGATGCATACAAATAAATGCAAAGAGAAAAGAGGGAAAGCACTCATACTGTATGACTGGGGGGAAACGCTAATTAGACTCTACTGAAATAGAGCTTTAAGTTGCTTGTTGTTGAGTTTAAAGCCAGCTTCGGCTCATCTGCTCATCTGATGCGTGGATGCATAAAGCAAGACAGTGTGTCACAACTGAAAACGTAAAATGCAACATTTAGAGCAGAAACATGCTTATAAAGAATGAAAAAGGTGTAATTAACAGAAGAGACTAATCGAGGCTTTGTGAGAGCAGGAACTCTTTGGGGTATTAAAATAAATGCTTTGAAGCAGGTGAGATCATCTTTACAGAGAGTGAAGCGTAAGGCAAAAATATCCAAACAAAAGTCCTTCAAGGATCCTGGAGAACTGAAAACTACTGAAAGAAACAGTGGAAAGTTTGTCTAAGAGACTTTTGTAATGTGGAACTGGTCCGTTTCCAGTACAAGAGCAGCAGTTTGTGGGTCTTGTTGTTCTCCAGCTTATTAATCAATGGGACAAACGTGAGATGACCGGCACTTTCCTCAACTCTCAATAAAAACTCTACATTCCTCTAAGCAATACTTGCAACAAACAAAAAAATGACCTTACTCAGCAATATTCAAGTCAGGGAGCAGGAACATCATCATTAACCTGAACTCCTCCATGTTATAAAGAATCATCAGCACAACCAGACCCTGCCTCCCCTTCAGCGAAAACGGATGAAAGTCTGTCAGTGTGAGAGGAACACACACATATAAAATGCTTTTTCTGTCCGTGTGTTTTTATTTTTTTATTTTTTTATCCCTATCCAGATGTTCTCATTGGTAAATTGGCAGCAGGTGGGAAGCGATACTCATAGCTGCAATTTAACCAATTCCAGTGATGATGGGTGAGAGCTGTGTCTCATTTCCCCGGTAATGGGCTAAAGCGAGCGCCTCACCAAACAGCCTGCATACCAACTTCACACCTGACATTCAGCTCTGTGTTTATGCGAGTGGAGCCTCGGTCGCTGGACCTTTCTAAATCAAAGTGTTTTTGAAGGGACTTCTTGCTTTCTCCAGCTGTGGTTGCCATGGGAACCATCAGCCAAAGGCTAAAGTGAGCTGACCTCGGTCCCCTCTGAGATTAATCGCCTGTTCTGTCGTTTGACGGATGGCCCCTCCTGCCTCCACATCGATACAAGCACAGCTGTCTTTCACCAGTTCGCTCTGCTTCCAGGAAGTAGACCCAGCCTTAAAGCTGCCAAACTCCCTCAGATTTCCATACTTTTCCCTTCAGGCCGAGTCCGTCCTGCATCCTGTCTCTTCTCTCAGAATTCTCCAGGCAGTCAAAGTCAGTGCAGCTCATTCTCGTCTTATTTCACACTCTGTCCCTTTCTCTCTCTTCCTTACAGCCTCTGATATTGTCCTGTTTTGTTTCTTAGATGATCAGCCCCAAGGTGCGTTCAAAACAGCTGATGTGTTGATATGTAGCTGCTGGCGTGTGACACGGCGCCATGAAGCAAAACACAGCTGTTACTGTATGTGATGCTCCCGGTTAGAAGTAAAGTTGTGGAGTTCTTTAACCTTGGGATGCTATGACAGATCAGGAATAATGAATTACACCATCAAATGGAGTCAGAAGCAGAGTTTAAAGGTTGTAAAGTAACAATCCTGCTTTAATGATTCTCCATTGGCTCCCTGCCAATCCAGAATAGGATCTAAAATGCCAGTCGGGCTTCAGGAAGCAGGCACCTTTCTACCTTGTTTCAAACTTTCCCTTTTGAAAGAGCTTATAGCAAGGACTGGTGACTTGTACATTATCTGCCCCTTTAGTCGGGATCAGACTGCAGGGGACGTCTTTTGATTGACTGAGCACTTCCATTCACTTTTCTCTCTTCGTTACCCATATAGAAATATAACAGTGTTGTCATTGGTTTGTGTTTCTGTTGTCTGTGTTTGAGTCTGATTCTGCTGGTGATTTTTCCCTACTGTCAGCCACCAGTCCTACAAACTCAGGATGGGGGATCAAAGCAATGACTTGATGCTACGCATCGGTCTTCTTAGCTTGGTTAATTATTCTTTATAATCCATGAACACAGTAATTATAAACTGGAGTAATGTGGATCATATCAAAAATGTGTTTGTATTTGATGATAGTTGGATTGTAACTGCTTGGTTTGTACAGGACTACATCTGTAAGATGACTTCTTTGTGAGATGGTGCTTTACAAATAAAGCTTGAATTGAACACATTTTCTGAGCATGCATCTAACTGACTCATTGTGGTGTGTGAGTTGTGCTGCCCTCTTCTTTTCCTGTGCATGCACTTGTTGCTGACATTTGACTGTTTTTATGTTTTGATGAACTCACAGCTACACTGTAAAAAAAAAAATTGTAAAAAAACGGTTATTTTCCGGCAGCTGGGGTGCCAGAAAAAAACCGTAAAATA
>JBBDHI010000015.1:1863417-1876969 GCA_037177115.1 Craterocephalus stercusmuscarum
TTCTTTACTAAACTGTCAGATCACATACACCAGGGAACAAAAGAAAGGCAGACACATGAAGAGTCTGAACCACGAAGAGGCCTGAAATCAGATTAGCTTGTTACGTAATGTCTTACAACACCAGCACCTCCGTCCTCTCTGCTGCTTCGTCCAGTCGCTTACATACAACTTCATTTAGTGTTTTCTCTACCATTGCCTCAGCGGGGGGCGGGGGGGTTCAACGAACTTTGAGGCTTTATGATAGTTCTGTCTGCAGCACTGAAAGCTGGAAATCAGATTTAGAGATTATCTGAAATCCTGATTTTGAGGCTAATGTGGTTAATGTGTTGAATCGCATTTTGTGTTTAAGTTTCGCTTAATATGAACATGTCACGCATCATACTGACTGAAAGTGAAGAAATGATTCTCCAGATATGAATACAAGTAGTACGAGTACATGTCAATAACCAGTCAGCCACAGTTTGGTTTAAATTCACTTTGAAAGGCAGTCTTCCACAACTTAAGCACTTTTTATGGCTCAATCTACAACCTGCCACATGAAAGCTCATTTTTCAAGTGTAGGTTCACCCAGGAATAACCTGTAAATGTACATACTTTAGCTTTAAACTACGACTTGCTGGTTAAAAAACGACAAAGAGCTTCTAATTTTTCTGCAGACAACTTACATGGTGACAGAAAAGTATCTTCTTATCCTTGAATAGATAAAACTAATGACTGGAATACAGTTTAACTCTTAAAATCCTGTACTCATATTTTAGGCTGCGGCTCAAAAATTTTATAAAATTATTAAAAAAAAATTCGATTTGATTCTGGATTTTTAAGTTTTCGATTTTTACAATTCTTTTCCAACAAAATTCATTTATGTTATTTTATGGCTGAATGAATTGTCTTTTTTCTTATATTTGCCTTTTTCTCCCTTGTTTAAAACTGACCTTCTATTGCCTAGTTGTACTAACAAAACTTAACACTGAACAAATTATTATACATACGGAAATTATAAATATTTTTATCAAAAAAATAAGTTTTGTTTTAAACGTCCCCTGCATTGATGCATTGCATGCAAATCGATTTTCCTTTTTTTCTATATCAATTGCCATTTAAACCACAGTTTTAATCGATTTTCAGATTATTGTTACAACCCTAATTTGAATACTTTGAATCATAGTAAAGGGAATCCTTGGGAAATTTGTTCATGCAGAACTGTAATTATCTAATCTTAACAACATGTGTTTCTGACTTCTTTTTGACCAAACACAGACATTCATTATGTACTTTCTTGGAGTCATCTATACCCAGCAGCATCACGAGGCAGAGAAACCACACTTCATGACTTTTTTCCAAAACTGGAACATCACATTACAGCAGAGTTATGCTACACATTACACGCATATCAACACGACTGTTCTGAACATGCATAATGGCTGATTTATCTAAAAAACCCAAGATGACATTATTGGAGGAAGAGAGGAAACGAAAGAAAGAAAGAAAATGACAGTGCAAGGGAAAAAAGAAATGCGTGACTTTTACTGGCTTAAGAGAGATCAGAGTAGAAGCAGGGTGACCAAAAATCGCTGAATTAGCTGTTGATGGGGGTACATAGAGCAAATCTGCCAAAAGTTAGTCATGCTTCTTTAGGCTGTATAAATATCTGTGTTATCGGTGTATGTGAATATCCCGTTGGAATCATGCAGCTGTCGCTCTGAAATCTATCAGATCATATGTGCACATCATCTCTGCAAAGGCTAACCAGAAAACATGTAGCACAACTAAATGAAAGAAGATTTAGGACACACAGTTCAGGCTAAATCTTTGGGGTTCTTTATTGCTTCTTTTTTCAGAGTCTGTCATGTTGATGGGTTATCAGAGTTCATTGCAGTTTTTTCAAAGTCTGCTCAGTGGCTCTGAATACGCACACAGACATATCCCTCATCATACGTCTCAGCCATTAAGAGCATTTGGGTGAGCTGTGCTGACATGAATCGGTGCTGTGTGACAATTTCCCGCTGGATCTCCACTTCTTCCACAAACAGATACAAGCACAAGCTCAGGAAGCCAGTTCCTGATGCACTGTGCTCATTTCACAGAGGTATACAGAATGTAAAACCCCACAATATTACGTTTACAGCATGTCATTTTAAAACCTCAAAAAAACATTAAAAAAATTACAATCCCTTATAATATATGAATGCTGAGATTATAATCTTGTTTTTTACAGTATGTTACAGCAGGGAACACACCTGATGGCAGGAAATTCTTCACTCTCCGTACAGAAGGAAGCCAGCTTCACACAGCTTTGAAATTAATCCTGCTTACTTATGAGCTTTCAATAAAAAATCCTGAAATTTCCATCCCGCTTTGTCTTTGATTTATTAGATTAGATTTTCATTTAAGTGAAGACTTGCAAGAAGCGCTGATGCCTAAATACTTCTGTTAACGAATGATCAGCTAAATAATCCTGCAACTTCACAGTTAATCAAATTGAGGAAGTAGTTAGCAATTCGTGCTGGAGTCTACAAAAACACAGCGATGCATTCAAGTTCTTTAATTTCATGAATGGTGCAAACCCAAACTGCGACCCGTGGCTGACAGCAATGTTACAACCGTCTTCATCCTGTTGTAGTCTACACAATAATATGGAATGTGTTTTGTTTGCAGCCACCCTTCCCTGGGCAGTGCAGGCGACATGGGATGTGTTGTACATGCCCTTTCCTTCCGTCTGTTTCTCTCAGTGGGGAACATCCTGTCTCATCAAGCAGCTGATCGCCACACCCGCTCATTCTTCAACTAAACCTTTGCTTTTCTGATTCAGGCAACAAATCTTGCCTCAATAAGCACACATGTCCTTAAATACACCAGGAAACCGACTTCCTCCTCCACCTCTCGGAGATAAAAAGTAATGGGAAAGTTAGCTGGGCGAGTATTCAACCTTGTGTAGTACAGCGGTGACATCCCCCCGCCTCCCTCCTCCCCCCTGGGTGCTGCAGTTTCAGGCTGCAGCTCCGACCGACTCAGAAAGATCCGAAACACTGAGAAGGTGAAATCTGAGTTCCACTAAGGTCGCTTTTCTCTTATCGTCAGCACACAGGGAGCCTGTGTGATGCAGGGAATATGTGCACGAGGCAGCGAACGTTAACTGGGGGCGTTTCTGCTGTGTCAACCTCCTCTGGCCAAGACATCAACGTTATCAAAAAAGTCATGCTGTACGCACCGAGAGGAGGGAACAACTGTGAATTTATGAGGGATTTCAACCCCTTAAGTGTTAAAACTTTTTCCTAACAGTGATCAGAGAAGAAAATACATCACTAAACGAGGGGGCTAAAGCGTGGGGGTAAATTGGTTGTCATCCCTCATCATTGCACCACTTCTGCTCCTGCCAGTCACATGAACCAGCCTCTCACTGCGTGTTTCATGGCTTTACGTTTGTCTGCGGCATCTGGAAGGCCCCTGCTTTCACTCACATAACTGCGTCATGCTTTGTTCCTCTGCCATGTTACAGAGGAAAGCCTGCTTTATAATCTATGAGTATTTCCCAGGGCAAACAGTAATAACATGCTTTACTAATTGATGTATGAAATAAAAGAAAAAAAAACTGAAAGACTCAAAAGTGTACTTCAGCTTCTAATCTTCAAACAGGATGACTGTAAATGTAAAATTCAAGCACACATTTAAGCCAAGCCCTTACGTCCCAACTCTTTATCCCCTCTTGTCTTTGCTGACGGGGTGCAAAACAAGGTCAAAAACAATATCCAGTTGTGCTAATCCCAAAAGAGATCATGGGTGTTTTTCCATCCTCTTATCCTGGTTTGTCAGCAAAACAGGATCATTACATCAATAACAAGAAAACAACAGCAGTTCAGGAGGAGAAGCTGAGTATAAAAAGCATCAGGATTTGGTCGTAGCGTGCTGAAAGAGCACACCTGTTACCTCCTGATGTGTCGTCTTACTGGCCTACACACAGACGGGCTGGAGTGGGTTTGCAGGGACAACACTGGGTATTGTGCAGGCAGGACAATTGAATACACTAGTTTAACAGTCCGACTGTGCAAACACAATGACGGCACTCACGGTACGCTGAGAATGGACGAACAATGACTGGGCAGAGACAAGCCAAGCACTGCTGAAGTGGCCTGCAGCAGCTTGTGGCCCTCACAGCTCAGCAACAGACTAAGAATTGTGTTGAAACTTGTCTTATCAGCTCATGTTTGAGTTTTTTGCAACTTAAAGAACTCACCTAAGTAGAAGCGTATCAGGCAGCCAATTTCTGGATTCATTCCCTCCTCCTGCACCCTCCATTCATCTTCAAACCCCAGATTAGTGAGGTACTCGTTTAGGATCTGAAGAGGATGCTCATCATCTCCAAGGCGCCGCACAGCTCCTCCGTGCAGCTGGATGAAGAGGGCCGGGGTCGGACTGGTATTGATGGGCTCAGGCCAGCATGCGCTGCCCCTGGGGAACTCTGGGTCAGGCTGGGCCGGTGCTTGGCTGGTCAGGGGCCGAGCCAGGGAGCTGCTGGGGCATTTACCGGGAGGTTTGATTAATTTGGGGACATCTGTAGGATCACCACTGCCAGCTTCACCGTCTTCATCCGGCCTTGTGACTTGTTTAGAGGCACCAGTGGTGTCTGAGGGAGGCAGATCTGCCTGCTGGTCTGCAGCAGAGTTGTCAGATAAATGAGTCGGGGAAGAGGTGAGGTCTACTTCATCTGATGAGCTCTCAAAAGGGTCAGGTCCCTCTGTGGCACTGTCACAATTTGCACTCATGACTGAGGAGTCGGTACCCAAACCCACCCCATCGCTGAGGGAGTCTCTGTGCTCTGTGCTTCTGGGTCCACCCGGGCTGAAGTCATCACAGGTGCTGCTCTCCATGTCTGAGCCTGAATACAGCCCATAACAGTCTGCCACAGCCAAGCTCAAATCCATGCCAATGTCATTCAGACACAGTTCAGATGAAGAGTTACTCGCAGTTTTCTCATCATGCAGTAAGTTAGGGCTCAGTTTAGCATCAGAATAACAGACTTTTGTGAGCTCATCCTCCTCCTCTGACTTTGGATTTTTGACATCTACATTACCATTAAGACATTTGATGTCATCAGTGTGCCCATTAATATCATTACAAACATCATTTAAGTCAGTTACAGCGGCGGGTTTGTAGTTTATTCTCAGCACAGCCCCGGCTTTGCTCCCCTCCAGCTTACTGGCTACCTCTTTAGCAGTGGTGTCCCGCGTGCACAGCACCGGTCGCGGGTAGGAGGGCGCGAGCCAGTCGTGCACATGAATGCAGCCTCGCCGGAGGTCGGATTTCACCCATGACTTATCCGAGGCCTGGAGCTGCTTCGACTGCTTCTGCCGGAGGAATGTCTTTCTATCCAGGCTGAGAGTGCTGAGAGGCGAGGTGGAGTGAGCGGGGCTGGCCGCCTCGGCAGGGGAGCCCCCCGGCAAGCTGGAGCTCGGCTGAGCCCCCAGAGACAGGTTCCTCTTGTGTCTGTGCCGCCTTCTGTTCAGCAAAGAGTTGACCGAAGTGGTGCTGTTGACTGATGTCAAACTGTAAATGTTGGCGGTTTTCACGGCGGGCATGTTCATGTTTTTTGCCACGCCGCCGATTGCATTGGCAACTTGGTTTTGATATATCCCGTTCCTTATCGCAATCTGAAGAAGGGAGGTGGCTGCGAGACCCTTCCCAAAGAGTTTTGCCTCTGCGCCTCCACCCTCATCCTCCCCGATGGAAGGTCTCTTTCCAGGAGGCAGCGGGGATAATCCACTTGGCTTCGCTGAGTTACTGTCACTGCCGGTGTCAAGTATCCCCTGTGGTGCCGATGAAGTCGATAGCGCTCCAGACTCGTTTTCTCGCACACTTTCCATCTTGTTAGCGAGCAACGGCGACGCCAGTTGATTAGCAGGAACAGCCCGCAGGTGAACGCTAGCCTGTGCTAGCTTAGAGCCGTTAGCACGGTCTAGTTTCTCCAAGCAAATGTGTACGGCTATGGGTTAGCTTAGCACGCTAAATTACTGCGCAATTCTTCCATGGAGTTATCCCGCTACATCATCCCATTTCATTGGACGCCCGTTAGCTCTCTAACGGGAGCTAACTGGCCGGGCGAGGGGAAAGAGAACGCTTTTCTAGCTGGTCGCCATAGAAGCTAACGCGAGAAGGCGCGACTTGCCACTGTACAGCCCGGAGAGACTGACGGTCAGCGCTACATTGTGGACAGGGCGGGGTCTCATTGGATATGAATTATGACACATTCATGATCTACCAGAGAGCGCGGGATTTTTACGTGTTAATCACATGAGTTATTTTTTTTTTCAGCGGGGTTAACAGGGAAAGTACCAAAGAGTTTCCCAAGGTGTTTCCGAAGTATTGCTGTAGGAAATTTAAGGCGTTTGGACGTAACAGAACCAAGTCTTATTTAGACAACCAAATCTGATTGTTCCGTTTTATGTTTTTTTTAAACAAAAAACATCATAGAAAAATAAATTATCAAACTTGTTATTTCGCAAATTGACTGCTACTTGCAGAACTCGTATGGTTTTTGTGATGCTATGCTTAATATTTCGACATTCTAATGAGCAGTGGTGTAAAAAAAAAAGCCGACCTAAAGTTTAGGGGCATTTTCTCAAAACGCACTGGATTGTACGGGCTTGAATGAGTCGGTGAAGGCAACATAACCTGCTGTTACAATATCTAAATATCTGTCTCTTAATGTTTTAGGTTTATTGATAAATCTTTTGTGTGTGTGTTATTAACTATCAGATTTTTTTTCAACCCATTCTCTAACAATGACACATTTATGATTATACTATTAAGTTAATTGACATAGAATTCTTATTAACCAGTAGAAACGTGACATGTAATGTGTATTCTGCCGCCATCTAGTGGAGAAATAATATAACACCACATTTCGTGTACATTTTATTTTAAACGTATGGTTTTATTGAACATTGGTTAGGCTCTGTAATTTATTATGATATTATAAGTTTGGTTTTCTAATTTTAATTTTATTAATGTTTATACTGTCTTTTGTTGTACTTTCTGTTTATCTTTTATTAAATTCACTTGAATCAGTCATTTTTGGTCTATTGCTTTTAATCCAACACAGTGTTTTGTCAATTTGTCATTATTGCATGAAATACTAATGAAGCTTGATTTATCAGACAAATGTTGGTGTTGGAAGAGCTCAATGTAGTTTTTAAATTTCTGAAAAATATTTTAAATAAAAATTTCAATCGAAATAAAAAATAAAAAGCATATTTTTCATACATTTCTGCTGTTGCCAGACTTTAATCTTTCATTGTTATGTTTGAAAGACTTTCTGAAGGTTTTTTTTTTGTCTTTTGTTTTTTACTTTGGACACTGGATGCATTTTCACTCATTTTAAGACCAGTCAATTTTGTCTTGACGAATGTATCCTTGTTTTTGTTGTTAAGCCACTAACCACTGACTTATGAGTCGTTACTAACTTAGGGAATGAACCAGTGTCGTATTGATGCATAACAGACAACTTAACAAAGTAGTATATATTTTTAAGTGGTTTTCTTAGCAACTAGCAGCCTGCCACAAAGATACATTTTTTCAATTTTTTTAATTGCACCCATAAAAAACACCAGAGATGACTGTTTAAGAGACAGAAAATAGGATTTAGCAGTAACAATGTCATTCACGAAGAGCTTTTAGCATGATGGAGAAACTGAACATGTGGTGGACAACAGAAGAAGAGGCAGGTCTAGAATACTAATAGCAACAAGTTAACAGGGTCTGAAAGTAATGTCCTGAAGAAATATAGAAAAGATATACAGTATTCATCAAAGGCCTCAACCGAGACCTGAGAGATGCATGTGGAACTTCATTTGATCCATGTTGGCTGAAATGGTCTCCATGGAAAGGTGGCTCTCAAAAAGCCATACTTAAGGAAGGGAAACAGGGGCAGGGGAGGAAAAATCAGTGGTAACAGCTCTGATGGAGGAATGGATCCTGTAGTGTGGGGTCATCTGGACAGAAAATGGGCCAAAGAAGAGCTTTGAAAAGTCCTTAAAGGATACTAAAGAATAGTTTTTTTCCTGAAAAAGAGCAAAGTAAAAAAGAGAAGATATGAAAACGAGAAATAAAAGTTCACTCTTAATGACAAAATAACAAAACAGATATTAAACAAAACAAAAACTCATGATTACATTTTTCAGACATTCCCTTTAATTTATTATTCCAGAAAAAGGAAAAAAGGCAGAAGTAAAAACTTTTTTGAAGCTTACTTACTCTTCACATTTCACACTACACCAGAGTCTTGCACATACTGATTATATAAATATAGAACAAAATAAAAATTAAATTCCTGCACCCATGCCAAGCCTAAAAAACATTTAAGAGAGTTTTATGTGTTCTGTATATTATTTCTAATTTTATGGTTAAACATCATTTTACTGAAGTTATTTCATAAATGAATGGATGGTGAGGCTATGAAGCTGTGTGTTTGTTGCATGTGTGTTGTGTGTGTGAGAGTGTGAGACATTATGACAGGTGTGTGTTTTTAAATTTGCAAGGTTGTATACTTGGGTGTGTTAAGACATGTTTTTTAAGCATGCATAGGTTTAATAATGCAAAGCACGTTGTGTTACTTTTTATGTTACTACTTAAAGAAATGACAGAAATGTTGTCTAAAATGGCCAGACAGCTAAATATAGCTAAATAATTCACTTTTTTTAAATAAAATATGTAATTATCTGATATATGTGTGGATATATGTTAATGCGTATATATTTACATATACTAGCTTTGCATGTACTGTGTCTGTTTTGTTCATCAGTTTTTTTTATTTTGGAAGATATTGAGGACCCCCTTAAAAATGAGATGGTGCATCTCAAGGGGTTTATCCTACTAAATAAATAAGAAATAAGAAAATATATGTGTTATGTCTATATTTCTGTTTCCCTGGTATAATATTTAGATTAGATTAGATAATTAGATAATGTTTATTTGACTGCAATAAATAAAATGTGTCATCTTTTGGTAGTGTGGATTTTAATGTAATTACCTGCAGGAGAAATAACTCAGATAAAAGTCTTTAATCAGCTCCTGCGTGTGTGTGTGTGTGTGTGTGTGTGTGAGTGTGTGTGAGTTTTCAGAGAGGTGGAGTTGCATTGTTTTAACAGTTTTACACAGGCAGGAGTGGACTGTTGTCACACAGCAGTCCAACAGAGGGCAAAGTGCAAGCAGAGCTGTAACTTTATAGTTTATCATGCTATTTTTCTCTTGCTCTCCTTTCCTTTCCTTCCTCTTCCTCCGCCTACTGTCAGTCCCCTCCTTGTTCTTTCACACTGGTCACTCACAGACTTTCACTCATCCGAGCTCATAGTGCAGCGAATCGTCCTGACGTCCTGCTTGTTGCAGCCGAGGTAAGTGTCTTTTCTCTCGTCTCTAAACGTGCATGTAGACATGCTTGTTTGCTGCATTAAGGTGAGAACATGTGATGGAAGGTAAATGTCTGGGGAGAAGGAGTGGGGTGAGGGGGATTGCTCTAATAAAACATCTGCCCCACAGATGCAGAGATTGGCCTACTGACATATTAAAGCTCTCAGCTCACAAAAACACGTTTATACTGGGATTCAGTCCATCTTAAGAGGTCATTTAATCACATTAAGTTTTAAAAGCCTGCTCATCTTGGAAGAAGTACCAACCCTGCCAGTGGAAGGGGAATAATGACACAATAAGCAATGCTAATGAACCAGACTTGACTCCAATATAAAATTTGAAATAAAATTTATTGAATTTTGTTGTGAAAATAAAATATTTCTTTTTGGATTGGTTGGATAAAAGGGAGATTAGTTAATGCTTCAATAAAAAGCTTTCAAAGAAGGCAAAATGAGACAAAGCAGGGCTTCTTTTAGTGGAAATAAAGAGAGATGCTGCTGTCATTTTCACGTCAACAGAAGCTTTCTACTTTCTAAGAGGCAAAGAAACAAACAAACAAAGATGGCAAATTCATTTTGGAATGCCTTCCTTTAAAATGGGAAATAGAGACTATAATTAGATGTGGCAAGTTAAGGGCTCGAGGACTTTGCAGAGCAGCTCTCCCAGCAGCAGCAGCAGCAGCACTAGCATCCGCATGTGTGTGGTTAAGTCGCACACTTCCGTTTGTTTTGGTTGCTCAGGCGGAGCTCCGACAAATTTAGACGTGCCGAGTTGGAAGCGATGGAAAAACCAGCCCAGAAATACATAATTGGAGAGAAGTCAGTCATTAGGATTGTTTGCCCGGCCCCTTCAGCTGTCTGAGCAAGGCATGGCTCTGAGCTGCTGTGTGGGGAGCCTGCTCACACCCGTAGCCGGGACTTTTCACAGATGCAAGTTAAAGCAACAGATTTCAGCCACAGTGACTGGATATTTACACATGATGGGAGAAAACCCACGTCTCTTCGGTCTTTGTTCCCTCTTTGTGGTGTTTTGCATCTAGTTTTGGGTCCCTTTCAGATTGTTTTCTCAGAGCGTGCCTCTGGAGTCATTTCATTCTCCTCACACCCCCTTTTCATTTCTGTAGATTTTAGACTCTTTTGTCTTGTTTTGCATCTCTTAAAGTCCTGTTTCCACCAGCCGTCCACGTCCTGCAGAAAGGTTTGGTTCAGTAAACCCTGATCTCTGTTGCATTTCCATGCAAACGGTACCTTAACTCGGATGGCAGTGCATGGGCTGGATAGTGATAGGTGCATCAGCTACGTAATAGCGATTCCTTGAATTAATGAAGAAGAAGACATGAATGGCGGATTATCTGCTGTTTCTTCTTTTTCTTCTTGACCTGTGTCTTTAAACAACAGAAACTCCACAGCATATTTAAAATGTGATGCTTAGCACCCAGTTGCAAAGGAAGTGATGGCGCTTTCAACTAACCAACAGATTGCAAGCTCTACTCTTTTGGGTCAGATCACTAAGACTCGGACCCTAAAGGTGGGTAGGATGTTCTGGTACCCCTCTCAGTTTTTGCCTGAAAACATAAAATCGTGTATTGACCTGTACTGCCCCTAACCGAACTGAAGCAAACCGAGCTGAACCGAACCAAACCAGACTTGTTGGTAGAAACAAGGCTTTTGTAGCCATTTTGTCTCATTTGATGCTTTTACCCAGAAGTCTCCTTGCTGTCATGTTTGGTTTTTTATTTTGTGAAACTTCAAACAATTTAACCTCTCCGCTATTTGAGATTTTTTCCCGTCCCAATAGCTGCTTTGTTTTTCATCAGGTTGATGAGTTCCTTTTTATTTTCAGTCTCAGTGTTTTGTGTCACTGCAGTTTGTGTATTTCGGTTTTGAATGTCTCTTCATGTGTCTTTTGTGTCTCTTTCGGGTGATTTCAGGTCTTTTGTAGTAGACAGGTAATATTTTTTTATATTTTCATATTCAGAAACTCTTCTGTTTTGTGTTTCCTTGCTGGTTTTTGTTTCTTTGAAGTCATTTTGATGGCTCCTCTACACAAAATCTGTAAACATTTTGTCTTTATTTGATGGTTTTTGTAGAGATGATCTGCTTTCCCATCTGTTTTTGTGTCTGTTAACTGTCATTTTCTTTTAGTGGTTCTCTTGTTTTTGGTGACATGTTGCTTTGTGAGTGTTTTATCTGTCTGCAATCTCTTTCCTTTCAAAGTTAAACTGAGCATTTCATGTTTCTGTGGTCACTTCATCACTCTCAGGTGTTATCTTTGTTTTTTCTCTATTTGTACTCACTGGGGGTCTTTTTTGTAGCTGTAGATATATCTTCCAACAAGAAATACAAACAATCACTTTAAACACAGGATCTGTTTGACCTCTGACCTCTGGATCGGTTTCTCTTCATCTCTTCATGTAGTAACACCTCCTATGTTTATACGAGTGAACATAAAAAAGTTTGCTTGATTTGCTTCTAGAAATCTGACAGGAAAAAAAAGAACTGCAAAGAATTCCGAAAGAAACCTTCGGCTGATCTTTTATCTGCAGCTTTGAAGATAGAGACTGGACTTTGGACAAAACAGATCTCAGCAGCTGGTCTATTCTCCAAAATCTACTACATAAATGCTTTTTGGACGTGTATTAGAATAATCCAGTGAGAGAAATTTAATGTGGTTATTATTCTCCAATAATTATTATCAAATTTTATAAGAGGAACTCATCTTAATCATATAGAACAAACTCAGAAATAATAAAATTAAAAATAGGTCCCATGACCACCACATGTCTAAATTACCATAAGGAAGGCTTCCTGGATCAGGGCTACTTCTGGCCCACAAAATATTTGTTGTAATTCAGATCCAGGCCAACAACGTACATCTGGATGTGTGGCCCACTGGAGTGTTTTCATAATTCAAGCCAGGCTGGTAACTGACATCTGGTCCACTTCGGGCCCACACAACACTTGCTAAAAAGTATCAAAAGTAGCCTGGATTGGTCCAAGCATGTCTGATATCAGCAATTATACAGTAGGAAATTAAAAAATATAAAGAAATTAGCAAATGAGAGAAAAAACTAGAGTTTCAAATAAGCAAAAGGAATATTTTGAATTTTTAGAGTGGTCTTGAAACTGATTAATGCAGCTGTTCAGGGGCTTCCACAATGCTTTACAATGTTTATCTCTCTTCAGTTTGCACGTTACTCTGCAGTTATATCTAGTTCTTGTTTCTAAGCAGCACCAAGTTCCTCTGGGACACTTTCTATCACAGAGCATGCCCATTTCTTGGAATAAGACGGTGATTCCCAGCAGGTTATTGCAGTGCGTTGCTTGTGAAAGCCGTTGTGTGACTGTTTACCCCGCCGTGGTCACATGGCCCGGGTGAAGGCGAGGTTAACCGCTGCGTTTTGTGTGCTGCACTATGTGCCCGTCTCACTCCCAAACATGCATGTAATTTCCCTTCTCCAAACGCTGACATAGAGCCCATTTACCACAGAATTGATGGTTTACACAAGAATGTGGGAGGAAGTTACATTCTTTAGGATCTCAGATTAGATTTTGAGAAAAAAAGTGAAAAAAATGTCGAAGATGAAGAAATAACACACAGATGTCATCTGAGAATTAAATAAAACTATCAAAGGCACATTCCAAAGTTTTCTATATTGTGGAACGAGTTGATTGAAAGTGTACTGTATTAGATTAACATTTAGAGAACAGTTTTAGATATTTCTACTTGATTCTAAAAAAAACAGCTAGATATATCTTATATCTGATTTTTTAAAATCTCAATTGGGAAATTCAGCTGTGCATTTGACCCATTCTTAGATACAGACTCGGTTTACATGGTTTGGTATCAGGGGAGCAGTTGGAGGGTTAGGGGTTCACCTCTGGAACTGTGGGGACTTGAACCCAGATTCTCCAGACCAACGCCCACCACTTTAACGAATAAGCTACCACTCCCACTGTAGATGATAGAAAAATGGCATGTTATGTAATGCATCATGTATATTATACACAGACACATTCATTTCTTTTAGTACATACTAGGGGTGGGAATCACTGGTTTGATCCCGATACGATATGATATCGATATAGTGATACAGCGATTCGATATTTGCCGATATCTCAAATTCAGTTACGATACGATTTCGATTCGATTT
>JBBDHI010000015.1:1938520-1952540 GCA_037177115.1 Craterocephalus stercusmuscarum
CCCCCCCCCCCCCCCCCCCCCCCCCCCCCCCCCCCCCCCCCCCCCCCCCCCCCCCCCCCCCCCACCCTCGTTACATTCGCCCACAACAATTTTACCACGGGGGACAATAAAGAACATCTTAAATTATCTGACACATACGTAAAATATATAAAATCAAATAACTTGCAATGAGTTCTAAAGCATGTATTACTCAACACTTTTGAATTTGACCCTTTCCTCCCATCATGGAGGGTGCGGCTGACATTTTTTATAGAAACCAGCTCATTTCAGTCACAATAAATATGCAGCACCAGAGGAAATATAAAGCAATACAATACAAGCAGAATAAGACATTTAATATTTGTTTTTTTTACGCTGAATGCTTAGTTTCTTTTTTTAATAACGCGGCTACAGACCTGTGTTTTCCTTTTTCTGGTGCTGGAAAAACGACTGATGCTGAAACTAAACTTAAACAAATGAAACAATGAAATGAAAAGCATTAAAATGCTGAGAAGCTTCAGCATGTGGATGTTTCTGGAACTTGATGTATCGTCAGTAAAACAGCTTCAATGATGCTTAAACTATGTAAAGATATGCATCGGTCCATCTGCATCTACGTCAGCCAAGCACAAACTGATTCAGCAAAAGTGAATCATTGCATTTAATTAGTGATGCGGTGCCATGAGAGCAAACAAACACTCACACATATGCACACGGCCCCCCCTCATTAGGTGTATTGTGGGAATGCTGATGTAATGCAAGTTAATCTGTTGGCCTCTGGTTGGCTCTGCCGCCCAGTGGGGGCTCTTTGTGTGGGACATTACCACCGTCCCGCCCCCTGGAGACAGGTTCATTAAGACTGACGCTGATACCCAAGAGCCCAGACCTTTTGTGTGTGTGTACGTAAAGCAGATTGTTGTCACTCAGTTATAACAGACAATGCAACGCGGAGGCCGGCCGTAAAGGCACTGTTTTCTCAGGCATGTGTCTGAGCTCACGTAGGCCAGTAATCGTGATTGGCGTGCAAGGGTGTGTGTGCCAGTGATTGTGTGTACATTTCATGAGGCATATCTGATGGAGCTGTATTTCTCTGGTGCGATCTTGTTCAGCACATAAATCTTAAATAATCTCTGTGAGGTTGAGTAATGCAGCATTCTTGCCCATACAAGTATACCTACGTATGTGTATTTGTGCATTTAGGGGAAATATTGATGGGGTTTTGGGGGTTGAGGGGTGGCTTGCTGTTTTGTGGCTTGTTCTTCATGGAACCATGCTAGTTTTGAGATTACTGTGAGGTCTCTTAGGCTGAAATGTTTTGCTTGTCTAAAATTTGTTTGCATGGAGAAAATGCCTTGTACTGTCAGCAGCTAATTTAGCATATCTGAAGTTTATATACCTCCTTTTGTGTGATTATAGTCCTTGTAATCCTTGCCTGATGGGTTTAACTCTGCACAAATGAAATGCACCTAGGCCACGTTCACACTGCAGGTCTTGATGCTCAATTCCGTTTTTATTTTTTCATTGATGTCTGAATTTTTTGCGGTTGTTCACATCATCATTTCAATTCTTCTGTCTTCACCCGTTAGTGTGACTCTGAAGTGACCCGTATTGCTCAGAGGAAAATATGTCGGCAAGCAGTGTGTCATGTTTAAGGAAGTAAATAAATGCTTCATGTTTATCACTTCAAAGCACTTGCACAGTTGGATCTGACAGAATTACACCCAACTGATGAATGAAGGAAGGAAATTGAGATAAAAGGCAGCACAAATGTTAGCAATGGTCTTTTCTGCTGCAGTGGCTGCTACAGCACTTAGAAAAACCTTACAACACAGTGCCATGATTTGATATTGCTGCATTCCTCTTCCACAAGAACAGAATTATAACGTTTGTCTCACTGCTGTGACATCAGCCTGAAAAAATCTGTTTAGTGTTCAGACTGAGCTTGCTTGATCACAAATTAAATGTGTATCGGATAAGGGTGGCTACATATGTACGTGGCCTGGGTTGGATTTAAAAAACACCACTGAGTTGCAATGTTTAAGGTGTCACCACATAAAACTGTTGGCTTAAGCTCGATTTACTCACACTGCGTCAGGTCAGTTATGCCGGAAGCTCCGCAGAGGTCTGCAGAAGCGTGACGCGCATCTTTTCCAGACCTGACATAGATCCTTGCTTGCAGCACAGTTTCACAGAAATGCTCCTTTCTAATTGGTCAGTTTGTGATTACATGTTTCTGGAATTTTTGAGTTTCTTGCTGAGGTTATGCGGTAACCGCGGGAGAGAATCAGGAGCATGATGCCGTAATTCCCATTTATGTTCCCTTACATAGGGATGTCTATTTCAAAGGTTCGTATGAGTTGCCTTATTCATACTTCTTTGGATTCATACTGTATGTTGCCATGGTTAACCTCCACTAGTGGCCAGTGCCGAGTTCATTGTTAACTCCTGTGATCAGACGTCAAACACCAGTTAGAGGCCGTAATGTGCCACTACAGTATGAAGTTGTTTCCAAACCCCCAACTCGCCCAAAAAACTCACGCAGCCTTTCTCCACAAGCTTGCGCAGTTACAGCTGTTGTCCTCGTCTTCATTGTTCTGCAAGCTGAATTGATTTGAACTGAATTAATATTTTTTGCAATGTGATGCCATGGAAACAAATCTGCGCTGTAACATATTTTCCAGCAGTTGTAAAAACAGTCTGACACACTAAAATGTCACAAAAAAGCACTGACTCAAAATGCAATGAATATTTCAAGGTGTAGGTTGTTATATCTACAGTAAACTCCGTCCTACTTCCCATAAGTAGTTTACAAAACTTCAACAGAGAATAGATATTACTTGTAGTTTTGTTAGGCCTAGTTATTAACAGTTGGTCTGTTTACAATGTTTCTGTTTGCCTCAGTCTTCACTGATCAGAATAATGGGAAGCAATTTGTGTGTCGTCTCACTTTTCTGTCTGTGAAAATACTTTGTGTGTCAATGTTTTTGTGTTTCTTTGTGCTGTTACCTGGTTCCCTGCATAGCGTTTTACTGTATTAAAGCAAATCTACCTCTGGTTCACATTTCAACAATGTTGTTTCCATCTTCAGTTTCACTCTCATTCTTTCGCCTTTTCTCTTTATTTCCTGCCTTTTATTCGCCTTTTCCTGAACATGTAAAAACTTTGCAGTTTGGGAACAAAGCGGCAAATGTATGCAGGGACAAAGAAGCATGATGCCTGCAGCAGTCTGCCTTTCTGCATCCATGTTTCCTCTCCTCTTCCTTCCTTTATTTCTGACTGCCTGTATTCTCATTCAGCGCTTCCACCTCATGAGTTTTTTGGTAGCTGTGACCCAAATTTCTGCCCGTCAAGGATGAAAAAGCAGAGCATGGAAAGGAGGCCAGGACTCCAAGTCCAATCAGCAGTTAGAAATCAATGAATAACTTAATTGGAGGGGAAAAAAGGAGTGAAAAAAAAGGAGAGGAACAGTTCTTGATGAAGAGGGTGAGCGTGAGAGATGAAATGAGAAGGGCAGCCAGAAATAGAAACAGGGCTTCAGGGATGGCTGCACAATGAGCGCCAGTGTCGAGGGCTCCGGTGTCTACCCTCCCTGCTCCACATCGTTCCCGTCACACCCCTCAAACTCAGCCATGGGGTCATCTGGGGTAAGACAAAGGCATGGAGGGTGCAGTGGCACTCTGTCCTCCGCCCTTACATAACCCAGGAGGTTAAGCAACATAAAGATAAATGTCTGTTTGAATTAGCGCTACATTTGTGTCGATTAAATTCATTTTAATGTTAACTGTAGCATGGGTTCATATACGCAGCTCACATCGTCCCAGCAATGGGTCATGTGTTACAGTTGTGTTAGGTGAGTAGCCACCTGAGACCCTTTAAGGTCAGAAAAGTTGTGTTGTTTCACTATATATCTAATATTCAAAACCGTCTGATGGTTTCCTTTGCAAGGAAAATTCTTATCAAGGAAATGTTATATCTCTTTTCTTTTCATTTTTAAAAAAATATATGATTAACAGATCGGCACAATAATTAGGAGTTTGACTGTATTTTTGAAGTCCTGCAAGATAACTTCATAAAGAAATGGGGATATACAAATGAAACAGAATTTCACTGACATTTAATGTGTTTGCAAAAATCCACCGTGTCTGAAAAAAACAACCAAAGCAGAGTATTTTACCCCTTAGTATTGTCGACACCTATACTAGTCTTAGTATTGATACTATTGATATTTGGATTGGTATTTGGGCTACTTCCTGCAGTAGTCAGGGATATGGTTCTTAAGTTTTATGTGACAGTGGCCTTCTGTCACTGTTTTCAATGCACAGTCAGGGTATCGTGTAAAAGGTGAATGGAAACCTGTGTAGAGTTTTTGAGGACGACTTGATGCCCGTTAGAGCAAATCTTGTCCAAACTATCAAACTGAGAAGGCTTCATTTTTCTCATGTAGATGAAGAATTTGTTAGGTCCTTTTTTGCTGAGCTCTGGGCTTTTACATCACCCAGGTGATCTAAGTACAGTTGTCCTCCCATTGATGTGCAGGTGAAAGACGACAATTCTCTCCCCTTTCTGTTGTAATGACCCTTTTTTGTTCCACCAGCTTGCGATCTGATCAAGGCTTGTCTAAAACCAGCAGAAGTGGTTCAGAGTTGCATTATGCATCAGTTATATCTAAGGGTCTTCTGCACCTGCATTGTTCAATGTATGTTTACAAAGTCTTGGTTAAACAGTTAACACCAGTGCTATTGGAGATTGATGAATACTGTATATCTAACGAAGGAGAGGGTAGCGAACGATTTCACATATCCTCATGACAACACTGTTATGGCTAAAAAATTTTAAAGAATGATCATTTTTAGTAGCCTGGCTAATGCGACTTCAATGCGATCATTAGTCTGGCCAAGACCAACAGGCAAACCGTTTCTCAGAAGGGACAGTTGACCCGTCTCCTTCAAATGTTGCCGTTGGTGATTGGTCGAAGCTTAAATCAATTAAAGCTTAAACCAATCAAAGCACTCTTTTCTCTGACAGACTCTTACCGAAGCCGGTCGGGAGCAAGGCGAAAACGTCTTTCCCTCCAATAAATGTCTCCAGGACTACTCGTTGCTCACATTTCACAGAGAACTTTACGTTTAATGTGCTGAAAACAGAATCTCCTTCTGTGTCAAACGCTCGCCGCTGCTCCATGTCAGCAATGTTGACAGTGTTGCTGCCTCTCGCGTCACTGCATTGAGCCCGCCTCTTTGGACAAGCTCAAAATTGATTGGCTCCCACTTTTTTAGGATTTTGGAAATCGGTTGAATAGGCCTCTTGACCAGACTATATGGAGCTTGCAAAATTGAAGTCGTGTTAGCCAGGCTACATTTTTAGGGGCCTTGACCTAAATTCACATGTGGACATCAGGAAAAAATGCATTTGACTAAATATGTCTGTGTACGCGTTTACAAGGCAGCAGTTATCTCTTCTAAAGAGTTATAACCAGAACCACCCTTTAAACCAGTCTTTGTGGACATACCTGCTTAATAATCCTTTTATTGACTCTATCCAAATGATTCCTTCAGATTTGCTTTGAAAACTTGCTCTTCCTACAGATTGTTTATCTCAGTTTGGCCTCCAACTTAAGTGACTCAATATCACAGCATGGTCTTTCAAATAAAGTTGCAGTGTTCATGAAAGTCCTGCTATCTCTTGAATCAGGCCAAGAACATGCTCCACCGTCCTGAGTCTGACTCAAATTAATGGGTCATTAAGAGGCTACAAGAGCTTTGACAACCATTTTATTTCAATCAGGTGTGTTGCAGCAGGGAAACATCTAGAACCCGCCATACAGTGACCCCAAGAGGTCTGGAGTTGGTCCCTGGACCTAATACATAAACCAGTTGCCACATCAAACCCTGCCAACATAGTGTTGGTACAGAGTTGGTGCATCTCCAGCAGCACTTTTCCAAACCAACACTGTGTGTTTAAGTCAAAACAAAAAAAAGAAGTACCGCTTCTAAAGTAGGACTGGCTCTGAACCAGTAGTGGAACTGCCCCAGTTGAAAGGGTGTATAATCAACTGAAGCAGACTGACCATCATAAGCACCAGGGGTTTCCCATCTGGATTCCTAAACAGCTAGGCAGAAAGACCTCTTAGTGTTGAAACAGAAAGAAAAAGACTTTAAGATCAGCTTGTATGCCTTAATTGTAACTAACTGTGGTTACTGGTAGAGGGTTTCCTCAGCCGCATAGCCCCATGTATCCCTGTGGTTAACTTACGTTGACTTAATTCTTACTTTTATTGATTCAATTAACTTGAAATCAAGAGTTTTAAAGAACCAACTTAATTCATGAAGCTTGTTCGTCTCGACAGGTCAATGGAACAGGTGGGTGAAGCAGAGTGAGATGTAGCTTTACATGCTGGAGTATTACATTCAATCTTTGCAGACTAGTCCTATGTCTGTATGTGCAGACATAAGATAATAAAATAAAAAGTATTTTCAATCAATTGAAAATTAAATGATGAAAAATTTCATTTCATTTCATTCATTATCTTGGTCTATGTAAGCTTAGAATGATTTCGGTCATGACATGTTTACATTCACACTAAAAGTCTGACTTTAGTCACAGTAATGCAATAATTCTTGTAAACATACTGACATCATTAAGTGTCAACCCCTGAATCTTTTGCAGCTGCTACTATCTTGTCTGCATGATGGAGAGGTTCTATGGAGGCAGAGGTTAAACACAGCAGAGAGGGAGGGAAGAATTTACAAGCTGTATTTGTTCAAAACTTTAGGCTTCCTGTGATCTCCTTTAAAAGCAATAAGACAGTACTTTACTGGAATAAGAATGTCTTTATTTTTTCTTTTAATGCAACAATAACAGCAGCATGTGGGAATACAGTTTGTCCTCATAATTACTTTGGTCTCGAACTTCACTTCTATTGTTAGTTGTTATTAATGCTTATATCTTACATAACTTATATCTGTTTTTGCTTTATAAAACAACTTTATGAACATTTTAAAAGGGGAGAAAACTCCATCATATGGTTAAAAGTTCTTCTGAGACAGCTCAAGTAGTGTCAGAGCTGAACTCTTCTTCCAAGTTTCTCCTCACATAACCTTTCCGGTCAATAACATTTCGTGCAGTGTGGTTAGTTATCCACTTGAAGCCTTCTGATGTTACAGGACGTTGGTAACCAGAACCCACTGCTATAAGATTATCAAATGATTAGTTACTTGTCAGTCCTCATGACTTGGCTTAAAATGAGTTGGTGCAAGATGAGGCCACTATCACAAATTCTCCATAATGTAATTATCAGAATAATCCACTAAACACCAAAGTCCTCTGATACAAGAATATCTTCCCTGATTTTAACTCAGTTCATTTGTGCAGCTAACTTAATAACTTTGCCTTGTGAGACGGGCCTAAGGCATGAATCAGATCAAAGAAAACAAACTGCAGGGGTTCATGTGTTCTTATACTGCTTTCAGCTGCTGTGGAGCTTAGAGTTTACTGAGGTTTACCATGATAATTACCAGATGTGCTCCTGAAGTGGCTAATCTGTGTCACAAAATGCTGCATGATGCTACTGGAGTACAGCTAATTTCTCTGTGACCTCTTTGGTGGAGACCAGCTTCTGCTTTCTACCTGGCACAGCTAATTGTGTCAGACAGAACTGATTAAATCTCCTGATCTTTTTACTTTTCTCATTACTGCAGCGGTGGAGAGAAGCCGGGCCGAGGACAGCTAATATCAGCTGTCAGCAGCTCCATGCTGATGTGCCCCTCCGGACTCCCTGACTGCATGATGTCATGCTGCAGTGGGGGGGTGTTTGGGGCGGACTGTGCAGGGGCAGGGGTAACAATGATGGCTGAACCCTTGACCTTCTGGTCGTGACCTTCTAGCACGGAGTCACCAGCATGGAGGAGCCTCCTCACTGCAGAGTCCTCATGTGGCGACTAGCTTGCTCTCTGCATAAGCATGGGCTAATGACCCCAGAGGTTGACCTCAAGGTGAGAGGGCCGAGGGAACACCCTCAGCTAACACCTCCTTTTCTGCTTCCTCACATATCTGCATACAAAGCCCAATCAAATGCATTTACACACAAACACACACACAAAGAAAAGACAAAGAAAATCACAAACAGGTAACTTGATGCACATTCATACATTCATTCAGTCAAAAATACAAGAATGGATGCATGCACACACAATCCCATCCAGGTTGGGTTACGTCTAACATAAACATCTACACCCATAGAAGACAACACACCCTCTTGGGGACATGCTCCTGTATCCTGTATCCCGAACCCGGCCACTGATAAGTATGTGACTGGAAACATGGGCAGAGTTTGGGCTAATTCAGCACCTGGGAACCCCTTCGCACTCTTCCTCCACCCCGGCCTAACTCCCTCTTTGGGAACAAACCCACCCTTGTGCAGCTCCCAACAATGTCAGTGACACTCTACACTGCCCCATTGCCACTAATTGTTAGCTCACAATGCTTCCTGGTATTGTGTTCAACAATGCCCACTCTGAATAGAGAGTCTAACCTACTTGTATTGTCACTAATTGGTTTCTTGAGAGGAGTAGAAAATGAGGAGAGAAAGGGAGAGAGGAGATGTTGGTAATGGACTGCAGTTTCATTGGAGTCGCCAGTAAATAGAGTTCACAAAGGGCTTTGTGGGGTCGAGGGCCGAGGGTCGGAGGTGAAAAAGAAGAGGTGCACCTGCACTCTCCACTGGCCGACAATGAGCTTATTCAGCTGGTCTGCCCAGCAGGGCGATGGAGGTCGGAGGCAGTGGCAGCCCTACAACCAGACACACATAAACCCACAGTTAACCAGTCAGGAGGAGGATTAAAAGACAGAATGAGATGGGGTGAAAAAGACCGTCCTGGTATGTCTAGAGAAGATGTAATTACTCATCGGCTGGTTTTGCAGAATGTTAGGAGGGGGGAAAAACGTCTGGGAGAACCATAGCATCACCTGCAGAACGTGTGGAGGTAGCGTAATTACCTGAATTTGCAAGGCTTCCAGAAAGCATAAAAATAGGTGGAAAAAACAGAAGGAAGTGAGGAAAAGAAGATAAAAAGACAAGTTAAAAGTGAAAGAAAACTAAACAGATCAAGTTTAAAACACAATTAACCCTTTATTGTTTTCCTGTTTCTGAGTCACTTCATGGCAAAACTTTGCTCAAAACCCTGTTGGGCACAGCCTGATACTCACCTTAGCCCCTTGGTGGATACAATAATACTGCAATAGTTACAATGCACCAATATAACAGAATGAAATGATAAATTTACAAAAATAGTTTTTGTACAATTTTGTTCAACAGTTTGTTAAATAGGTTAAAAGACAAAAAAAATGTAAAAATTAGATTTTTCTCCCTATTTTTTCTTGGATCAGGCTTTAAAAGGTTAAATTATACAAAATCAAGCTTCCAGCAGCACTAAGAGCAAATGGGTCACAGTCACTGATAAGCAAGCAATGATGACATCATATCTGCCTCATTAGTTATGCTTTAGTTATCGATGGAAGAGGTTTCATGTTTTGGGATGTTTTGGGCTGTTGCAATTATTCATATGATGAAACTGATCGAGGTTACTTCAAGCTTCCTGGTGAAGTGATAAACAAGGAGAGTGAGTTCCTGATTCTATGAAAAGACAAAAAAGAGGCTTTTCTTTGGATCAAGAGGGGCTGTGTCAAAGCCAGTCAGAGTTTACAATGATCACTTGGTTGAAGGTTTGTTAGTCACTAAGTTGTTTAGGGTCCTTCTCTGCTTGCTTTTGCTCTGTTGTGGGTGAATTAATACTCAAGTGGTAATAAAAGCCGTAACTGCTTCATTGTTCTTTTCTTAAAGAGAATTATTAAGCAAAAAAAGTTGAACAATTTGTAACTACAAAAACCATAAGGAGCATAGAACTGGAGAAAAAATACTGAAGAAATTGTTTTAAAATTCTTGTAAAAGTAATTTCTGACAGAACTACTCACAGGGAGTGGGAAACAACAGAAGCACTAACTAAGCCTGCTGTTAGCCTGGTATGGAGCGGGCTAGCTGCATAGAGAAATCTCCATGGTAACTGATGTGTTACTGCTTTCATGAAAGTGAATCGAGGATAAATTCAGCCAGGATAACCAGGAAATCTGAGCTTAATCTGTTATCTCATTTCCATGAAACATCCCTCTGTAATTGAAAACAAGCAATGCGGCCTCAGCGGGAGCCCCAGACAGTGGAGCCCCTTCTTATGACAACCAGTATTATCATTATTTCAGTTCTGCTTTTCCCTGTACTGCACTGTCTTTTGTTTTATCAAAACACCTTTACTCTCACACCCACCTGTCTCTTATGAGTCTCATCCCATGGATCCCAGACATATTCATTGTACGCTCTGTCATGTTCTCATAACATGTTTCATGAGATACTGAGTACAACAGTTCTAATAAAAAGGACAGACTTTGAGGAAGAGAGGGATGGACTGAAGTGATGGATCACTGTTGGAATGGGGTTGGAAATTAGTGGAAGTAACAGCCGTTACACACCATTAGGTTCTCTGATAAAGCTCAGATTGTAATTTGAGGGCATGATGTGTTGTGTGCATTGTGTCTGCTTAGATTGATGTAAAGTGGTTTGACTTCCATCCACTTTACTTGTGAATTTTTTATTATTTGCTTTGAAACAACCTCCTTTGTTAAGGCTTTGCAAACATATGAGTAGATGTTATAGCATTTTAGCGCCATGTAATGGCAGTATCTGAAACATCAATCAATCAAAACTTTATTTATAAAGCACCTTTTGCTCTTGCTTTTTATTCTTCTTGCTTTGATTTAATGTGAAAAACAAAATGAAAGTAGAGTTGATTTGCTTTGTGATACTCGAGTGAAATTAGGATTAAAAGTAATGAAGATTGTACTGTACAGCTTTATATTCCTTTTAATTTTTACGACTGTTGTTGGGTGGGTGGGTGGGGGGGCGGGTGAAGATAATCTCTTGGGTTAAATGGAATTCAACAAGTTGAATCATCTTAATAGGCCTCCATACTAGGATAAGAAGTCCTCTGTTCTGTTCTACCTTGCTGTTGTTTAAAATGCAGTAGAAGAAACAGATCCAGTATTTATGTCTTCATTTCTTCATCATTATATGATTTTTTGTTTTATCTCTTTTTCTAAATAAACTCTACATAACTTATACTGTAAATATTTTATATAAAGTTCTAACCACTGTTTTCACACATCAAAATGATTTCTGCCAAGTCCATCTACAGTCTGAATACTGGCTGAATGTGTTTAGTCCCTGAATGCCAGCCAAGATTCTTCCTCTTTGGGCATGCAGAGTATATCCCATCTTTCAAGTCATAAGACTCATGTCCAAGCACAGCCATGAGTCATTAAGTCTTATTTTCATTTTAGAGTCTGAAGTCATCAAATTCATAACTTGAGTTAGATGCAGAAAGTTTTTGCCAGAGGCTAAAATACAAGCTGATAAATATTGCCACACCCCTGCACGTTTTGGCACCGTCCACTTTGCACCTTATAAGGACACAGTGTTTATAAAAGCCTGTTTCAGAGGCTTTGTTAGAAGAGAGAAGTGAGCTATAGGTGAGCTTACTGGGCATTTTTCACTCAACATCTGAAACTCTGGGGATTAATAACACAGTAGAAAGTATCATGTAGTCATTCTCTGCTGGTTTATGTTGTTAACATCTTCTCTTTTCACCAGACACCCCTGCATCTCTTTTTCTCTGTTGTTTTCTTTGTCCATTTTTGGTATCTCCTCCTATTCCATGGCCTAGTTTTCTCGCACAATGGAATCCACTCTAACTTTTACAAATAACAGATAACTCATACTCTGTCGTTTTCTTACAAATTCCCACAGAAACACCTATATACGTGCATGCAGAGAAGGCAAACATACACCGAGACACTCTCCCGTGTCTGTTATATATTGCCATGAAGTCCCAAGGCCATGTTTTTGTTTCCGTTGTAAATGTAACAGGGTAAATTCCACCGCTGCTGACAGAGAGGTCCAGGCGCTGGAAACACTCCCAGAATGTAAAGCCTGCATGCAGAGGTGTATGTGTTTCAGTGACTGTGATGTATCTATATCTGCGTGCATGTTTAAGTGTGTGCATGCATACATCCTACATCTGCTAAATAGATGGCAATGTTTTCGGACAGAAAAATGACGCAGGTTTCAGAAACATTAGCGTTATTTATGTGTCTATGTGCTGAGAAGGCACGCATCTCCTTGACGATACTTTAAGCTGATCAAAAATGAGATGTAAACAAGGCTGTTTTGTTTTCTGTAACATATTCCTTCCACAGGTTTGATTCGCTTGAAGCCTTTACATTTCAAACCGGTGATGTCAGATATTTTAGTGTATTTCTGTATCACAGAAGAATGTTTTTTAAATTGGGGCAAAGCTGATGCAGGACAAAGCCTGATAATGCGTGACAGACCCAAGCAGTACAACATTGGTGCACCCTCAGTTTACTTATTATTGACACGCAACATCTTGTGCTCATGTGAATGATTATGGTCCTTATGGTAACAAAGAAGTAAATAATATTAAATACTTATGAGAATGGTAGATCAAAAATAGCATTTAAGCTGTCATATTTCAGGGCGTGTCGCTCCAAGTACAGATGCGATTTCTGCGAATATGATAAGAGATGTGAGGACGAAAGCTGGTTTGCAGCAGAGGCAACATGGGAGAGCAGTGACACGTCATTTTCTGAGCTGTGTAAAGAACTATATCATCCATACTTAAAGTGACAGGTTTGGCTAAAACCTCCTGTGGTAAGCTGCCCCGCAGTAACCCAGAGGGGAAAATGGCTGAGGGTAGCAGTAAATCATAACCTCACATGGGCCTCCAGAAAGCCTACACCTAATGTGGAGCATTTTGGAGAATAGATATGGAAATCTGAAAGCAAAGATGGTGCCACCCTCAGAGATGGTAAACACTGAGACAGATGATCTTATGCTGTTTTGTAGCAAAGGGTTTTTTCAACACTTGGTCTGCACAGGGCAACAGATCCACAAGAGGGAGCTAACACAAACAGACTCATGGTCACGCACAAAAAACCTGCTGTTGATAAAATGCTGTAGAGAATCAGCGTAGTAACATCACCCTTATGTAACCTTACCTGTATGGAAAATCTCAATGAGTAGATGTCCAGAACTCAGGTAAGCTAGCTTTAAGCTTGCATGTGCTCTCCAGGAATGTCTCAGCAGAAACCACCACAACTCAATTTTACTTGTTGACCATGATATGTTTTTATAAAAGATCTTTTATTTTTTGTCTGAAAATGTAATCTAATGCGATGAGTTTATGATCACTGAACGCTGCCCCACTGAAAGCTAAGTCGGCTCTTCTCAGAGCTCCGTCAGTCAGTCCAATGTTGACAATGTTTCTGTCATTCTTTTCCTCATTTGCTCTGATAATAGCCTTTTTCTGTTTCTTTGCTAATTATATTACGGGAACTGGCAACATTTGTCTTGCATCTTGGGTATAAAACAAGCATACCAGAAAACTTACTTTATTTTGGAAATAAACACAATTGTTTTTGTTTTGTTTTTTTTGCTTTGAAAATCTCTAAACATTCAAACACTTTAAGAATAACTCCTGAGAAGCAAGTTTCTGTGAGTGTGACACAGTCTCTGTTTCCATCAAACAAGGCTAAAAACCAGTATATATACAATAGCTCAGAAGCCAGTATGTTTTTTAGGGTAACCATATTTTTGCACAAGTCAGGAGTTATACTTGCTGTGAAATAACTATTAACCTAAATTTCTTAAATTAAGAATTCTGGCTTTTATGCATTTAAAGGAATATAAAAGACCATAAGAGAACATCACTAATTACACCTCAAAACATTTTCAACTGTAGTTTGCAGACATGTTGCCAATTTTTTGTAAAACTTCTCCACAGAAGCCAATGAGAGAAAGGGTAAAAGGGGGACATTTTCTGATTGACTTAATTTTTAGAAAACGTTGATAAGTTTCCTGTAGAGAAATTAGCTATTACATGCAAACATGTTGTTATGGTGCAATTTTTGTTGTCAA
>JBBDHI010000015.1:1957838-1968309 GCA_037177115.1 Craterocephalus stercusmuscarum
ATTCTCTCAGTTTTATCACCAGCAAGTTTTTTTTCTCTAACCTTTATCTTGCGGTACAGTATTTCATGTGCATCAATATATACAAGCTAAACACATGATGTGCAAAGTAAATACTGATTCTAACATTGATAGTTCTTCATAGAAACCAAGATTAAATCTGTTTCCACACTGTATTATACCCAATTGACAAATGGCCATGACTACTGCAGCCATCAGTGACTCTCACTGCATATCCGTCACTGTGTAGATGGAGTGGACAGACAGCGTCCGCCCGCTCAGAAGCACCATTTATTCATTACACAAAAAAAACAGCAAATTTTTTACTGTTGGTACACGATAATATTTCTAAAGCCTGAATTTATTTTAGGTGCTAAAGTGTGTTACCGTGTGTAGACTTTAGAATAGAATAGAATAGAATAGAAAAGAATATTGTAATGCACTTTTATTCGGGCTACCTCATAAACACCTTTACGCCTACAGTTGGTCCAAAATGCTGCAGCACGGCTTCTGACAAACACCAGGAAGAGAGAGCATATCTCCCCTGTCCTGGCCTCTCTTCATTGGTTGCCTGTAACCTATAGGGTACATTTTAAGATTCTTTTATATGTTTTTAAATCTTTAAATGCCCTGGCCCCCTCCTATCTTTCGGAACTTCTCCAGCCCCATGCTCCAGCCCGTCCTCTTCGGTCAGCTGAGATGATGCGGCTGAATGTGCCAAGGTTTCGGCGGAAGATGTGGGGGCACAGAGCATTCTCTGTGGCAGGACCAAAGCTCTGGAACCTGCTGCCACTCCAGATTAGACAGGCCTCATCACTGGCAGTTTTTAAGTCCTTGCTTAAGACTCACCTTTTTGCCCTGGCGTTCCACCCTTCGTGAGCCACTTTGTCTTCGTCTTTTGTTGTTTTAATGTTCATATTTGTTATTCTGGGTACTGTTTTTGTTGCTGTTTTTATGCTTTTTAAAATGTTACTTATCTTTCTTGTGAACCTTATTTCTGTTTATACTTTGTTGAGCGCTTTGTATCAGCTGCTGCTGTGTTTAAAGCGCTATATAAATAAAGTTGACTTGACTTGCAGACTATATTATTATGATTTTCACCATCATGACCATGTTTACTGTTGTTTGTGAATGATGTTGAAACTTGAAGGTGAACTCTGAACTCTGCGCTGCCTTCCTGAAGCATGTGGAAGTATGAGGGCAGTGAAAAAGCACAAGGAATCATTACCCTAATTACAGAATCAGATTTGCAAATGTGAGACAATTTCATGCAACAACAGGCAAGTTTGATCTGTTTTTATTGTTTATAAATGTGATAGAATAAATAAATGTTGCTCTATTGTATTTTTTCTGTCTGAATATTCAAGCTTGTTTTTATATTTTAACTGTCTGCCTATTATCTGTAGTTACATGGAGGTCATGTGGAATGTGCTCTGGCAGAGAGGACAATCACTGGAGACAGTTTCGGCTCTCAACTGTGGTGTGGTGTGTGTCTTCTATTCTGTCTATGCGAAAATAAACCTGACAATGAATCAGATCTACAGTATGTACACCACCAAATGAACTGTAGATGTGCTTTCATGAACATATTTTTTCATGAAGGATACAACTTTTAACAAAGGAAATTCATTTTACTTGTTTTTTTATTTTATTTATTTACAGACACCCCCGAACCTCCTCATCACGCACACACTTAAAGATTTGTGACCAGTCTCTTTGTCACTACACAGCTGGCAAGCTGCTAATCTCCCCTAAGTTCAGGGCATACTACCTGCAGTGGAAAATAAAGGAGACCAGATTCCAGTCGAGTCAAACTGAGCTGTAGCATGCAATGGAAACGCTAACAGTGTCCTGTGACTGTTTAAAAGGAGAAGTGTCCTCATCCATATTAGAAATGCATGATGTTAGCCACATGACTGAAATGGTCCCATCATTTGCAACAAATCGCTTCTAGTTGACCTCCGGTGCATGTACATGTATACGTATATGCATCATTCATACAGTATGTTCAAACATGTACCAATTACTTAGGCAAAACAATGCATACATAACTATAGTAAGTCCGGCCAGCCAGGTGCAGCTAACCACATGCATTTGATTAAGTGATAGTGGAGGACTTTTATAAATTCAGATATTTATGAGATTTTATGAATGATAAACTTATGAATGATAAAAGAATTTGAAATCCACATTGAGAGGAGCCACATGAGGCGGCTTAGGCATCTGGTCAGTCTGCCTCCTGGATGCCTCCCTGGTGAGGTGTTCCGGGCACATCCCATTGGGTGGAGACCCCAGAGAAGACCCAAGACATTCCACTACTATACATCTCTCGGCTGGCCTGAGAGCACTGTGGGACCCCTGCCATTGCCAGAAACAGAATAATTACTTTAATTGAAGGCATATTTCAAGTTATTTCCGTTCAAATTGAATTATATATTAAATGTTCTGAATGTGGAAAAAGGGGCATTTAATTTATCTTTAATCTAAGTTTTTTTTTAGCATTTAAAGAGTTAATAGGTGAACATTCAGAATGCTCCTTGAAGTATGACCAACACTACAACCGGCAGTCCAGGCATTCTGTCACTGAAAAACATTCAAAGGCATTCAGGCATGTGTCACACACACATAACAAATGAGAGGAACTGACATACACACATTTAAACACACACGAAAATCAAAGCAACTGTGGGTTACATGGGGTCGAGTGGAATGACGTGTGAGTCAACGGCTGCAGTGTCCTGTGGTCCTGCAGTGTAACATAATAAAAAGCACTTTGATTACATTCCTCAGTGACTGGTCGTATCCCGCTTTCCGATCTCCCTACCACCAAGTTTTTTTTACACACAGCCGCCGTGTTTTCATGATGCAGGGCAGAGATCTGGAGCCTGTTGAGTGACTCAGCTATGATGCATCCTTTTGATGTCCTGACTCCAAGACCTCCCAACATTTTATGTCCCACCTGCCATTTCAGTCAAAGGAGGGGTGGTGGAGCAAGGAGCTAAGAAGAGAAGGGTATTAAAATAAAGACGTGAAGAACATGGACATGGCAGATTTAAAAAGGTGCGTTTAGAGTACATGCACAGCTAACGTGTTTAATGCCCTGTTCAAAACTGCACTCAGGCCAAGGTGGGCTAACTGTAGTGATGATAGCTTTGGTAGGCACCAAGTTTGATGCAAAAAGTGAGAAATGTAATCCTTTTATCACAACTAGTGGCAAGGTTCTCTGGTGCAAATCTTTTTACATGTGTGGATTAGGGTTAACATGTGTTCTACATTGTTGCCTTTATGTTGGCTAAATGTTATCCGTAATATGTGTGAACAGAGATGTCAAATATTAAATAGACTGCCTGCCAGCTATCTGAATGGAGTGTTTAATTTCGCCAGAGTTTATTATGTGACTGGACCAAAAACCAGAAGAGCAGTCAAAGATACAAAAAGAATGAATGAAAGAATGAAAAGAATAAATAAATTTCATTGATAAGGGTGAACACTGGTGACCAAAGACTCACAAACTTTTAAAATATTCTCTCATTTAATCATGAAAAAAAGCAAAGTTCATATCTTCCTTTTTATCTCTAACCTTTCCCCTTAACTTCAGGTATCCCTTTGCATAGGGACTGATTTATGAAGGCTTAGCGTGTACTAAAACAGGTGCAAAGTGGTTTGCCCACGCAAAAATCAGCCACAGCTTATCTATCAAGACCGCAATCACAGGATCACACCTCTTATCCTGTCAAAACTGCGCTGCTCTCTACTTTGCGCTTCTACTGCTGATGAATATGCAATATGGGTGTTTCTGCCAGATCGTGCATAATTCTGGGAGGAGACAATGCAAAAAAATCAGCTTTGCACCCGCAGTGTGATCTATGAAGCCCGCAACGAGTTTGTGGGGGTTATCTTTGCATGTACAAATAGCATGTCTGAAAAGCAAGTGCAACCTACCCGGCACAGCAGTACGCATAATGGCTGCAGGAATATTTTTAAGGCGGAGGCACAGACACCATGAAAGGGGACTGAGAGAATGCATTTTTTCTATTGTATTAATATATTTGGAATGCCAGAGGAGTTGCCAGTTATCTGCTCCTCGCCTCGCCGGTCTCATTTGCTGATTGCAAGCAATTTTTCTTTGGTTCTCCATTTTGCCTCCTCCTCTTTACTTTTTCGCAGATATCCCTTATTGCAGAAAATCTGGTGACATTTAGATTTTTTTCTCAAGCTCAGAAATAATTTTATTTGTCTCCTCTACTAATATTTCAACCTCAATTGGATCGAATTTCATTTTGCAGGTGCCGTTTCCTTGCTCTCCGGATCCTTCTATGACAGAGCAAACAGCGCCGCTTAATCTTCATTGAACTACTGCTGTCAGCGCACGCAACTGATAACAGGTGCGATCTTTGTTGAACACACGCAGAGCATGGAAACATAACTGAAGCAAAGTAGCGCAGCAGATATAGAAATAACGCAGCAATTTCCACTCTTCATACATCAGCCTCATAGTGCGGAGCCCTCCAGTACCCCAGGCCCAAGGGATACCCACAACAGCACCCCCACAGGTAAAGCTATTACCTCTCCCAGCATGGAGGGATGCCAAGAGGAAACACTGGAGCTAAAAACTAAAAGATTAAAGACAAGCAATAAATACAGTAATTCTAAAATATATAAGAATGTAGTAATTAAGGATAGTACAGAGATTGAAAATAATACAGACATAAAAAGTTTCCCTGTGACCTGCTGAGGGTCAACATATGTAGCAATAATTATTAGCAGTAATGTTAACTATGCTTCGTTTTTTAACCGATGTTCATTAATGTGAAATATTTCCCTTTTTTAGATAAATATATAAATAAAACAGCAGAAGGATCCATCTTCAGCAGCAAACTGAAGGACAACACAGGCTGCTCTCTGTGGATTTCAATCAACATGAATTTCTTTTTAACCCCTTTGGCTGCACTGCTGCTGCTGCTCTGTATGTGTATGCATGTGTGTGTGTGTTTGAGGGGGGGGGGGGGGGGGTCGCCAGCCCTGCTGCGGGGTAAGTCATTGGTTGAGGTGACTGACAGGCAACACAGCTGAGCTGTGATTGGCTGCTGAAACCTCCTGATCTGTCTCCACCAGTCCTTGCCAGTCAGGTGACACACTTGCACAATCAATCTTATCAATCTGTCCCAATAATCAGCAGGGGCGACGCTAATGGGAAGCTGAAATTTGTCAGGGCAGTAAAATGCTCCTCTCTTTCGCCTTTAGGAGAAACAGCTCATCTCATCTCCTTGGGCTTGTTTGTGGTTTACTGCAAATTAGGTTTATTATGAGTCTGTACAGGGATCGAATAGGAAATGAGCTGTAATGCTGTTTCTCATCACGGCCCCACAGAAACAGTTTGTCTGAGATCTTCAGAAGGCAAATATGGCGATAATAAAGCACTGCAGAGGTACTGACTGGTATGATGCATCCGTCATATCTCTCTCATCATTAAGATGAAATAGAAGTGCCTCATAAAGGTTTAGTCCTGGCTTGAAATGATGTGAGCAGTGAAATCTCTCGCCACCTGTTCTGCTGAGTGTAAGCATCCTCCAAGATATCTCTCAGTTACTCAGAATCTTGATTTCAATAATTAGTTACCTGGTTTTTGTAGGTACAAGGCCTAATAAGGCATATCATGCTCAAGCCAAACAGCCTGCAGGTGGGACCTGTCAGAGCTCAAAAACTAAAAACAAAGTTTATTTGACATTATTAGCTAGCTAAGCCAAAGAGTCAGAAGTGGGCAGAGAAAATGAAGGAGTTACAGCCAAAATATGGAGGTGGTGCCAGTAGGTCTCTGCACATACCTACATGTTGAAAGCAAATCTTTACCTTTCAGTGCATGAGGAGTAAATATTGTGCGCTAATGAAAGGAGAAAAGGGATGAACAAGATTACTCCATGAGAACATTTATACATTCTGGATTACCAAAGGACACAGTCTTACAGCCTCTCTGTTCAAACATGCAGTAACAAGAGTTATTCAGCACTACACACCTGTCAGAGACAGCCTTCAGCGCCACTCTTAACAATGAAAATAAAATATCATAACAGGCTTTCACAGGATTCACCCTAGCCAGAAGATTGGCAAACCCAAACTGGGTTTTGGAAGTTTGTTCCTGCATGGTCTTGGTGCGGTGCCACTGCCAGACCCCTTCATGGGTTTTCGGACACCAAGTGTGAACAGATTCAGATATTATCCAAACACATTCCATAAAGTTTTATTATGCTAGAGGATTCTCAATTATTTCTGACTTCCAGCTTTTAGAAGTTTCCCAGCTGCAACTAGGGCTGTAACGATTAATTGATTTGCATCGATCCATCGATTCTACAACCGTCAATACAATGCATCGATGTGTCTGTACATGTATCGATTTGATATGTTTACTTTGTCACTTGTTCGCCCGGTCTATTCTTTTTTTTTCAACATCCACTCAGAAGCATATCTACTCCCATTCACCGTGTGGCGCTGTGCTAGCACTCTCTTGATAGCTTCCTCACACTTCAACTTGACTTCTACACTGATCTACTTCTTCTTCTGACTACTCAGTACTAAATAGAGAGTGGCGTCAACCCAGTTTACTGCAGTGGTATCCATAGACATATATATATCTCTATGGTGGTATCTATGAATGGTTTACTTTTTCACAGCAATGGCGGCGATACTCGCAGCTTGAAACAGTTCCCGGAGGTTAGCAAAAGCTAATCTGGAAGTTCCAGAAGTTAACCCCATTGGCAGAGAAAGAGCAGTGTCAGCTCACTGTGGCACACCCAGAAGAACCTTCCGAGTTTATGGCAGCTGCCGGTCATGACATTTTTGGAAAAATGTTCTCTGCCGATCGTTAGCTGCTGAGAAGCTACAAAGATGGCCGAAGGGGGCAGAGTTAAACCGAGTAGAACGCTCTTTGACCTGGAAGGGGGCGGGGCGTGAAATGTTGCTGAGTTTGTGGCAGCGAGCTGCCGCTGCCACAGAATGTGCTTGCCCTCTCTCGAAAATAGCAGCTTTCGCTAACTAAAATGGCCTGGACTCGGACATATGCAAAAATCAATGAGTCATTCATTTTTATGGACTTACTTTTACCACAAAATATACCACGTAGAAACCATTTTTTCTTACAAAGATTAAAATAATATCAGGCATAGCTCCTTTAATGTTTGCCAGTGACAATGAGCGCTTTCTCTGAAAGGCAATTAAAGTACTTAAACCACCTAAGTAGAAATCAAGAGTGAATCCGAAATGATGTATCTCGTCTCCTCTGTTTTTCAGCGTCAGCACGATTTCTTTAAAGTATTTCTGCTTTCTTTTGACTGCTTTACCAAACACACACTGGCGGTTCCCATTTGCACGTGTGTGAAGTTGGCGCTGAAGCTCTGCCTGCCTCTTGGTGTGAATGCTGCGGCTCCAGAGCACCATGTACTTTTGCGGCAGAGAGCGGCACTTTCAACTTAATGAGGCCATGTACTGCCTGATTCATTTACTCTAAAATACATGTTGTGGGGACGAGAGCAGTGTGTCATTAGAAATCACTTGCCGAGAACCCAAAACAGAAACGTGCCCCCATTTTTTTTTTTTTTTTTTTTTTTGTCTCCTTCATTTCTCATCAGCACAGGCAGAGAATCAGGAGGCAGACAAAGGTGAAAAGACAGAAGAAAGAGGGGTAAAAAGGAGTGAGAAGGGATGTCAAAAAAAGTGTGAACTTCTTTGTGACCTGTTAAAATCACTGTGTGAGCATTCAGGGTCACTGAGGACGAAGGAGGGAGGGGAATCCGCTCTTTCTCTGCTTGGCAGGGAACAGCTCATGCTTGACTAACTCTTTGGATCCCCACTGAGCCAATCTATATGCTCTTTTTTCTCCTCTTGTATCCGATTCCGAAAGTGTGTCAATGCCAATCATTACGTTTGTTTCAGATATCATTGACCAGTGTGTGCGCTATGAGTGTGTGAGTTTGGAAGGGAACCCCTCCATGCATTTTTCTCAAGCGCTGTCCGTTCAGCATCATGCCCTAACCACACAACAGAGGCTCTCTGGGAAGCACAGCGTCTCTGCTGCAATGTGTTTTGCAATGCATGCCGCTCCAGAGGTCTAATTATGCTCAGTTTGAAAGTACAGACACCCCCATGTCAAAGACAGACTCTGTAAATCACACACAGTCATTAGTGGGAAAATATACCTCTTTTTTCTGTCCTTTTAAGGGGTTGGCAGTACAACATAAAGCTATGACAAATAAAAGCAATAAACTATTTATTGTTTCGGGGTTAGAAATGGTTACATCTCTCCACACAGACAGGAATGGCATTTACGCAAACGAATTGGCTGTAAACGCTTTTTATTTGAAACCCAGGATATAATTAGAAACTTGTGGCTTTGCAAGAAAGGATATGTATGGATGTGTGTGTGTGTGTGTTTTTCTCCCCCGCTCACTTTCTCTACTTCATTATGTCAAGTAGCTCCCAAATATTTTGTGTCAGAAATAAAGTTCACATGAGGAATTTCGCAGGTGGCCGTGGCAAAAATACATTATACTATATGGTCAAGAAATATGAATCTGACGTGAGCAGGTTGTTCAGAGTGAACAGAAACAAACTGAATTTTGGACTGAACCCTCTCTGTGAACAATGCCAACCTGTAATTATATAATCAGTCATTCTCACTCTGCAGGATAGTCCCATTTCAGCTTACTGAGCAAGTCTAACAATATGCAAGAGAAACAACAGAAAGCCCCATTTTGAGAATGTTTCCTTATGCTTTAGTTTGCATCATTTTAAATGAAATAAACAAATAATTGGATGCAAATACTGAATAAGACAAAAAAACTGAAATGGCAACTGCATAAAACTTTTCAATGGCTCCTAAGTTGATTTTAGGTTATAAACCAAATGACAGATCACCACTAGCAGCATCCAGCAAAGCGAATGCTGTCGTCTTTAGCGGGTGCACACAGTAGTAACCATGGTGTGGACGTGTGTGTTTCTTAACATACGTTTTTTTCAGCTTTATATCTTAAAAAATAAGCTAGTTGTACTGAGGAGCAACTCATCTAGCAATTCGTTGATCATTAAAATGACCTGGAGGTGTCTCTGACTACTTTTTTCAGTGCAGCTGTCAGGTACAGCTGTTTTTCATTGAACCAGATTAATCTGGATTTGATTAGATTTTGTATAATCTGAGTTGAATCGATCATGTTTGCTTTCATTTGTGTGCTGAGATGCCTCCTGCTCTTAATTAGCGCCATATAAATAAAACTAAATCCAGCTCAGTTTATTGAGAACTATGCTTACATTTGTGGAAACACTGAATGTGTACTCAATGTGTGTCTAATCAGCCAGAGGAGTCGGATGTTTCAACCCATTACATTACACATAGTCATGGTTCAACTGTCACCGCAAAATGTTAAATAGTTGTGCAAATTTAACCTGTGAATTCATCCCCACAAGCATGATTATTGCAATTTCTGTGCTACTAAATCTGAACTCCATAGTGTTACACAGTCACAGCCTTTCTTAGTTTAAATAGTCAAATTTTTACTGTTGTGTCAGATTTAACAGGACAAAAATATAATTTCAAAACATCAGGGTTTCTTAGGTTGAGAGGATTGTGCTACACACCCAATTTTCTTTGGTGAAATATATGATTGGCCCATGGGCTACAGCAGCCAAAGAGCACACTGGGTGCCCCTCCTGTCAGCTAAGAACAGGAAACAGAGGCTACAATTTACCAGAACTAGACTGAATGGTTTCACCAGCACAGCCCATCTCTTATTAGTGTCCATCTCTTATAAGTGCAGTGGAGCATCTTCTGATGGCTACTTTCAGCAGGATGATGTGCCATGTCACAAAGCTCAGATCATCTCCAACATGACTGTACTCCAATGGCCCCCACATCTCAGTCAAATATTCCACCTTTGGGATGTGGTGGAACAGGAGATTCTAATCATGGATTGCAGCATTTTTGTGATGCTGTCATGTCAATATGGAGCAAACCCTCTGAGAAATGTTTCCACCACCTTGTTGAATCTATGAGACTATTAATTAATGAGCTATGAATGGAAAAGCAGTCTACCCCTGTACTAGCGAGGTGGGACTAGTACCAGGTTGGGCTGGTGAATGTAATAGTCTGTCAGCGGTTTATGTAGCTCTGTAAGACCAGGCTAGATGTTTTTTGAAGTGAACAAAGGACTTACTACAGAGCAAATATCTAAGAAGTACCCTGCTCTTTGCTCATTTTAATTGTTTGACTGATTCTTGTTTGAGCCGATGGGTCCAAGAGGACAAAATAGAAAAAATAGAAAGAATGGAAAAAAGAAAATGTATACATAAGATAAAACAGACTCATCACGAAAATGAACACTTGAGTAAACACCACTATGTAGAAAAACATGATTTGTTGTTAAAGGAATACTCCGCCCTCAGAATGATGTGCCTTCATTTGTTTACTCACCCTCGTGCTGATTGACAC
>JBBDHI010000015.1:2011141-2021597 GCA_037177115.1 Craterocephalus stercusmuscarum
AATAATTGAAATTAAAGCATTTAACACAGTAAAGATTAAACAACTTTAATGTAAGCAAGTTGGGAAAATTATAATAATAACATAACATAAAATCTTATAAAAGCAAGAAGAATAATGTTTAGTTTCATTACTTAATAAATTTGATAATTTATCAACACTGAGGAGGCTGCAGGCATGATTCTGGTCCCCCCTGCCCGCCTTCATAAATATGGATGTCATCCTCCAGCTGACAACAGCCCTGCAGGTTTCAGCTAATATCTGAACATACATTGTTTAGTAAAAGCACTAAATTTACTTTGTTTCTTCTCTTTTTGTTTTTGCAGTGCCGTCCATCCAAAGGCAGGAGACGGGGCTACTGCTGGTGCGTGGACAAATACGGCCAATCTCTGCCCGGCTACGACGGCGGGAAGCGTGGCGAGATGCAGTGCTACAACCTGGAGAACAAATGAGAGCACAGACAGATGATGTGTGGCCGGAGAGAGGAAAACAGCATCGGGGGAGGAGAAGGGAGGAAGACAGAGAAAAAGAACGGAAGAAAAAAGAAAGAGAGCCCACTTAGCTCTTGCATGTAGTTTTATGTAAACATTTGAAGGAACTCTGGGCCTTTGATTCCAGGTCCCGTTTCTGTCAGAGGGGTTAGGGGAGAATAAGGGGGAGGGAAGGGGGGAAAGGGGTGGAGAGCACAGCCTCCTGTACATCACAGCTATCTGTCCCGTGCTAAGGGACCCTCTATCCTTTTTTATGAAATATAAAGATTAAGCTGAAATCCGAGAGAGGGCGGAAAGAGAGAATCACATCATCTGCACTATTCTAATAGAGGGAGAGGAAGGAGGGACTTTTCCACTCACTTTAAAGATGACTTTTTTTCTGACTGTGACCCCCCCAACCCCCACCCAAAAAAACAAAACAAAAAAAGCACCAACATAGTTTCTATTGTGTGTGTGTGTGTCTGTGAGTGTGTAATCGCAAATCAGTGTGTCTTTTAATCCACGAACGCCTGCATAACATACGTTTTCACAGCTGCTTGCTCGTGCAAGATGGTGTGTGCGTGTGTGCGCTCTCAACACCTTTTGTGTTCACTCTATATGTCAGTAAGCTCCGTTTAGAGACTGCCCACCACCAGTCCCTGCTCCATTAAACAATGCAGAAAAAGAAAACACACTCCGGCTCAGGGTCCATTTTGAAATAAAAGACTATGGGATGGTGAAACTTCTCATTAAGCTCGATGGCACCATCAGCCTTTTGTTCCTCGTCATTGCTCCGCTGGGCAGATGGGATGGAGGCAAACGGTGCAGTTACAGTGCCTTAACAACCAGCCTTCCTCTCCTTCAGCTTCTTCAGACCTCATTTCACAGAGTGCTTTGCAGAAAAATTGACCTTTCGAGTATCAGACCTGTCAGGTTTGTACCTTGCACCTTTCCTGAGGACTGTAGCTGTGGACTTAAAGCTTTAATAGTTATGATGGTTGGAGATTTAATGCTTCAAAACAGCACAAACATCAGGGAAGATTTATGAAACCACTCAGCTAAACAATGGGCATAAAATTTCTTTAAAAACTATTTAGATAGTTGGTTACTAAACCAGTTCTCAGGGATACAGACTCAGTTTGAGTCCAATTAAAAGTTTATTCTGGCTTTTTGAAGTTCATCAGAGCTGAAATGACGTGGTGGGCAGTGTCTGATTAGACCAATTAGAGTACACTACCCTCCCTCCCTAGCTCCTGTCTTTTGTTACATGGTAGCAGATAGCACTACACCAGTCAGTTCATGGGAACTTTGAAGCTTTGCTTCGTAGCTTCGTAGATGTGACTATGATTGCTTTGTATCTGTGAAAACAATCAAAAAAATCACCCTTGAAACTTTGCAGTGTCGTGCGGAAACCACACAAGAAGCTGCACTGAAGCAATTCTTAAATTATAGCTCCAGAAATGTGCAGATGTGTTCAGCAGGTTGGCTCACCCTAACCCTTGCAAAGACAGCCAAGCTAATTGTAAATAGCATTAACAGTGAACAAGACTCTCACCACGGTAACCATCCAACCAAACAGAAGTTAATACGTTTTTCTGCTTGCATATGCAGAAAGTCTGATGGTCAGCTGATACACACAGCAGAGCAGAGCAGTCATTTTTACAGCTGTTTGCTTTTTTATTAAAAGAAAGTTTGCAGGTGGAATGTCCTGCAGCAGTAGTTTGGAGACTTTGTCAGATTCAGGTCTGGTGCAAGATGCAATCCTATTAGAACTTCCTTTCATGGTTAAAGGACTAAAAATCTGATACCAGAAAGACATTTTGTACTAAGTTGTTCTCTGTTCCCATGCTTCTCTACAGTCTTAGAAATAAATCTGCTCAGATTTGTCTTTCCTTTTTCTCTTTCCCACCCCGTGCCCTGGCTGTTTCCTCTGTCCTGCCATCATTTGCCTTCCTCCTAGTCTCCTGTCTGTAACACAGGTCCTCCAGTCCTTTGACATTTTTACCCCCATATTCACAGCCTATTGCATCCTTACGTCTGTGCCTAATCCTGTCGTCGTCTCCAGAACCCCGCCCACTTCCACTCCTCTTCCTGTCAGCGGTGCAACTAGGTGTAGGCTTGTTTGAACGGGACGAGGGCCCGATGTGACCATCTCAACCTGCCGCAGGTGCCAGCTGCCCCTATGCTCCAAGCACAAGCACTTAAAGCACTTTAGCTGCGCTGCGACCCGTCAATGCATGCAGTTAAAGATAATTGGACCTATCTGCATCTGCATACCTTCCTTCTGAGGTAATGCCAGATAAAACAGTGTGATACTGTAAGAAAACAATAATAAGCCAGGGAAGAAATGAAAGAAAGCAAGAGAAGCTACAGCAGGACTTCTGACAGCAAAAACCCCTCAGAAATTTTTCCACTCAAAGCAACTATTTTCTTTTGCTGTTGTTGATGTTTCTTTGAAAAAAAAATGCTTGTATGATCATATGCCAACAAATCTCCACAAGGTGGACACAGCACCATATATGCATTCACACAAGTGGTAGGGGGTCTTAGGGAGGAGGCGTGGTCCTCCCTGTGGAGCTTCCTGCCCGATGCTCTCCCACATCCTGTGTAAAGACTTGAAACATGGAGAGAGTGCCGACAGGAGAATGCCTGCCCAGTAGCTTGGTAGCACGAAATCGGCTGTGTACGCTTCCTCTAACAGACAACGGCAACTTACAACCAGCCTGTTGGTGCTATTATATCCCATCTATTCAAAAACTTGATGTAAAGGGGAGGAACATACATAAAAATATGTTTAAGCTATTCCCTCCCTAATATTTGTATGTGTGTCTTTTTATATATAATTATTATTATTATTATTAGTAGAATTTCCTGGCCAGCTATGTGTCTGACTAGACATCATGTACAGTACTTAAAAATGAAAATTATTTATCTATTAAAGAATTATAAGCTGATCCAAACTAGGTTTTCTTATGAACAATTCAGTGACTCACCGATTGCACAGCAAAGTCTTTAAGATTCAGTGTGTTTTGGGGAATATAATCACTAATGAATGTTTTATATTTAAAGAAGCATTTCTTTCCATTGTGCAACAGTTTCATTGGTAGCCTCTGTGCTCAGCAGGCGGATTTTAGCTCTGGACAAATCTGTGTTAGTCTGGCACGCAGGTCATCCACGGCTACGTAAGGCTGGTGAACCTCTCACCTCTCGGTATGTCACTTCTCTCCATGCACACCCAGCCATCCAGCCATTCAGTCTGTTAATGCAGATGAAGGGTCACACTTCTATAATCTCACTTTTTACTTCTTTTTTCCTTACTGGTCAAGTTGAAGTTCTCTGTTCACGGGTAAAAAGTTGTTTTGTTTTTTTTTCATTTTGAGTTTATCTTTCAAGCTTTTCATGGTACAAACTACAAATCAAACAGCTCTTATTTCCTCCAAGAAAGGAAATGAGTTTCAATCATGATATAATTTGTATTTAATGTCTTTTTTTAAAAATAAAAACTGAACACAATTTACAGAGTCTGTCTCTGAGGTTTCTTTTGGCTTCTGTCATGAAGAAACTGTTATCAACTCAGCCGATATGTCCAAAGACGGGGCCAGAGGGGTTGCCTGGGGGCCACAAACTACTCCCCAGGTGCCACCCAATCCATCAATAACCATGCAGTTGACTAGTTCAAACCATTTCCCCTTCACAAAAGCAGCCCTTTCCTCCAAGTGCACCTGTTTCTTCCTGTGGAATAGTTCAGTTTCTCGCAAATTTGTTTCAAAGTCCTGAAAAAATGATAGTGTGTGCAGATGTGTCAAAAGATGAACTATCTCCTGGTTAGTGAAACCTATGCTGAAATAAAACTTCACAAAATGCTCCACTGACCTCATTTTAACAACTTGCTTCTTCGGAAACAAATGGTTCAAATATGACCTTTTTATCAACGTCTATGAAAGGATATTTTACTTAATGTGACTATAATAAGCCATGGTAGCAAACCAGGGTTAACTTGTGTTATCCAAGTGCAAATGAATATGCTTTTTTTTTATCATAATGCAACATTAACACATAATCATCTTACCAACTGCATGGATGATAATATTGATCCAAAAGTTGTTCATATCTTATGAAGAGGATGTAAAAATCATAAAACCACTGGATGTGACAACTGATATGGCCACTTTAGTTTTAATAATCAGATGATTATTTCTTAAAGTCAAGACCCTCCCTTTTAAAAAAAGAAAAAAGTTAAATAATTAATTAAATATATTAAATATATTTTCTAGACCCACCTCTGGATAAGTTGATTATCTCCCTTTAGTTTCTGCAGGCGAACGGGACACAAATTTGCTCCTGTTGAAGTCCTCAAATGCAATCAGGCTCCCCTCAGTCTTGGAATGTGTCAATAAGGATAAAGCAAGGGTTCAATTTGTAAAAAACAAAAATAAATCTGGTGGTGCCAGGCAGGCTGGCAGTGGGCATGAGAGGTTGAGGCAAATTCCTGTGCCCGACCAAGGCAAACAGAAAGCGGGTCAAAAGGCAGTGCTGAGCTGCATGTGTCGGTGAATTGGCCAAAGTTAGAAATGGACCTCCACTTTAGATCAGTGTGATAACAAAACTTATACTCGATATAGAAAATGTGGTTAAGGAGTGCATCTGCACACAGGCTTTCATGATTGTGATGGAGATGTTGTGATTCTCAAGTTTTTGTTTGTTATTTTTTTGCCACCTATAGATGCACAAAACAAACCAGGCTGAGGTGAAAGAGGGGCCAGGAGCACATAGCTGAGGTTAATGTTTTTATTAAATATATCACCTTTTTTTCTTACATTACATCTCAGTTACAAAAGTGTACATACACACAAGTGAGCAGTTAGTCACTTTGGAATTGAGTCACATAAACAACAATTCTCTCTCCAACAGCAGCATGTAGATAGAGCCGAGCCGCCACAGTCCGCCGCGGGACTCGCTCTTTGTGGTCATGTGTTCTTGGTAAAAGAGAACAGCAATGTATAAAGTAGCTTTTTTTTCTTTCTTTGTTTTTTTTTTTTTTACCAGATACATCAACACAACTGAGAGCCGACATGTAAATATTGGAGGTAGGTTAATGTAGCAATACCCGTTTGAGAGGCGGCACAGGGAGTCGCTGCCTGTCATACTATCTGCAAGCCCATGAGACCATGGGAGGTGTTTTCTGAGTGTAAAGGAATCTCCACTGAGAGTTTTGCATTCACTCTGCATTCACTTCAAGAGCTGATGTATAACAACAGAAAATCAAACAACAATAAAAAAAAAGTATAAAAAAAAGGGGAAATGATTAATAAGCTCATTTAGAAATACTTCTAAATGACATTTGGTCACTCAGTGCTTTTGTTCTTGTTTAGTTTGTCACAAACCAAACCAGACAACTCCTTAAGGGTAGAGCGAGCTCAACTCAGCAGTGGAGTTACTCAGGGCCAAGTTACATATATACACTTTATACACGCATAAAAATAATAATAATATAATAACAATAAGGCAAAAAAAGATATAAATATTCATGAATAATTACAAATATCAAATAAAATGCAATAAATTTGAAATAAATAAGGCTGAAGAGTAGAAGTAAATGCATCAATATTAAAATCTCCTTTTCAGAAAAACAAAAATAGATTTTTTTTTTCTCTTTGGGACGGGTGTTTGAAGAGGGAAGGGGTAGGGGGTGGGGTCCCGGGTGGTTGGGACCCAACCCCTGCAATGACAGTGTACCTGAATTCAACACCACCATGGATAAGATCAATAAATAAACAGCAATCAAAAAGGAATAATCAGTGGCTTCTTCTTCTTTTTTTCTTTTTTCGTTTTTTTTTTTGTGCGATCTTCTTCAGTGATTGATCTCTTTAAGGGCACTCGGCATCTGCAGGCAGGTCAGTCGGATCAGAAATCTTGCCGTTCCAAGAATTCACACACCAACATCGACCCCCCTGTCCGTCCAGCGAGGACTCGCACTGCAGAAAAACAGAAACAGAAAGTCTTTATCTGACTGCTTTTTCTCCCTGTGGCATTAGTGAGGCAAGCATGTACGGTCCTGCAGCACTAAAAACTGGGTGACATCACTCTCAAGCAAACTTTAGTGTGAAGCTAATCCCTGCCTGCAACACACACTCACAAACACACAATCATTGCAAAGCTTCGCCTGACATAATCTTGGCTGACTTGGTGAGATTCTTTCATGCTGAGAGGAACAATGAATCCATCTAACTCAGACTCAGAGCCAGTTGCACAAAAGATACCAACCTGCTTGGGTTTGTAATATCCGTGCTTGTCACAGTTGGGGAGGTAGAATCTGGTTAACTTGTCTCCTAATTTTTGTTGGGATTTGGCAATCTTGTCCAAAGCTGTCTGTAGTTCGAAGTGACAGGGAGCCTGCTGTGGAAACAGGAAAAGGAAAACAGGTTAACCAAGAAGCCAAATAATAATCAGCACTTTCTATCATCAACAAGCACGTGGGCTGACAACAAAGTGCTTATAAAACTTGTAGTTACAAGCATCCACATTCTCTTCTGTCTTTCTCATCTTTTCAAACGGTGCACGAGCTCCCCCTCGTGGCCCTTTTCTCCTCTATCAAACCTTTCCAAAACTTTTAGCAACGCAAGGCGCTGAGGGTCTCACAAACCCCCCCTGAGTCAAATCTTTACAACGTGTGCGTCTTACCTGGTCAACAAGCTTCTTGCGGATGGCGATGACTTTGGCTTTCATGCTCTCCTGAGCGTCGGCAGCAACCAGGGCAGGGTCGTGGGGCTTACTGAGACCGGATAGGTAGTGGCTGGAGCCGGGGTCCGAGATGATGGCTGCGTTCTCCATCTCCGCTTCTGGCTCTTCTTGATCTGGAGGGAAATGAATGAACATGAGGCGACATTCAATGCATGGTCATGTCAGACAAGCCAGAGGCTCTGGTGATGCCGGTCATGAGGATTTGCTGGATGTGATGAAGCACAGATGTGTAACGTGGAGGGAGGAGTAGGCCTACCTTGTGTCTGGGGCTCGGGGGTGTTCTCTGGCCCGGACTCTGTGCACACGGCTTGTCCACGGGTGAGCGAGTGCAGCGGCCGGGGGTCGTTGGGTTTCGGCGTGCACCTCAGTCCGGAACCGCACGGCGCCGTGTAGATCCCGCACAGATCCCCTGCTTTCAGGGCGCAGGCGAGACAGCATCCACAGCCGGGCTCCCGCAGCACCTCAGCGCATCCGGGCGCCACCGCTGGACACTGGCTCAGCCTCTCCGGAGTACATGGGGCGCATCGAATCGGCTCTGGCCCCACCACCGGGGACCCCAGCGTCACTGTGAGGAGCACGGAAATCACCGCTGCCACCACGACGTGCTTCAGATATAATCCACCCATGGCCAACATGATCTGGATACTGAATGTGAGATATGAGATGCAGAGCAAGGCTGAGAGAATAATCAGATGAAAACGCCGGATTCCCACGATTTCTTGCTCAGTTGTGCCTTTCGTTTGATTTTGGAAAAATGTCTAACTGTGCGTTGCGCGCAGCCGTATTTATAGCCGGGTGCTCTGTGAGTGTTTGACGCATCGGCGTTATGAATGATTTCTGAAAAGAAGGTGTAATGATACCATGGGCTCTGATTGGTCCTTGCATGTCCGGTCATGCTGCTCATTTGAATACAACAATCGCGTCAATATTTATTTTGGAGCAGGCGGTGCTTGGCACGTATCGCTGACCAGTGACGACACCACTGTTTGATGTTGCAATCAGGGACTCCCCCCGCCCCCCAGTTCTCACGCGGGTGCTACACTCAACTTCTTTACCCCCAAACTGCCACATTTCAGACAAGAAAAACACAAACACACACAGGGATTAAGTTCAGTTCTTTCAGTTTGTCTAAACATCCTAAAATTGGAATAAGTTGACCGATGTCACGCGTGAAGCTGTCCCTTCTATTTAGCTCGGACACGAATGAGCCTCTATTTAGAACAAAGCTGTCTATTCATTAAATTAATTGTCTCCTAAAAAAAACTTCTTACACAACTTTGGGGAAAACTGATAATGAGCGCAAATTACGCACGCCCACGCTGAGCGCACAGAGCGTGGGGAAGCTGAGAGGGAACAAGCGGCTCTAGTTGGACATGAGAAAGCATCCGAGCATTGCGAGGGGACAATAAAACCAAGTTTCAGAAATAGATGAGCGAATGAGGGTCGCAGTTTACGCCAGGGACTCTGTGGTATGCGCGCGAATTGGGCTCCTTCCAGGAGATGTCCCGTTGTAATTACTCCTTTCCTGCGATAATAATAGCCCAAAGCTCAGCACCGGAGGAGCTAAACATGACCACAGACACGTCCCTCGCATTGTCACTCTCCTGAGGTTCCTGAAGGTCCCATTTTGGACAGCATGCACATTTTCACGGTTTGCTGCAAGCCAGCTTTCTGTCCTGACATCGGTGGTCCGAATGTCACAAAGTTCCCTTCTACATATACAAAACGTCTCTAATATCTCTAACCACCACACACTTTTTTAACTCCCGTCTCCAGTTCTGTTGTCGCATTTCAATTAACTATCTCTTAATATCCGTCTCTTTCTGATGCAATAGGCCGCAGGGTGTCGTCCTCGACATGCAACTGCGTTGTGAGATTGCATCATCTGACAACAACCGTTAATAGTGGCTCATGATGAAACTCAGGTTTCAAACCGATAAAACTAGGCTTCTGGCCGAATAAAAGCTTTAAATGTAGTTTAATGTGGCGTGGAAGTCATTTCCCTCTGCTAATGCCTGGCTGACGTTTCCATCTTTCCTGGGGTGGGTTCAGCCCCTACACCTGCGATGCAAGTCAATTACATGATGGGAAATTAAGAGAAGCATTTATTGGGACTCTTCAACATTTGATGACGAGCACTGCACTATTCAACTCAACCAGCTTTAAATAGTAAAATGTGTCAAAGATTAAGCAAATCCATAACAGTATGTTGCAATTCACATAGACAATAATTTGCATAATTGTTATTTTATTTGAGGGAATAAAACAATATTTTGCAAAGAGATTACTTTAAGCCCTGCCACCTTTCATTTTTTTCAAATCATATATGTTGCCAGAAAAACAGGAGACATAGTGATTTATTTAAATATGGTAGATAAAAATAAAAATACATAATACACCACATTAAGATTTTCTTTTTGTAATTATAAGGAGCTTTGAATTCAATACGTTATTTGAACAGCTTTATTCTTCATCACAGTTTAAACACTCATAGACAAGCATTTTTGTAATGTCTTCACGGATATTTTTCCAGGCTTCGGGAAAGACTTTCCTAAACACTTTGTTGGATATTTGCAGCATTTCGTTTTTTTTCTGTCCAGATGATAATAATGTTGAGGTTCGGATTCTGGGGAGAATCCAATCCTCCTTCAGGCTTGTTGCCACTGATCTTCTTGTGACCATTTCTTGTGTCATGTGAAATATTTTTCTCCCTGATTCCCTTCTTTAAAAATGGCTTTTTGAGACCATTTCTGATGGGGTGTTGGCTCACAGTATATGGATCAAGTGAAGGTCCAAATGCATCCCTCGGGTCCTGATTCAGGTGTTTCCTGGATTTGTTCATTTTTCTGCAGGTTAACTCCTGGTCATCTGCTGTAGATGAACTTCTTCTTTTGTCCTCCATGTGTCCAGTTTCCGTACACCATGATGAGATATGTCAAGTTTCTTTGCTGTTTTTCATCTAAGAAATAGGAACGAATGATGTGTGTTGTGACAGACTGCTTGGAACAAAGAGTCTAAAGATCCAATTTAAATCTTCTTTGCTAAGTTATGTGTTGACACGTGGAGTTATGAAACATTTTTCATGTTTGAATGATTCATAGGTCAAAGTTAAGTGGCTTAACACACAAACATATAAAAATAATCAGGCATAAGGACTGGACTAAGAGTGAATTTAAAAGACAAAACTCTATAGCTTTTTCTTAATGTCTCAGAAAATTTGGTCCTCCAACTATTTCCATACAATGTTT
>JBBDHI010000015.1:2092285-2107540 GCA_037177115.1 Craterocephalus stercusmuscarum
GCAGTGGTGTAATTCGAACCTTACTTGCCCATATTTCACACACCAGCTAACCTCATTTATAACTTCTGTCATTAATTCGGAGAATTTACATTTCATAAGAATAACTGAGCCCTGCGATAGACTCCATAAGCATCCATAAGTATCCCTTCAGTGTTTGTTAGAACATTATGTTAGAATGTGATATTTTGATGTAAAAATGTGAAACCTTTCATGTTATAATGTGATAGTTTAGTTGAAACACTATAATTTTATTGTATGTGAAACATGAAGTATGCAGAGTGGGCTATGTTTCGACGAGCCATGTTGTTTTCAGGCTAATTAATCCAGACTATAAGTGTAACTGAATGCGTGTAATCGCAATTTATAGTTGTTTTTATTGATGTTTTTTTAATGATAATCGGAACAACAACAGAAAGGAATAAAGTACTTATGGTTTTTGAATACATTTGAAATGATGAGCTTTAAACTTGAGTTCACTCGTTTTTACAACATCACTAAATGCAACAGAAACAGAACACAGAAAATGAGAATGATTAGTCCCAAGCGTGTAAACTGTTTCAAATTCCAGTTTCAAAGAGACCAATTTAAATTAGATATATGTAAACTTTTGAGCCGCATCGAAATAACACGATTCAGCAAAAAGCCAGTCAGTGCACAGATCTGTCCACTTCATCTTCTTGTGTTTGTGCTTGTGAAAAGCGCCGCGGCATGAAGCATGCTTGCAATCCTCGCAGGATATCAGATGGTTGTGAATGCACAATGAATCATCCGACGCTTCTGCTCTACAGCTGTTGAGAGGCCAGGTTAGCCGGGTTTTCTCTCCATCACTGTTTCACATGATCCCTCCATTCAGCCTCTCCTCACCTCGTTGCATAAGAACCCATGCTAGAGAGAAGCAGCCGCCACACTTACTAAGGGAGATGGTGTGTGAGAGTTTGTGTGCTTGTTCACTTTTACAAATGTGTGTCAGATGTGCAAATCATGATAGCCAAAGGGTGAACGTGTGCTTGTTTGAATGAAATAATGAAATCACCTGCTTTAATAAACTCCTCCGCTCCCGAGTGTGTTACAATAATCACACATTAATGGTTCCCATTTCTCTGATCTGTCCCGCCTTTAATTCACTGTGGGATTTGTGTAACTGAGAGTTTATTAATGAATCATTCTTTCACCCAAGAGATGTTCTTGTTTTTAACACATGTTAACATCAATGATTTCACAGACCTGGATCAGCCTTACATCCAGGATCAGTTTTATCTTCTTTTTTGGTGACAGAATACTTATATTTATTAGCTTTTTTGCATTACATGGTTAAATTGATATAAGTTAATCAATAAATACCAAACAGCTATATATTAATGTTATCTGTTTTCTAAACTCTGCAACAGACTGGCGGCCTGTCCAGGGTGTACCTTGCCTCTCGTCTGTTAATAGCTGGGATAAGCTCCAGCCCACCCGAGACCCAATTGGATTAATGGATGGATGGATGTCTTCTAAACTGAAAGACAGAAAGATATGCAGGTAGCTGCTGCTTAGAATCCAACTCAGAGAAAATTGAGGCAAATATTGTTTTGCATTCAGTTCTTGGATGAATAATATTGTGGAACTCTTGATGTTTCCAGAAATAATATTAGCATAGGTGACACTCAAGAGAATGAGAGCGGTGTTGTTCTGGGCCTTTTTAAATGTGTCTTACATTCCTCTTTGGAGCGAAATCAGTTGCAACAGAAGCGTTGCCATGTGACAACAGAAGGTCAAAGCTTGTATGACCATAAAACCTGAGGGGAAGAGGCCTGATCAGCTGAGTCACAAACTGGGTCACCTGGTTACAAGTGAGCCAGAAAGCAAGACTACAGCGCAGCTGCAAGCTCTAGAACGATCTTAAATCATTTTGGTCATCTGAAAGGAAACTTACATCCACCATAGTGCAAAGATCTGCTGTGTGTGACCTTTTCACAGGTTAATCCAAATACCAAAATCATCCCGGTGGCAGGGTTCATGTTGGTTCAGTAGCTTTTTGATAAGTCCAAGATGTGATCTGTAGTTTTCCAAATGACCTCCTGGTCAAGAGGGAACTTTGATGTTTAATCTGTTGAAACCAGATGCGACAAAAAATTATGTGCTTTACTTAGTCTCCCTACCAACACATTCTTGAGGTTTTGTGTATATCTATAGATATATAGAGCATTCTGAGTGAATGGTCTATTGTTAGGCTTAACGGGTTCAAGATTATTTTACTGCACATTTATTTATTCACTAGGTCATAAATATAAAAAGAAATTATATTTAGCCCTCTATTCAATAATCTTTAGATAATAAGTTGACAGTTGACCAAGACTTCAATAATAAATCAAACATTTGCGGCATCTCGTTCCTGATCAATAGACATAGCCGCTGACTTACGACGAGGGCTAACTGCTGTACTATTTCAACATTTGCTGCACTATTTTGCTCCGGATATGTTTCCGCGGTTAGCGGCTGATCAACTAGGATTGCACCTGTTATCATTTGCGTGAGCAAACAGCAGTATTTAAATGAGGATTTAGCAGCACTGTTTTTCTCTGTTGTGAAATCCAGAGAGCAGGGAAACCACATCCAATTGAGGTTGAAATATTAGTAGAGGAGAGAAATAAAAATATTGCTGAGCTCAAGAAAAAAATCCAAATGTCACCAAAATTGCTGCAATATGTGAGAATATCTGCAAAAAAGTAAATGCAGTTTGACAAACGAGAAGAACAGCGGATAAAGTTAAGAGGTGGAGGCAAGAAGGAGAACCGAAGAAAAAAATGCTCGTAATAAAAAATTAAGCAAATGAGACCGGCGGGCCGTCAGAGGAAATTCACCTGGCCAGTATTTTGGATCAGGTCCAGCTAACTTTCTGCATGGAGCAGATAACGGGTGTGTCGGCGTCTGCAGCCATTACCCACGGGGTGCTGCAGTGTCATGTGTGGCACATTGCTGAGGCCAGATTTCCGGGCGATTGCTCCGCAGCTTGTCAGTGCTGTGTCTGGGCTGATGATGGCCATTAATTCCCTGCAAGAGAAGTGGACTAAGGCTGTCAGGTAGTATCAGCTTTTTAGGAAGCCGACATCCTATTCTCAGCTGTGAGAAAAAAACACTGTTCCTCAGAATGTTCCTATAATATGCTCTCTTTCTGAAGGAGGGACAAGTTGCACATGAGTTGCACATATATCAGCCTTTAAACTCATCCAGCAATTCTAATATTGCAATGCTGTATCGGCTCCACAATCCTCTCCTCTGGCATTCCACATATATTAATGCAATAGAAAAAATGCATTTTCTCAGTTGCCTTTCATCATGCCTCATCCTTAAAAATATTACTGCAGCCATTGTACATATACTTTTTTGCCATCTAACACCTGCTTTTCAGACATGCTATTTGTAAAGATAACCACCACAAACTAGTTACAGGCTTCATAAATCACACTGCGGGTGCAAACCTGATTTATTTGCATGGTCTCCTCCCAACAATACGCAAGTTCTGGCAGAAACACACATATGGCAAATTCATCAGCAGCAGAAACACAGAGGGGAAAGCCGCACAATTTTTCCAGGATAGCAGGTGCAATCCTGTGTTTGCGGCTTTGATAAATGAGCTGCGGCGGATTTTAGCGTGGGCAACTCCCTCAGCACACGTTTTAGTACCTGCTAACTCTACGTAAATATGCCCCATAATGTAATAAATGGGCGAGCAGACATATTCCAAGATGGCCGCTGATTTGGCAAGTCTCTTTAGTGGCCAGAAGCGCTAGATTCAACATGAAGTTATATTTGTCTATCAGACTGCCCTCGGAATTACGCCCAGTTGTTGGTACATTCATAGTTTTATGGAGTATATTTACATTTCCAATAAAGCCCCCTCTAGCGGTCATAAAATAAATAACTGTCAGCAGCAGAGTGGTGCATTCAAGTTATCTTGTAATTCCAAGTACATCCAATTTTGGAGGACTTTTTGTTTTAGCCACACATCAACCGTATTATTGTGCAAGTCACATGATCTATGACTAAAGCTGAGAATAACCTGCACCTCTCCAAGCTGCAAACCAGTACACATATTTTTGACCAGTCACCAGTGTAACTTGTCTTTGAAGCTATAGCTACTGTTTCTCCGGTTTTCCTCCTGTTACATCAGCAAGGGTCCAATAAAGGTAGCCCAGTAAAACAGCTGGTCCACCGCAAGTCTTTGATCTATAAAAGCCCATTTTGGGTGAGAATTGAAGGATTTTAAGGGGTTAAGGAAATAAAGATTAACGATGGAGCCATAAAACATAACGAGTTCCTGCTCCAGGCTGATTTCCTTTGGTAACAATGAAAGCATTTTAGTCAGACTGGTCCTAACAAGTGATGTGTCCTACCTCTCCTGGCTTATGTAAATGAAGAGGAAGCTTTGGATTGCTTCTCGACTATGAGATTTACTATTGAACTAAGGAGCCAGTGTACAACGCAGGCATAGTCAATGTAGCCTACACTTACTGAGGAATCACTACGACCTGTGGATTCGCTTGAAGCAAAAAGAAAAATCTCAAGCAAGCACCCAAGTGATAACCAGAGGCACGTTTCAGCCTGTTTGATGGGTGATTATCAAGCCAGAGACGTGTGTTCATGGGCACATCAGCAGAAGCTTGGGTGCTGGATGTTGATAGATCACAATCAGGGGTCTGTGTGTGTTTCTTTCACCCAGATAAACTGTGACCTTTACTGGAGTAGGGAGGCCATGAAAGCAATCTGCTTGTATAATTACCTGTCAGAAGGGAGCCTGTTACTGCTGGGGAAAACACAGCATATCATCACATAATCTACAAAGCACAGGTACTAAGCGCGCACGTGTGCTTGCCAGCGTTGTGTAAAACGAAAGTAAGACGTGTATCGAGGCGTTTTAAATACATGGGATAATTAATTTTCTATTTAACAACTGGTGGGGGAGTGTTTCTGTGGGTTAAAGTTGCCTGATTGTTCCTTAGTTAAATCGCTCCATGTAGGTGTGCGCGGAGGGGGTGGAACGTGTGGCGCTGGTGCATGTGCCACAGTAATTGTTCTTTCCTTAAATAGCTTGCTGTCATAGTTACTCCGTGCCTGTGGGCAGGTTGTTGGAATACATTGCACCTGAAACCTTTAAAAGAAAACTTCTAAAGCAACTGTGAAGTTTCTCTCTCTCTCTCTCTCTCTCTCTCTCTCTCTCTCTCTCTCTCTAGAGCGCGCACGCTGAAAAACGAGGTGAGAGTGCACGGATGCCACGCTTTGCTTCAATCATTGCAGTGTTTGTGTGTTCACGCCTCACCTGTTTCTCATTTTCATCCTCCAGTCTCAGCCGCTCCTCGATGCAGTTGCGGGCTTGCAGGAAGACTTTCCTCTGGGTGCGTTCGGTGAGAATTCTCACAAACACCCCTGACAAGTTGACGCTGGTAAAGAGCACTGCGTTGGCCACCAGCTGCACACAGACAAGAACAGACATGCCTAACAAAGCTGGGGGTGTCCATGGACAGTATGTGCGTGTGAAAGAACCCACGTGGCAACGAGTGTGTCATAACTCCTGCTTGGGTTCATTTAAGAGCTACAAAGTGCTATGCACGGTGACAAAGTAGCCTACATCATTGATCAGTAACTGATCTTGTCAGACACTTAATTTCCCACAAATTAGATTTGATAAGTGAGAGATGCGCAGTACTCTGCCATCCAGATGGCTTATAGTCTGAATCAGGGTCAACAAAGCACTACCTCATAACAAAATATACCGCCTGCTGCCTGTTTCAAGTGGGGTGGAAGGGTCATGACCTATATGAAAAGGAGCAGAATCGTCAGGAAATTAAGAGTTTCTTTCTTGACCTTTCCTGTTTTGGCCTTTAAAAGTAATTGATTTTATAACTTGATGAAAAGCTGCAATTACGTAATGTTTCATTTCAAGACCCCACAAGCCAAAGAGGTTGAAACAAACTGCTGTAATCTGTCAAATTAACATGAAGGTGTTTAATGTAATAAATGTTATGGAGAGATCAGGGCGGCCTCGTTAAGCCTTACTTTTCCGTTCCATAAAGATTTTCCAATAAAACAGCTTGCGTTTTTTATGTTTCACAGTTCCAAGACTACAATTACAAATAAAATATTCTGAATCTCAGAGACCACGTTCAACAGTTGGACCAGGAAGGTTGCGTCTGTGAAGGATCGTGAAGGATTCAGCACCGGCGGCTGGACAGCTCCTCATCCATCCGCGCAAGCGAGACTGTCGGCTCGTTCCCACTTTTACAACTCCGCTATCCTGGAGCTAAAATCGATGCAGAGTATGTTCGCCTTTTCTTCTCCAGGGAAAGCCGGATGAGTAAGCATTCTGGCTCTCTACACCCCTGCATGTTCGTACAGTTACTTCATTGAGCAGCTGGGAGCAAAACAACACACTCGAGCAGCTGCTCCAATACTTCAGGACTTAAGTTGTTGAATGAAACTTGCATTTAACACACTTCACATGCATGATGGTGAATTAAGTGATGGGTTTGTTGTATTAGTCAAGCCCTGGATAAGAATGAGTGGTTGACAGGCTGACTGGGATGCAGGTGCAGCTCTTACCGGTCTCCACAGCCTCTGTTTTCTCCCCGTGACCGATGTCGCTATGACAATGAAGTGGGAGGCAGCCAGCATTACCCCGAATAGCACCGCCAGCAGCGTCCGCACCGGCAGCAGCACGTAAGCCACGAGGGTGACCAGCATGAGCTGCCACACACCTTGCTCCGGGGCAGCGGCGTTCACCAGCTCCGATGTCCCGAGCGCCAGCGGGAACGGGCAGCAGAGCAGCGCAAAGGTGAAGCTGAACAGCAAGGCCAGCTTCGCTATTTGCTGCAGCTGCGTCACCTGCAGGTATTTGACGTTGGTGACGATAAACAGCGACAGGAACACCACGCAGTGCACCGGGTAGGAGCCCTTGGACAAGGTGAGACGCGAGCTGGACAGCAGCTCCATCAAAGACAGCGACGACGTAGCAACGATGAGCACCGCCAGCGCTTTGAGGGTGGCGGTCTGCTCCAGTTTCAGGTTGTAGTTCTGAAACAGAGTCTCCAGCTCGTGGCTGTTGAACTCGTCCTCGCAGGCGATGGCACCCAGGGGCGCACCGGCCGGGCAGCGACCCTTCCTCCGCCGCGTCTTAACTCTTTCGAATGGCATCTCCTCCATGTTCCGGCCATTCATGAAGCGGGGATAGCGCGCGATCCCTCAACTTTTCGGTTGCTCTCCTCCTCTCGGCGATCGAACTGGCACCCTCTCCCAGTGCATGCGTCCTGGATGTCCGAGGGGTCGGGCTCGGTGTCAGAGGGGAGAGGGTGGCAGTGGAGGACACAGCAGAGCACCGCGTGCGCCCTATCCACAGGTTGACGATTGTTGGTGTGCAGTCAGGAAAGTAGCCCGACCACTGTTCCGCGCGCGCCTCCTCTCTCTCTCTCTAGTTCTCTCTCACTGTTGCGCGCAGACCACCTGCCTTGCTTCAGACGGAGTCAGCTGTGATCCCGCGCTCCTCATGGGTCACGCTTGGTGATCAAAACACCTCCCCACGAGGCTCAGCACACCTCTTATCACTGTAAAAAACAAATAATTATTTTCCTGTTCCTACTTTCCTTCCTTCTCTCCTATCTGAGACATGCAGGGAGATTAAATGTATTCCAGCGTCTTCCTTGTGGTTTCATTTGATGATAGGTCAGTAGTTGGGTAACGACAGCAGCAAAACAGCGCTGGTGATTTCCCCTCACAGTGTCTGCAGTCAGAGATGTAGTTCCCGGCTAAAAATAGACCGGCTGCACCGGTGGATGGTCTAATATAGCAACAATTTGGTCTTTCCCGCATCCTTTCTCCTCATTTATTATACGGTTCGTATTAAATACTAATTTCATGCACAAAATGTAAAAAAAATGAGAATAAAAAAGGACGGTGAGAGTTGTAATGGCGTGGACAAGATAAAGATAGCCCACTCCTCCCGAATTTACAGAGAAAATGTAAGAATGATGACGTGTATCTTCAAATGTGGCGCACCGCTGTTATGGAAGAGGGTTTAGCGCATTTCCATGCATGCACGAGTTGAATACATGCAGTCCTGTTCTTTGCATTCGATGTGCTGTTTCGTTATTTAAAGCGAGTTCACTTGGGGATTTTGACCTCAAGATCAGTCTCACACACCTGGACGAATTAGATGGTTGCAGGACAAACGTTAAGTGCAAAGCAAGAGAAATTAAAGCAGAAAGTTCAACAACAGAAGCCCAATGTTACCCATTTTATTGCATATTTAGCGGATAAATGGACCGCAAAGCCCCTGCAGAAGCAGAGGCAACAGCATAGGGAAATAAATATGCTACCAAGATATTTAGTTACTACAGTAAACATATTTACCTCCAAACTCAGATGAGTCATAAATAAATGTAACAGTTTTCCCCTTTTCCCCTTTTCATCATATTTTAAAGCTTTTTTACTGCATATTATTATCACACAAATAATCTAATAAGATGTACAATATAACCTTAATAAATATTTGTATCAACAAAAATGACAATGCCAAAGGAAGAAATGTAAATAGCTAATGAGGATAGACAACAGCAAATAAAAAATTACATTGCAATGGCATTACATGTCAAATGAATGATAATATGATTTAACATCTGCAGATACAGTACTTCAGTGAGTTATTAAATAGTAACATGTTTACATTCATTGTGGTGAAGAGTGTGCACTCACACTGCAGCCCAGTATCACGCAGTAGTAACTGTTTTAACAACAGAAGACATGTTGTGGCAGGTTCCTGTGAACCACTAAATATGATCTTTATACAAGTGGATTTATGGCTGCAAAGCCAGCCAAACACTGTATTATAGATAAGTTCAACATTTTGCTCATATAGTGAATGCAGGCAAGTATTAAATGTTTGCAAGCATTAACTAGTTTACCTGTTGGTCTTCCCCTCTATGTTGATGAATCACATTTCTCTCAATGATTACGTTTAATCATTCCTGTTTAGACTTTATTTTTGCCACTATGTTAGCCTTAAAGCTTTATTCACATCAGCTTCTGTTGTGATAAACTGGGGCACATGCTCATGGTCACTTTCTAATGTGCACCTTTTGACTACTTGTTAACACAAATATCTAATCAGCAAATCACATGGCAGCAAAAACACATTTAGTCACGTAGACAAGACAGCTTGATGAAGTTCAAACTGAGCATCAGAATGAGGAAGAAAGGGGATTTATGTGACTATAAATATAGCATGGTTGTTGGTCTGAGTATTTACTAAGACTTTCACTAAGCAATTGTCCAGGATTTACAAAGAATGTTCTGAAGAAGAGGAACTGTGTATTTATTAGTGAAAAAAATACCTTGCTGACATCAGAGGAAAATGGGCAAATTGGTTGGGTATGACAGAAAGGCAACAGGAAATTAAATAAGCACTGGTTCCAACCAACAATATCATCTCTGAGCACACAACACGTCCAACTATGACACAGATGGGCTACAGCAGCAGAAGATCACACATGGTGGCCCTCCTGTAAGCTAAGAACCAGAAACTGATGCTACAATTCACACAGACTCACCAGAACTGGACAATAGAAGATGAAAAAAAATGTCTGGTCTGATGAGTTTCCATTTCACTCCAAATTCAGATGCTGAATATTGTTGCTCACCGTGTCTAAGCTCTGAAGGCAAAAAGGGCATAACCTGCTAATAGTGGACCTACTGAAGAAGCCAGTGAGTTTATAGTCTCAGATAAACCAATATTAACCAGACTATACAAAAGAATAATACACCAGAGAGTTGGGAACAATTTGTCATGCAGAAATAGTTCAGATTGAGAAGTATAATAACTTTCCATCAGCTCCTGTTTTCACATAAAAGTCTCCTCACCAGAGATATCTCTCCTCTTCAGCAACTGTCATATTTAGAAGACTATCTCAGGTGCTTTGACAGCCTCACTAATGCCCTTGTTTGCTTTTGCACATGTGCTTCAAATTGCTTAGATGTCTGCAGAAGTCATTGAGCGAGTGTCCAGTCAGTCAATGTAAGGCACTTTGGGCCATTGTAACCAAAAGTCTCTTCATGCACACGCTCCATTACTGTGTGGTCAATAACCAATACTGTTCTGCACATCTTTAATCATTCTGCTATTGAGCTGAGATCAAAGACAATCTGACCTCAGGGCTGATAATATTTTGTCTAGCGAGTGAAATCAACTGTTCTATCAAAACTCGTTGCAAAGATCCAAATATATATCCATCCCAAGACTCATCAAACTGTGTGATCTTTGGTGTTTTTCAGAGGCTCAACTAAAGACATGGGGTCAAATGATGTGATTTTAAAACAGGCTGTTAGTAACAAAGAGCATAAAGATAAGTTTTAAACTGGTTCTTTGCTCAGTTGTCTGTTATGTGTCAACACAACATTGGTTCATCCCTTCGGTTAGGAGCCTATTTTCTCCTTGAATGACTCATAGGTCAAAGTTAAGTGTCTGAAAATGATCAGGAATGACTGGACTGAAAATGATTGAAAAGACTTTCAAAGTCTTTCAAAGTAAGACCTTCAGTAAGCTGGAGAACTGTTGATCAAGACCCTTTTAAGACTCCAAGAAAATCTGACTGCTGGGAAGTGGCTCAAGACTTCATCAAAGGCGTGATAAAGCATTATCCAAGTCTCTCTTTATGAGATCGTTACTATTTGATCATGGTTTGGCAGAGAAAATGTATCTAAACAGTTAAGAAGTGAGAACCAGACCACTTTAAGGGATCACAAGAAAGTCTGACAGCTTGGGAGGCAAAAGTAAAGGAAATGAAGGATGAGTCAAGAGAATGTGGGCCATGAGTAATGGTCTGTGGGTTTTTGTCCTAGTTATTATCTAGCAGTTCGTTTAGTTTGTTTTGTTATTTTTTTTAGTTTTGTCTTGTTTCCCGTTTCATTTTGTAGAGATTTTTCCACTTATGTATCCTGTTTGCTTTACTTCCTTTCTCCCTGCTTCCATTAATTGTTGCACCTGCCTCTCATTCAGGCATGAGTCCCTCTGCATATACTGTATGCTCCAGATTTTCCTTTGTTTGCATTGTGCTTGCTGTGGTTTTTGTTCTGCTGCCACTTGAGTTGGTCAGTCATATTCAGTTCTGCCTTTTGTTTAGTCTTGGTATTCTGTTTTTCATTGTCTTTTTATTCTATTAAAACATATTAATTCCAACTTCCACTTGTGTTTCTGCAAGTCCTGTGTGCAGGTGCTACTTTCTCATTTCCAACCATCAGGGACACTGTTAACCAAATAAATCAGAATCAGAAGTTCCTTCTGCCTACTCTCCAACTTCAGTATCTCAAACCTGTTTCAAAGTTTAAATGATAAAAAACACATTTTACATGGTAATAAACATGTACTTTGTACTCACAGAAAATAAGTTTAACTTTAGATTCCATTGAGTTATTCTTCTTTAACCAGAAAGCCAATGTGCATGCCAGGATCTTTGACATGTATTTTGGAGATTTGGACCAACACTTTTGTCTGGCACTTTTTAATCCGCCTGCTCTCTGCTCACCACGTTAGTTTGGCTTTCAATGCTTAAACTGTAGCTGTCATGAAAGTTCAAAGCTTCTCCTTCTAATTATTTGCCTCCTCATGTGAAACACTCTGGGCCGGATTGCTTGTCAACACTGCGCTACATTAATAAACCTCCCGACGGTGCGGCAGTTTAGACTGCTTTGGGTTGTTTTGGAGCATCTCCACTGGCTCATCCGAGCCGTCTCATCTGCACTGCTTAGCATCTCACCTGTGATGCATCAGCCAGGCAGCGATGCACTCGCACACCCTGTTCCTGTCTCTCATGAAGTAAGTGACAGCTGCAGGATTTTGCTTTCTTTTTTTTTTTCTTTTTTGTGGGACCATCCCTGCCTTCAGGATGCCTGACAGTCCCCCGTTGCCATGGCAACAGAGGCAGTAAGGCTAGCAGTTGTGACTGATATGTAGCTGAGGTGTTTCCCAATCTGACACCCGGCTCCCTCTCTCGGTCTTTTGTCTCCTGACGTCGCTGCCTCCCTCGCTCTCTCGTGCCTCGTTCAGGTGGTTTGAGATGATGAGTGCTGTGCGGCTGATGTGTTTGTATCTGTCTGCCGTGCCGCGGTGACACAGCACCCTGCCCTGCTGGCTCATTGTGCTCACTGACATTTCTCCAAATTGAGGCTTTGACATGAAGGACGAGAAGGCGCAGATGAAGCCTCAGAGGTGAGCGAACCACACAAACCATCACACCATCGCTGCAGAACAAAAAGAGGGAAGAAAAACAATTCGCGAGCAGTGAGGAGGTAGTGGACAAGAGGTGGGAGGTGTGTGCACTTGCAAGGATATGTGTGCACAAACGAGGAGCGCAAGCCAATCGATAAATTCATAATAAAATTTGGAAATGTCAGAGCAAGTCTGGCCCCTCCTCGAGCCAGGTGACCCACTGATCGTGGCTTTGATTTGTCAGGCACCCCACTGGAGTTATCACAGCCAGGTGCTTTCCTGGTCATGGGCCCAAGATGTGTGCGTTTGTGTGGGTTTCTGTGTGTGTGATGAGACCCAGTTGGCAGGGAGACACAGGGAGAGATAAATGGGAACTGGACTCTTTAGTGTATTCATGAATAAAAGCTTCCCGCCAGAGCTGAGGATGCTGCTGCCTCGGTGTTGTTTGCATTCATGAATAAACCTGCTTGCTGCCATTCATGCAAACACAATTAGCTTCATGCCTCACCTGTGAGAGACAAGAACAGATGAACAACAGAAGCCATCTCTTATAAATAAATGCTAATACAACCACAGAAGGACCTCATTAACTCTATTGTCCTCATAATCGTTCTGCAAAGCTGAATTCAGTCATTTCTGGATCTTTATATAATGAGAACAAGCTTTAATTGTTTAAAAAATGCTAAATAGACATTCTCATTTGAATAAAATTCAAAGATGCCAAAGACACATTTATACAGATGTTTTTGTGGATTTTTTTAGTGTTCAACAGCTGGCAGATCATACATATTTATCCATATGCATAGGAGGGGCAATGGAGAAGGTTTGAGAGTCAGAAAAACAAAGTGTTCAGCAGTAGACTGAGTTAAAGTGTGTTTGTGAGTGTGTGTAAACATGTTTGTGTGGCCTTTTGGGTTGCAGTGTGTGTAGGAGTGTTTTTGAGAGATATTTTTAATTCTGTATGTCAGCGCCTCTCATCTCCCTCAGAAAGAGACGTCAGAAGGAAGCAGAAAAACATTTCCAGTGCAACCATCATTTAGATACACACGCTCATACACACACACACACAAACTTGTGTAGAGATGTACAGTTTCAGGAGTCTTTCATTCAGCACCAGTTGAGTCTTTGAAAGTTCAAAAAAACCTGCCAGATTGTCAATTTTCCCTCCAAGTGCTTGTGAGGGAAGTTTTACACGAGCATGATTAAAATATGAATGTGATCCAGGATGGATACAACTCAGATTAACTCAAAGTAGGTGTTCAAATCTGTTCATCAAAAGATTAGACACATTAACTGTTCCTCACTACATATAACATATAAACATACGGTGTTAAGAACAGAAAAAAGGAGATTGTTATTCTCTTTAGAGCCTTAGTGACTGAATAATACCAAACCACATGGCAGACGATGACAGTGAAGATTCCCTGAGGAGCATCCTTTGTTGATCTAATGACTTCTTTGCTGCTCCTTTTACAAGTGTGCAAAGTCACCGAGGACTACAAAGTGGGATTAGGGTCATCCAGGATTTCTCTCAAATGGCAGGTACAGTAAATGCATTTCACTGTGAAAAGCATAAATGTCTTAATCACATGCCACAAAGGATGTACAAAGTCACCGTTCACTTTATTAGGTCCACCTTCTAGCATCAAACTGGACCCTCTTTTTACCTGAACTGTTTTAATTCTTGGTGTCATAGATCCAACAAGGCGTTGCAAATGTTCCTGAGAGATTTTGCTCCATACTGATATGATAGCATCACGCAGTTGCTGCGCATCCATGATGAGAATCTCCTGTTCCACCTGTTAGGGAAATTTACATTCAGATTATTTTCATGTACATTTATCTTCATATCAATGCAATGAATGATATGAATGCAAAGGTTAAACAGATAACCTTTATGAGACTCCACAAAACCCAGTCTGACTTCAGGGGCAGCTTAGTTTAAACTATAGTCTGACTCCAGCTGTAGACTTATTGAGGTGAGAGTTAGTTAAGAATACTTCAAAGTGTTTTCATGCATGCAATGTCCACAAACTCAGCATTTGCAGGGATTGGCTTAGAAGGGTGTGGGCTGAGGAAAAACTCTCTTTGAGGAAAAACGAGGTGGAAACAACTTCTGCAGACTCTTGTACTCTGTTGAATCCATTTTCCTGCTGCAGCATGATAAATTACATGAAAGATAACTGCAGATTTATGGATTTATTTCTCGCCTATGGTTTTATGAATAATTCCCACCACACACAACATCCTAAAGGTGCTCTGCTGGACTGAGATGTGGTGACTGTGGAGGCCATTGGAGTACAACTGTCACGTTGGAGATGATCCGAGCTTTGTGACATGGTGCATTATCCTGCTGGAAGTAATCATGAACCTGATGAAGTGGCAGGTATACTCATTTTATTTCCCTCACCCTGTTCTAAATGACTACCCAAACATTAAAGATTTCCATTTTCAAATCTTTGAGATATCTATACATTCCCTGCATGATAGCTGTCAAATTTCCAAGCATCTGTTGATGCACCACCACATCACTGACACAGTTTAACATGTGGGAGGGAAGGTGAGTCACAGACGGAGAAAAACTGTTTCTGTAAGCATTCAGTAGAAATTTGCATATTCACTAAAAAGATATGGTTCTGTTCAGTTTCAGATTACACATGGAACTATAAGGGAGACTTTCTCTTTCATTTTATTATAGGCTTTACCGGACATGAGTATTTTTTGGCAACTCCTTTTCTGTCTATAACCAAAGGCAGAAGTAGCTTGAAGTTTGTTTTTATTTACATGTCTTGACCAGCATTGTAGCAAACAGAATGATTGTCTGGCTGCTGTTTTGTGCCAGGCAAATTTACTCTATCAAGTAGGGATTTATACTACATGTATAAAGTCCCTCTTGAGAAGATGAACTTTACTAGGTCAAACTCTTAATGCTGGACTTGACCGGAGGGGACAGAGAGAGAGAAGAGAAAGAAAGAAAGAAAGAAAGAAAGAAAGAAAGAAAGAAAGAAAGAAAGAAAGAAAGA
>JBBDHI010000015.1:2133688-2144870 GCA_037177115.1 Craterocephalus stercusmuscarum
ATATCTTGGTTAAGGTGTGCTAATAAGCTAATCAGCCATGTGCTAATCGCCTTACAGTGAAGGTCGCTGCGGTGCCGAGTCTCTCGCAGTCCCGCCGGTCGCCTGTGGACGTTGCCCGCCTGGCCGAACATGGCGGCGGCCCCGGAGGAGGAGGTAGACCGCAGACCGATTCGGAGGGTCCGCTCCAAGAGTGACACTCCTTACATCAACGAGGCGAGGATCTCCCTGCACCTGGAGACAGGTAGGCAGCCTGCCGGCCACGCGTCTGGGTGCATTAGCAGCATCCACGGGGGAATAGCGTGGAAAGAATCGCCCCTGCCTGTGTGAGAGGCATGGCTTTGTGGCTGTGTGACAGCTCGCGCAGCAGCTTGACTTTGGGCTTTTGTTTGTGCGGGACTGCACCTTGGAGGATTGTAACCGCACCGCGAAGAATTACACGCCGAGTGGATTTTATTCCACGCATGCATGCGATGTGTGTCTAGCAGGAAAAGCAGGGTAGCTACAGGACGATTGATTGTTTCTGCTCCCAGCCAGACTGCGCCTGGATTGTCGGCGGCAGTGAGATGTTCGGTGAACTTGGCTCCTCATTTAAAAACGCTGCTGTAATTAACGCGTTTGGAGCGAGAGGAGGGGAGAGGGGGAGGAGGGGGTGAGGCGTGGATGCCAAATCCTCAGCGGCTCGGAGAGCAAATAGAGAAGATAAGTTATTGTTTCCTTTGTTGCCATGGTCACGACGGTACGCTGTCACGAAGGCTGCTTTTTCTTTTTCTCTTTTTTCCCATCTGCATCTCCATTAAGGTTTAAAGCTACGCGTCTGCTCATTCTCTCATTTGGAAATAAGCAACTCCCTCCCCACGAGCAGGGCAGAGGGAGGCGGCTGTGTCACACCAGCGCGGAGCTGTCCACTGCACTGAGGTGCTGAAAACACCACGAGCCATGGGCGAGATGCCCGATGCACGCGGCTTGGTCCGCTGCTGATCAGCATCATACAGCCTACATATTAGATGACTGTATTTATTTATTATTTCTCTATAAGGGCCTTTGCACCGAGCAGCTCATATCCGACCCTTCCTTCCCCTAGAATTAGCGATGTGACAAATCCCAGTCACGTGCATCAGCCTGGTAGTCTAGGTTAGACCCCAACATATCTACTATCCATTTCAGACTCAACTCTATTGTTCTGGATTGTTCTTTTTCTCCCCCTGCTTTTCTGTCAAACATGCACCTCCACGCTGCTGAACATAGTTTTAATCCTAAAGAACAAAATATAGTGAGACATTTGTTAGACTTGGACTGACCTTATAGAAAAAAAAAGTCATCATAAAGAGCTCAGGAATTACTCACATACTTGCCCTGTAATACGCCCCCTTTTAGCCTGCTCAGACCTTCATGACTCACGGTGCTCAGACCCTCCTACTCATAATCTTTCTCAGCTGCCCTCCGTCTGGCCCTCAACTGTTCCTCTCCATTTTATGCTCTATTAAAAGTGGCACCTCCTCTCAGTGAGATTAGCCTCCCCAGTAAAAAAAAAATACTTCTTTTATTCTGGGAGCCATGTGTCAGGCTTTCCATTATGTGGCTAGCTCCTGGCTATGAGCTAAAAAACTGGCTACATAGTGCCGGCGTGGTGTCCATGAGAATCCAGCTGATGGGTTCTTCCTGCTTTCTTTTCCTTTCCTTTGTCTCTCCCCCCAGCTTTGTTAAGGAATCATCTTCCTTTTTTCCCCCTTCTCACCACTTAAGCCATCTACCCGCCCACTCCCAGGACTCCCATTTACCTCATGTTTGTGTGTTTAGCTGCTGTTGCTTCGCATAAATCCAGCCCACTCTTTTTCTTTGATGTGTGTCATCATCACGTGTGACAAATTACCTTGCCATCCTCAGCATGCATGTGTCTTTGTATACATGTGTGTGGTGTGTGTCTATGTGTGTGGGAGCTAAATTTATGAAAATATTTGGCGCAACACACAACAGTTGTTGTTCTTTTATTTATCCTTTATTTTATTTTCAGTTTTAGAGACTCGTCACATGAAAATAATATGTCAACTTTCCAGGTTTTACTAATATTGTTATTTTTTAGACTCACTGGATTCAATTGATTTCTATTTAATATTTGTCTGAAAACATGTTTCTGCAATGACTAAGCACAAAAAAGTTGTTTGTAGTGTTTTGGATTACCTCTAAGAAGTAAAGGACCAAGAATATCCCGCCAAGATTCACCAGAAATCATGTAACGGGGAGATTTGTGCCCAATAATAACTAGATTGTAATGTTTTATGTACACATGTTTCTGATGTGGAATATGAAGCTGCAATGCTTCCACCGTGGATGCTGGGTCAGGATTGTTGCTTTTTAGAGGTTGCTCTCTCTTTCTACATCTGTTCTCTTTTCTACCAGATCTGGGGAAGAAGGAAAGTGATTGAGAAAAGAAAAGAGAAGGGACATGGAGCACTTGCATATACCAATATACTCTACTATATACTGTATGATATACTGACATGATTCTTTTTTTTTTTTTAACTCAGCTTCATTTATAAAACATTTTCTTAAACACAAGAGCAAGCGAAAGTGCTTTACAGAGCAGAAACAAGCCTGATTGAACACAAATATTCAATAGCAACTAACTAGTATGAAAGCAATTTGCAAATATTTATAATATATCAATAAACAGAGGTGCACATATCTCGTTACCAGGCCTGCAGAGCTGAATGGCTGCATATGAGGTAATTCAGCCATTTGATTCAGGTGTGTTGGAGATGGAATACATCTAAAAGTTGCAGGCTAGTAGCTCTGGAGCACCAGATATGTGCACCTCTGGATATAAAATAGCTTTCCTACAGATTTAAGATTTTTCCCTGCTGCAACAAATCACATTAAAATGAAATGGTTCTGCACAAGCCTGTTAATGACGCATTCATTTGAGCCAGGCAGCAGGGAAACATCTAAAACCTGCACGGTTTGAGAACCAGAGGTGCCGATCCCTGCCAGGTTGGGTCACTGAGATCTGTGTCAGCTTTTCAAGATTCAAGTTTTTATTGTCAGTTTCTGCAATATGTGAGTACTCAAAAAATATAGAGAATAATTTAAAAACATTGTACAAAAAAATACAATAGAGAAGAGTATATCCATGGAAATATAAATTCCTGTACGCATGCACCAAGTATTTTTGCTGTACATACTTACATATGACGTAATGTGCAGGTGGTCTTAGCGCAAGGAAACCAAATTGCACAGTGCAAAATACAGAACCAGGTGATTTTATTGCAATATGAGAGTTTTTCTGTAGTAAAAATACTGTGTCTATAAACGGAGGTGTGTGGAACAGGTGTCAGGGTCCAGTGTTTCTGGGAGTAGAGGGGGAGGGGTGGCATTGAGGGGAGAGAGTTCAGCTTTCAGTCTGGTGGGGCAAGCTGTTCGTATGTCTGCTATGCAGGCCCACTGCTGGAAGTCCTGATCCCGCTGGGAAAGGTTTTCCCTGCACGTTCACCTTACAGCCCCTATCACGTAAAAACCTCCTCTCAGCGAGATGATGCATCGCCATGTTTAACAAGCTCTTTGGTCCATGTTTAACTATGAGCTGGACGTTGGATGCTTGTTGGTAGTTCCGAACTTATTCTGTGTTAAATTATGCACAAACTTTCTGGCATCCTTGCCCAAACATTAGGTTGGATTCTCCCCCTGAATTATACATGAGATGTGAGATGTTGCTCCATAAAATAAACTTTATATGCTTGTTTCAGGACTGAATGGAAGCTGTTTAATTTTACAGAGGTGCTGCAGTTATTGTGACATTAGTAAAATGGGGCAGCTGTTAACAGTCATTAGCATTTCCTTTAGCTATAGGGCTGTAAACATATAACCCTCATTTTACAGTATTTGTACCTAAAAGGCAACAAAAATTCGAGGCTTTATCGGTCTGTGTGTAGACTGTGCAGATACACAGAAGCTTTGGGCAGTAATGTCTGGACAAACATTTACCGATTTACTCTCAAAGTGTGTTTGTGTTCTCCGTTGTTGAAATAAACTTTGCCTTTAGCTTTAGTTTATCTGAATGTCCCTTTTCCTTACTGGCTGGTCTGTGAGTTTTTATTTCTCTTGCGAGAGTACAGTAGGGACACCTGAGGAGCTGCAGGGCTTTTATGACAGCTCTCTGTGTTTCCACTAGTATAAAGAAATGCTGCATTTTGGACTTTTGGGTTGGTTTCTGTTACATTTAGTCAGTGCCAGGTCTTCGAAGGCTCAGTGCTGTGAATGCAGGTCAGCTCAGTCGCAGCTTAGCTTTAACCGCAAAGACCAAGATGCTGGCATTAGCACCTCACATTCAGGCACAGAGGACGCTGATACAGACCTGAATGAAAGGCTGCGACAGACAGAGAGCTTAAATTAGAGGAGGTGGAGGGTGTGAGGATGAGAAGAAGATGGAGCCAGCTCCACTGTAGCACCATGAAGACTGGCACAGACATAAAGGACCCAGGCTGGCTCTCATCCATAGAATTAGCTAAGAGTGATGCATATAAAAGCACCTCCTACTATCTGTGTGATGCTCGTCTGCCTCTTATTTGTTCTGCTCTGTGCATACGTTAGGCAGGCCTTGAGCAGCAGAGAGCCAAAGCTACCTGGGCAGAATACAAAGACGCGAGGAGAAAGCGAGAGAGTTTGAAATGCAGAGGAGTGCTTCCTCTGCCTCGCCACCTCCCAACAATCACACGGCACCCCTTCGCTCTTCTTCTGCTGGCATGTGAGCCCGTCCATTCAGCCCACACAAGCTGGCCTCTGTGCTCAGAGACAGACCCTAAACTGAGGAAGGAGAATGATTCAGACTTAACTTATTACTGTGGATAGTAAATTTAGTCTCTCAGCTGGATGATGGCAGAGGTTTAACGTCAATGAAAACATCTTCAGGGCTTCGTACATACCCCTGATTTCTTTATTATTTAGTATTAAAAGTAGGTTTTAGGTGGATGCTGTTGCTTTTCCCTATTTCCATTCAAATTATGATGGGATTTAGGGGATTTTTCTGTTTTCATTGAAGACCAGCAGAGAAAATCCAGGTGGCTGAGAGATTCACAAGGTTTTCATACCATTAAATTTAGTTTTATAATCCTTGAATAGTAACAACAAGGATTCTTCATGAGGAAAACATGCCAAAAATATGATTTGTAGATTTGAGTTAATATAAGAAGATATTAGCCTGTTTGTATGGTAGTAATTGTTAAGTGTGATTGAGCAACAATCTGGTATAGTATGTATTCAAGGGGAACACAAATGATTAACACACATCGCTCCACAGAGGCATAGGTGCTGATTAATGTTAAAAAATGCAAAAAAATGTTGTTGTTTTTTTCTCTAAATATTGTATATACAGTAAACATCAACAGCTCACCTATAAGATCATTTCGTCTTGTACTGATGCTTTTTCCTGATGGGACTGTAAAATCAACAAATTCCTTTGAACTTCCAAAACCTTAACGTTCCACAAAACTGATGGGAAGCATGCCTCTGGATTTCAGCTTTATTCAGTTTCACACACAAAAGGCTTATAGTTGTACTTGCATCTGCTCCCACAGCGCTGTGCACTCCGTGAAGCATTCCTCCACACAGTGAAGCATTCCTCTTCAGATTTTTCTTGCCGGTTGGCAAGCAGCTTGGTCATCCTGTGTGGGCAGTAACATATTATTACCAGGTGTAGTTAGCACATGACTGTTGCATGTGTAGACAGTAGTTTCATTAACTAAATTAGATTACTTACATCTAAATGTTTATTTGAAAATGTAAAAGATTATTATGATCTCTATTAGTTAGGCCCAAAGAGAATCAACCACTAACTAAAAACTTCCCATTTTAGCCCTAAAATCAATCCTATTGAAGTTGTAGTAATACGATCAGCTTTAAATTGATGGTATTCACATCCTAACGAGGTATCGTAGAATGGGTTCCTTCCTCTCTGATGCTTAGCCAGCTCTTTACTGCATCTGTCTGCTCTTTGTCTTTCGTTTATGCCAGAGTGGAATGAAATGCAGCTTGGGGTTGAATGAGGTGATTGACCATTACAGAGTAGTCTGCTTCTGCATGATTCTCCTCTAGTGTGTTACAGTATGGGTCACTGTCCATCTGTACTGAGAAGTTTTATCCAACCAGCTTTTATCTAAGCAGGCAGTCTAACTCTGTACAGATTCATCCACATACTTTTGTATTCTTTTGTCATCTTATCAGTGCACACTCGTCAGGCTGTGATACAAGAAGCCAAGCATCACCTGTTAAACAAGTAGCATCATTTCCTTCGGATAATGAGAGGTTAGAACCCTTCTCCATAATTATTTTTTTCTTCTAGGTCAGGTTCATCATAGTTTTATCTCTTTGAAGCTATTCCTCTCATTATTCCTTCTCTATAGTAGAATTTGACAGCTCCTAGTGTCCTTCAGCCCCAGGTTTAGAGCATAGGCTCGGATTTATTGTATAACAAAAACTACTGAAGAACAAATACTGAGTTTATGGAGGTGTGGAGTATATTCTTGATACCCAGCATCCGTTGATCTTTGCTTCCCACAATGCTTTGCGACAGCATGTCTGAACTTGCTGCGTTCATCTGCACATGTCTGTGAGGTAATAGTGTGACCTGCAGCCGAAGCACCAGAAGCAGACATGACGCAGAAGTTGCTGGAATGCTGGGCATTGTTGTTGCACTGCATTATTTAGGTGAACTGTGAAGAAGAACTGTCTCTCGTCTCTGAATGTTGATCCTTTTTATCACACATAGCTCACCGCTTTCTGCTCTGTTGCTCAAATAGCAGCAAAGTCTTGCATTATGATCTTTTTTCTGAGAATTTTCACCCCAATGTCTTGTGGCGGTGGGATCTCTGCTTTTATGGATTGTACTCTTACGTTGTTGTTTCCTAGTTGCCTACCTAATGATTTTGTTGCTTTGAGTCGTTGCAAGTTTCTTTCAGGATCCTGATTTTCTTTTCATTGTCTCATTATAGTCTTCAGTTCATTGATTTGTGGTGGAAGACTTGGATTGTTGTATTGTAAGAGTAGTATTAGTTGTTCAACCCAGGGACTAAGTGCTATCTTGCTGGTGGATGAGACATTAACCACAGCTTGGTGTTTATAGGCTCTGATATATATTTAATTGGGAAATTATTTGAAAATTGATCGCAGATATTGGTTGTATTAATGTGGCATCACATTGTAGGTTAGTACACGTAGCAATGGGTTCTTGATTGTTGGAAAATGAATCATGTTTGCTTTGCTTATGTCTGTACTGATTGTACAAATTGTTAAACTTCAGGTTCTTTAAATGTCTTGTGTTAAAATTTACATACACATTGTTAATGTCTCACATCCTCCTGCACAACATTAGTTATTTTGGTTTCTTTGATCACCACTTTGCAGAGGTTTGTGAACCTGCAAAAACCACAAAAAATGTATGTCTTTATATGTACTTTTTTATCATGTCTTCCTAGTCTCCAATAATTTAGAAAAAGTTTAAGAAAATATGATAATTATATTTATTTTACAACAGTAAAATGTCCTGTCCAATATTATCTTTAGCCCCTAAAAACTTAGTTACGGCCCTGTATCATGTGCATCAAAGTCATGTGAACCGGTCTGTTGTGAAAATTCATTAAGAGTCCGGATTAGTAAAGTTTTACACAGTTTCATTACAAAAAGGAGAAAAGAAAAGTTGTTCATGTGAGACATTGTCAGACTGAGGAAAATGTCCTGTTGGAAAGGAAATGAGCTGAGAGTTTTACCCACAGTAGGAGTGGAGAGGGAAATAACTGCAGCTGTGAATAATATAGACTTCTGTCTTAAAGAAGAAGTTCGGTATTTTTCAATCGGGACCTATTTTCTACCTGTCTGGGTGAGTAAATGATCGTATTTCATGCTAGAAAATAGGCAGGTGTTGTTCTGATGCCTCAGTCAAAGTTTCACAGAAGTTCATGGTGCACAATAAATATGTAAATGTTGGCTGATTAAAAGTGAAAATAACGATTAATTTGAGGATATAAAATTAAGTAATGAATAATAAAGAAATCTCCAACAATGAGCTGCCCAACTGCCTAAAGGAGCCAGAATGCATAGTTTGTGATGAGAAGCTATATGAAAGTATAAAACCAAACATACTTTCAGCACAGGGTGCGGAAAGGGGTCCATAGATTTTGGTAGTTGCATGAAGGAAAATGGGTTGGGAATCCCAGTTTTAAGACACAAAGTTGAAGTTCAAATAGAACAGAAATGCTTTATTTTTGTTTAGGTACTGAAGCAAATATGCTACAAAAATATAGATTAAAAAATAGACTAAATAGTATAAAAGACTGTAAAACAATAACAAAATCTCAGTTTGCAGTGATTGTACATTGGCTTCAAGTAATTTCTACAGTAATGCTCCTTAAGTGCCATTTATGTGTTTAATAAAGTGGTGGCTTGCAGAAAAAACTGTAAGCCTGATGGACCTGTAGCGCTTGGCTGAGAGCAGCAGGTTGTAGACAAGGAGTGTCTGTTAAAGTAATTATATAACCGTCTGTGCATGTGATGAATAGTTTCTGACCTCACGTTATTTCAGGTTTTTTATGGTTCTGTATGATCATTTTCTAATCTTGATGCTTACAAGTTGCTACAATGAAAATGAGATGTAAAAGTAGAGGTTGTTCAAGTTTGGGGAAAGAAATCAGTAACAGTCTACACCTGTGTTATTTTAGGACTTCTCTGCTCGTGTGGTCGCATGGAGGAGTATATGTTTGCTTTTTATAGCCTCTGATTTTATTATTATTGACTTATGTTATGATTTATTTTGTTCTATTCATTTTTTTATTTTATTGCTGCTTTTATTGTTTTTAAAGCTGCTTTTTATTTAATTGCCTCACGGAGACATGTAAAGTAATTTGAATTGAATAAAGTCAGATATGTGATGCTTTACTAATAAGGCCAATCTATTTAACATAATTTATAATATAACTACATATGTTGCAAATCCTACAATTCAGTCATTCTTAAGTTTGCTTTACGTATCTTTCTCTATATAAAATGCAGAGATGATCATCTGACAGCTCTAGTTGTCCTCAGTTTGGTGAAACACCTGAGACAACATGACTTTTGGATATTTGTGAGAGATTTTGCTGCACAGCTCTTCTTAAAGCGATAGCTGGTATCACGCTGGTGTTATTTTTTTTTTCTGTACTTATTTTCAGGATTTTTTTTTTCACTTAGGCCTGAATATTGTCTTTGTTTTCCTAGAGGGGATAATAATGTAGTAACTCGTTTTTGTGGATCTTTTTTTTTTTTTAAATAAAATCCATTTACATATAATTAATTTTATAGTTATGTTGATGATACAAATCTAAATAATCATCTTACAAGGAGATATAGTCCAGTAATACTGATCAGCTGCATAAATCAAGGTAAAGATTAGATGTGCCAAATCTTCCTTCAGTTAAATGAAGACGAAACTTACATAATAGTTGTTAGAGCCGGGGAAGGAAGATTAAAAGTCAGCACTCAGCTTCAAACAACGATGCTAAAAACTGAGCCAGAAATCTGGGAGTAGTCCTGGACTCAGATCTGAACTTCAGACTTAAGATGGTTGTGAAGTCAGCCTGTTATCGGTTAATGAACACCTGAAGGATTAAAGGACTGAAGGACTCAGTAGGATTTACGCATTTATCTTTAGGCTAAACTACTATAATGCTGTCCTTACAGGTCTCCCTAAAAAGTCCATCAGACTGCTGCAGTTAGTCCAGAATCCTGCAGCTCCAGTCCTCACTAAGACCAGGAAAGTGGATCATATAACACCAGTCCTCAGATCTTTATACTGGCTTCCTGTCTGTCATAGAATTGATTTCAACATCCTGCTGCTTCTTTGCAAAGTACTGAATGGTTTCTTTCAAGAACTTCTGGTTCGTTATGAACCAACCAGATCCCTCAGACCATCAGGATCGAGTCAACTTTCAGTTCCTAGAGTCAGAACTAAACATGGAGAGACTCAGCAGTTTTAAATCAGGGTTAAAAACTTTTCTATTTGCCACCTTTTATCAAAACAACAATCTTATTTCATTTGGAGCTTTTTCTGTGTTTATTTACACACTTACTTCTCTTTAAAGTTGGTTTTTAACCTAATTTTTGATGCTTCCTGGATCATCTGCATTGTTCAGCATAAAGCACTTTGAATTTTTCTTGTACAATTAACGTACTATTTGCCTTACCTATAGAGGGTTTTCACATAGCATACTCTAGAATCCATTGCAAGCCTGCCTAGATCTCTTCCACTCCTCTGCCATCCCATGTAAAATTTCACAGACCGGCCACTGACGACCAACTAAAAAATGGCTTTTAATAAGAATATATGCACAAAACAAGCACAAGGCAATATTTGTCCAACTTATTCCCCTACGCTCTGACAAATGACATTATCATTACAGTGAGGCTCTCATATCTATTATTGCAATCCTGCTGCATTCTCTCTTCCTGTCCCCGAGCTTCTCTTTGACATCTTCCCCTCTGTGATAGTTGTGAGTGTGGTTCCACTGTGTTGTTGTAAGAAAACACACAAATAACCAACAAAAGATGCGAGTTTGAAGTTCTTTTTTCCCTCTGCCTGCAGTGGAGAGAGCCACCTATCAGAGCTGATGAGCTGCTTACAGGGGACAGAAAGGGAGGAGAGGGGATGACTCATATCCCTGTGATATGCCAAGTTTCATATTCACACATTTACAGTGATGCAGATACACACACAAACAACCGCACACACACTCCTACATGCCCTGCCGAACTGTCGCTTTGTATTAATTCAGCTCAGAGTGGGTCCAGTGTCAGAGAGGAGGGGTTATTGAGGCTTTTGAATGATGAATGGCTGCAAGAGACAAGAAGATACAGAAAACATTGAACCTTGCATTTCCTTTCAGCTTCTTTTTTGCTCCCTGATCACATCAGACATTTAGAAGCCTTCCCTTGTGTTTATTGCTGCACTGATGCCGACACATTTATAGAGAAGTGGTGAAAGATGCTGAATCAGAAAAAGAAAGCCTCCAAGCTCCCCTTTTCATGTTCCAACATTTAAACCCTAACTTGAGAATTACAGTGAAAGAGATTTTAATTAAACTTTGTCTGCCAATTATTTTAAGGAATTCTATGTCTTTTTACCAAACCTAAGTCCTTGCAGGTTTGGCCATCTGTCTTTAATAAG
>JBBDHI010000015.1:2205674-2219089 GCA_037177115.1 Craterocephalus stercusmuscarum
TGACCAGTGGCTGCCTGGGCTTCCAACAGTAAGTCAGCGCTAACTGGGGATAAATGTTTTTCTTTCTTGGCTCTTGTGAGTGATGTTTTCCCTGAAGATCCAACTACTACACCAGCAATTGATCCTGTTCCCTTGAGGGGAATCTTTTTGTCCACAGACACCTCTGGGACAGTTTTCTCTCCTTTCACAAGCTGGTCAAATGTCGGTTTGTCAAGGACACCACATTCCAGCAGCTGCTTTGCTGTTACTGGTTTGCGCACACCGTCAAATATCAGTTTGTCTGGATCTAGCTTCCTCGTAATTGGCAAAAGTAGTAAACCTGTATGAGGTTCTATCTTACACCTTTTCCTCAAAGCTCCATAAGTGGCGTTTTCTTCTGTATCTGGATCAAGATAGCATTCTGGGCTCTGGTTTAAAGCATCACAAACTTTTCCATCCAAAAGGTTACGATTAATAGCTGTCTCTTTAGGAAGAAATACACTAAGATTGGGATCTAAAATTCCCCCCACTGACTCCTGTGCCTGCAGCAAACGTAGTCCACTGTTGTCATTAATTATTCCCCTCTTCATGGCTTCAAACACAGATATGGGCATGGTTTCATTTGGATCCTTATATCCTACTGCAGCAGCCTCTGCTTCCAGTAATTTGTCTCGGTCATCGATGTCCACAACACCTCTTGCACATGCCTCTTCTACTGTCAGTTTCTGATTTGTTTTGGGGTCAATGATATGACCAGTAGCAGCCTGGGCTTCTAAAAGCAGATCAGCACTTTTGGCAGATATTAACAGTTGTTTTTTGGCTTCGGAAAATGACATTTTTCCTGGATTACCAACTGCTACACCTGCGATGGGCCCAATTCCTTTAAGACTGATGTTTTTATCTATAGACACCTCAGAGACTGTTTTCTTTCCCCTTTCTAGATCTTTAAATGTTGGCTTGTCCAGGACGCCACAATCAAACAGTTTCTTTGCAGTGACAGGTTTTCGAACACCATCAAAGATGAGTTTGTTGGGATCTAGCTTCTCAGGGATCGGGAGTAGCAGAAGGCCTGTGTGTGGCTCTACCTTACAGCGTCTTTTCATTGCCATGTAGGTCGTACCCTCCTCATCTTCAGGATCCAGGTAGAGCTCAGGTCTCTGATTTAAAGCATGCCATGTGTTATCGTCAATTAAGTTCCTTTCAATTGCAGTGTGTCTGGGAAGGAAGACACTCAGTACAGGATCAAGAATTCCCCCAACAGATACCTGTGCTTGTAACAGACGCAATGTTGTGTTCTTGTCGATCAGTCCCTTCTCCATTGCCTGAAATACTGAGAGTGGTTTGTTTGTTCCAGGTCCATTGTATCCTACAGCTGCAGCCTCTGCTGCAAGCAATCTCTCTCTGTCCTCATCATCAATTACACCTTGATTATATGCTTCATCAACTGTCAGTTTCTGATTAGTTCTAGGGTCAATAATGTGGCCTGTTGCAGCTTGTGCATCTAGGAGCAAGTCAACACTATCTGATGGGAGTAGATTCTCTTTCTTGGCCTCACTGAATGTCAGTTTGCAAAGGGGTCCAGTGCGGGACCCTGGATTTCTCGGATGCTCAATTACCACACCAGCTATTGGGCCTGTCCCTTTAAGACTGACTTTTTTGTCATTAGAAACCTCAGCGACAGTCTTATGTTCCTTTACAAGCTGGTTGAATGTTGGTTTGTCCAAAATTCCACAGTCCAATAGCTGCTTAGCTGTGACTGGTTTGCGGACTCCATCAAAAATCAGAGAGGAAGCATCCGGGCCTGGCGGATCTCTGGTTCTTTTCAGTTCAGTCTGCATGGTTTCTCTAACAACCGCCATCTCCTGCATTTCTCTCTGCATGGATGATTGCCTGCTTTTATATGTGTCCTCAGTCTCCATATTTTCTCTCATTAGCTTCTCCAATTCACTTTTCAAGGATTTATTTTCCCTCTCAAGCATGTCCTTGCTTGTGTCATACTGTCTCAGCAGGTTCTGTTTATCATCGCATTGGTCCTTCCAGTAGCTTAAATCCCTTTTTATTCTCTCATTCTCCTCTTGTAGATGTTGTTTACTGCGGAGCTCAGAATTAAGCAACATCTTAACATGACTGAGTTCTTCTTCTGTTCTTTGCATGAGTTCTTTGTCTTTTTCCAGCCTCTGCAATTTCAGCAACAGAGTGTCTTTCTCATTCACAGTTTCGCTGAGCTGAGACTGAATGGATTGCATCATGGTTTTTGTCTGCAAGACATGGAAAAAAGTTGAGAGAGCAATGAGACAAAATGTTAGTAAACTCAGAAATCCATCCTGTAAAAATTTCATTTTATTCTGCTAAGATAGCAATATAAACAAAACTATGACTGCTCATCAGAACAAGAAAACACAAAAGGTCTAACAGGACTGGGAAGAAAAGCACGATTACTATCAGCTTTAAAGCAGTCAAGCTTTAAAGAAAATTAACCAGTTTAGAAAAAGCCCAAAAGATTCTGAATTTCATGGCAAAAATCAGCTTCCCAACCCTGAAGACAAACACCATTTTGATACTACATAGTTTATGGTAACTACAAAACAGACAACTGACACTAATTATATATTTTTTCTAATATATACTATCTACATTCTGCAAGTTTGTAAAATAGCACAGGTTCATGGATCAAATATGGAAGCAAATATTTACTATTTGTAATATATTGTGATATTTCAAGTGTATGTAGGTGCTATTTTACATTTGCAAAATGTATTTCAAGAGGCAACAAATGTGTTTAACGACAAACGTCAAACCAGAGGAGTGGCAGTGGTGTTGTCACTGATGGTGCTGATCAAACTGGGGGAAGTAAAGACAAAAAACAAGCATCTTTGCACATGAAATGAGTAGGATCCGGAGGCGGGGAGGTGTTACCATGCAAGTGATTCACATGCAGCTTTTTCCAAACACATACACATGTATGTGTTCAAATCAGAGTTCTCTACAGGAAATCTAGGACTATTTCAGGATGCAATGAAAGCTCAGCTACAGTGGTTGCTAAGTGAAATTCCAAGTGAAGACTCTGATTTGGAAAGATGAAACTAGTCCAGAACCAAGAGGCAAACTGCTATGTACCTCTGTAAACTGCTTTTGTATGCTTTCGACCTCCATCTTGAGTTTCTCCCTCTCAGAGGAGAGCTCTGAGACCAGGTTGCGGTGGTCAACATTGGTGCGCTTGCTGGCTTCTAGCTGCAGCTCCAGGGCTGTAATCTGCGAGGATAGCTCATCATCACTTCCCTTTTTGGATCTTAAAAGTTCCTCATAATTATGCCGTGCAACCCGCTGCTCCTCCTCCAACCTCAGCCTCTCTTTAGTCTGAGTTTCAATAGCCTCCTTTAGCCTCTGAAGCTCAGCAGAGTGTTCATTAAGTGTTTTACTCTTCTCCTCGATAGTCTTGTAAAGACCCTCGTTCCTGCTGTTGGCCTCACTGACTCGGACCTGCTCCTGCATGAGTTGTTGCTTCAGATCTTTCATCTCAGTGCTCATCTGAGCGATGCGCTCTGATAAGGTCTTGTTTTGTCTTGAACTTTTGTCTAACTGCTCCTGCAGCCTCAGACGCTCCTCTTCACCTCTCTTCTCCGATGCGCTTGTTTGTTCTTGGCTCTGGCGCAGTGCAGTGATGGTGCTGGTGTACTCTGTCATAGCCATAGTGTTTTTTTCCAGCTCTGCTTCTATCTGCCTTCCTCTGCCTACCTCCTCTTGATTAATTTTCCTCAGATTTTCCACCTGGCTCTCCAGCCCGTCTCTCACAGCCTGCAGGTCTTTGATGCGTCCTTGTAGCCTGCTCACATTTTGCTCCACTCGGCAACGCTCTTTGCTTTCTCTCTCCAGCTGAAATCGTATTTTCTGAAGCTCCTCTTGGCACTCTCTCAGCTGGGTCACAGCCACTGATGAAGTGGTGAGCTTCACCTGGAGCTGGGCCAAAGACTGCTCAAGCACAACCTGTCCTTCTTCTGAAGTTTGCCTCCTGCGGGCCTCCTCTTCCAGACTGTGTGAAAGATAAACAAGCTGGTCATTCTTCTCCTGCAGGGTCTTCATAACGTCAGCTAGCTCCTCTCTATACTTGCTGTTTTCTGCATCTCTCTGCCTCAAAAGCAACTCGGCTTGACTTTCCATTTCTCTCCTCCTGCGTCCTTCCTCTACGAGCATGGCTTGCTGATTGTGAGCTTCCTCCTCTGCCCTCTTCCTTTGCTCCTCAGCCTGGCTGATGGAAATCCTGTGCCTCCTGAGTTCCTCCTCCAGATTCCTCCTCTCTTCCTCCATCCGTTCATACTGCAGCTGGACTTCAGCTGTATCCTCGTCCCTCTGAGCCACCAGCCTTTGGACGTCTGCACGGCTAATCTGGATCTGGGATTCGTAGCTGAGCTTTAGGTTACTGATATCCACACTGAATTGGCTCCTTACCTTTGATATCTCCTTCTGAAGCTCCTTGACTCTTTCTGCTTCCGCATCCAGCTGTCGGCGCAGCTGCCCAATCTCGTGCTCCTTATTTGCCACAGCCTTCTCCACCTCTATCTTGGACCAGCTGACTGTCTCCAACTCGTTTTGCCTCTTCCTCAGTACGGATTCATACTCGTCTTGCTGCTGGGTGTAGCGCTCCTCTGCCAACTTGGTCTTTCTCCTCTCTTCACTCAACAAGTAGTTAAGACGTGTCACCTGATCGTTGAGGTGTGCCAGCTGGCTCTGTGTGGAGTCCAGGCTCTCCTTCGTGGCTGAGCACTCCAGCACTGTGCTTTGCTTCACCTCCTCCAGCGACAGCAGCTGGTCCTGGGACTGAGAAAGCTCCAATTGGTATCGAGCAAGGGCATCTTCCAGTGATTTGTTCTTGTCATTGCGGTCCTGGATGTCCTCCTTCAGAAGGCGAAGTTCCTCTTCTAGCAGGTCAATCTGGGTGCTACGCATCTGAAAATAAAGCAGAGCACATGTGAATGCAGAGGTCATCATCAAGGCCTTTGCTTTATACCTGTAACCTCATGTCTCAGTAGTTGATCCACTTTTTATGGAAAGGTACTTAGGAATGCATGTATTTGGATATTGTATAAAGCCTATTAAAACTTTTTTTAGTGTGCTGCTTGAAATCAAAGATTTTGAGGTTGTTTTTTTATAAAAACAAAGACTACAGTCAGTGAAAATGCTCAAAATAATTGAGTTTGCACTTGTATTTCATTAAATCACAAAATAATAAGAGGATGAGTACCTTGAGTGCCTCCATGTTTTTGAGCAGCTCTCCCAGGAATCTGTAGTAGTCCCCAGACAGAGTCAGTAACTCCATGTAACGAGTCTGAAGATGTGTAGCCTGGGACCAAAGAAATCCTCATGTAACTTCCTGTTTTTCAAAGAAAAGATTCATCGAACAGAGTTGTGAGACTGAGATGGTACCTCTTGGTTGAGATCCATTGACGGGGACTTGAGCATTATCCTCTTGATGGGGATGTTGAGCAAAGTTTCCAAACCAGAGCTGTAAGAGGCTAGGTCTGTTTCATAGTCCTTCAAAAAAAAACAACAACAACAACCATGAGAGCAGAAAATGGGAATCCATAAATCCATCCATCCATTCTCAATTCCCACTTAATCTTATTCATGGTCACATTGGGGGCTGGAGCCTATCCCAGCTGCTATCTGGAAGAAGCGGGGTCTGAACAGGTTGCCAGTACATGACAGGGTTGAAGATGAAAATCTTGTATGGATTTGATTGATTGTCCGTTCCACCTGCTCACCTTAATAGCATTCACACATGCCTCGCTGTCCCTCAGCACGCTCTCTAATGTCTCCCTCTTTGCCTTGATTTCTGTGTTCAGAGCCTGGAGAGACCCACGAAATAAAGAAGTCAGCCATTGAACCAATGTGGACATTGTCCTTAACTGCAGCAAACAACTTCATTAATGAAGGGGAGGAACCTTCTGGTTGGTAATGTGGTCTTTCAGGGCCTGGACATTCTCTATCTTGGTGGCCTGCAGGGCGTCCTGGGCTTTTCGTGTGGCATCAATCCACTGAATGAGGGATGCACTGGTTTGCTTGTAGTGCTGCAGCTGAGGCAGGTACAGCTGCAGATCACGCAGTCTGAGCATGGACGGTGCAAAAACAAGTAAATCAATTCCAACACAGTGCAAGCGAGCATTTTGTTCATCATGGATTAATGGACTCAGAAGTTTTTTTTTGTTGTTGTTCATAACAAGCCCAACATGGAGACATACCAATCCAGTGAGCCATATAGGTGATGGTCTATCAGCTTAGGGTCAGTTTTAAGTTTTTTCCCCCTTCAAATTAGTGCCAGAGATCATGCTTTATACAAATAACTTTGCTTAGAGAAACAGATCTATGAGACTCTGGTAAGTTTGCCACATATCTTAAATGTTCAGTTTCATTTGGAAAACACTGGCTTGAAAAATGGGTGCAGAAGGCAAATGTCCAATTCTACATATTTAAAAATCACACTTGGGAGAAAAGAGGAAAGAGGAAAGTAAATTCCGTTTATCTTTTCTATGACATGTGGCACTGCAACAGTGTTCATCGGTGTAGATGCCCACAAATCCATAATGTCGTATGCTGCCTGATCCCTGATCCAGGTCTACATTGGGTAAAACAGGTTTTATGTAACGTCTTTTAACAAATGGAGAGAAAATAAAGAAGAGACACAAACCTGTTGTCAATCTGTCCCCTGATTCGTCTCCAGCGGTCGGACAGCAGGCTCACCTGCTCCGTGTATTTTGACAGCATCATGTCACACCTGTGGTACGGGCTGCCCACCTGGCTGTTCCAGTGATTCGCTTTGGTCAATTCCGCCTCCATACAGGCCAAAATGTCTTTCTTCTGATCCAGCTCGAACAGAATATTCTACACATCAACACAGTAGAAATAATTCAACATTCAAAGGATAAATACAAAGGATAAAAGGCTTTAGCACCGCAGCTTCTTCTCAGGGCGACTACTGAGCCATGAGCTGATATGTACTGGTATTAAAAGTGAACAGTGCAGCAGGAAGACAGGAGACTTTATACAAGTTAGTGTTTGCAGAGACTTTTTTAAGTTGTAAAGGACAATTTAAGAGAGTTAAATCTTAAGTTTTCATCTCTATTTTCATTTATTTGTACAAAATGAATATGTAACTTTGCAAACATACCTTCAGGGTCAACATATATTCCTCGACTTCACTTGCAGACAGAGAAGTGGTCTCTTTTTCTGTTAGCCTTGCTTCATGAACTTTCACAATGTCCTCAGCTCGTGCCACACTCTCCAGCATGTCCCTTAGAGCCCGCAGCCTGATAAAGAAATTCATGAGAGGGGCAAGAGTCATGTAAGGAGCATGATGTGGAATACATTTATTCTGTTTAAATGCATGTTAGCTATCTAAAAGAGTGCCTTTACGTTAATTAGTGGGTTTAATTGTATCTTAAAGGGACAGTGTGTAAATAATTTGGCTTTTAATATGGCTTTATTTGCAAAAAATCAAGTATTGCTTTCATGCATACATATTTTATCTTCGTCTAATCACAATCTTACTCAAATGAAAGTGTTTCATAGCTTAGAATGAGTTACTTATAAATACATAGGTGGTGGCGTACACAACAGAAAGCTTCCATGTTGCATCGGCATCTTTGAATGGTGTGGTTGAAATGGGACAAACTTGTTATCCCTCCATGTTTTAGCACTTAATGTGTTGTCGGTGGAGAAGTAGGAGGAGAAACAATGTTTTCCATTAATACATATATGGATGGAGAACCATCCTTTTTGTAAAAAGAAAAAATCCTGTCTATAAATTTAATTGATCAACTTATACTCAGTATAATTTTTGTATGCCAGTTGTTTCTGCTTTAGTTCAAAAATAATTGTTTAAGGTGTCCCATAAGGTTCAATTCTGGGTACCCTGTAGTTTGATTTGGATGTGCAAATGTTAATTTCCATCGTTCCATAGTAATGTGCATTTCTATGTAAGTCTCCCCTTGATAAGTTGTTTGCTTAGCTAATAACTCTGGTATTTGCTTATAAGAGGTCTGTTTGTATCAGACACTTTGTACATAACGCCTCAATTCAACAAATACCTAGTATCCAGAACAATCATTTGGGTGTGTTTGTGTTATTTACCGCTGTACGTAAGCCGATGAGCTGCTCTCCAGACTGGCCAGCCTCTGATTGATCACTCCAATCTCACTTCTGAGAAACTGGGCTTTATCTGCATCATTTGTGCTTTCCACTTCCTTCAAGATACGCTCCCTCAAACGCAGATATTCCTCACGCATTGAGTCAATCTCACGCTGCACTGTCTAAAAAACACAAACAATGTGTTGCGAGGAGCTTTTTTTTAGTGAAGGACATATTGCTTTTTGAGTTTGTCTTTACCTCTAAGTGAGTGATCTTGAGGCCGCAGTCTCGTGGCCCGTCATCTCCGATGCAGACATGAACGTACTGACTCAGGGAGCCCTCAGCGGCCTCCAGCCTCAATCTGAGCAAGTGCAGCTCTGATAATGTGTGCGACGATGATGATGAAGAGGAGGAGGAGGAAGAGGACAACAGAACCTTCCTCTTCACCGGCTCTGTCTTGGCCACTTTCACTACGTCCTTCTTTATCACCTGCTCATTATTCACCACCTCTTTCTTCACTTCCACTTTCTTCTCAACTTGCTTCTCCAACTTTTTAAGCTCCACTCTCCGTCTTTCTTCCTCCAGCCTCCAGGCCTCTTCCTCAGCAGCGGATTGCTGCTGTTGTTGGATTATAATCACATGCTGCATGTGCTGTTGCCCGGCTACTTGCTGCATTTCCAACTGCCCCTGTTGTGCAACTGTGGAGGAACAAGTAATTTCATTTTATAGCTGTAAGAGCAACAGGAAAATAAAAAAATGGCTTTTTGAATGCATGTAAACATGAAGAAATTTGTGAAATGTCCAATGGGCAAATGATTTTCCTGGTCTAAAAAGCTTCACACTGTAGTAGAGGAATAAATCTTGCCTCCACCACATGGCTTCCCTTCATGGCGCATTTCTTCCTACATTTCATTCCAAGTGAAGAAGTTCTAAATGGAAGGGGAAGCTTAACATTGTGTAAAGAGGGACCTACAGAAAAAGTCTGGGAACCATTAAAAACCCTGTTAAAACCCTAAAATATAAAAAAATAAATGGTTTCCCGGTGAACCCTGTCTAACACAGATTATACGTTTCTACAATTCAGAATGAAGAGAAGGTGAATTCTAAATATCACATGTCAGAATTTATGATCAGCTGATGACTCTTCTTGTTAAATGTATTTCTTAATCTGGTGGGATGACAGGGACATTTCACTTCTCTGTGTTTGGATAGTGTTTATTATGTGACGTGAGACGGAAGCATAGTGCAGAAAGTGGTGAGACAAAGCGACAGTTATATGTGTGTAAGAGTCTTTACCGTAAACAGGCAGCTCCACCACCAGCTTGTCATAATGTGCTTGAGCTCCAGTGAACTGGTTCTCGATGCTCCTCTTGTCCTCATCAGCAAACATCTGGGAGTTGTGGCAGCTCAGTTTAAACTCATCATAGTGGGTCTCCAGGTTCTTCATAATTTGTCGGTACTCCTCCGGACGCATCTTGGCCAGCTGAACACACAGGCAAAATAAGTGATTTAGATTTTAAAAAAAAAACTAAAACCTGCACTCCAAACCAAAGATAACCTCATAAACATAATAATAACAATAAGAAGAAGAATGAAAATAATAATACTGAATGTGCGATGAAAACATGCTAAACTCTTATACTTTTTTGGTACCAGATGCTGGAATATTTTCAGTGAGCATTTCTAGATTTTTAATGTGTTGAGTTGAGAACAGTATCTTAGTTTTAACCAGGAAGTAGTCAGTTAGCATGTTCCTGCAATAACTTTCATTCTTTATATCTTTAAACGGAAATGAACAAGGTAGACGTGCATATAGAGCACTTTCTCAGTCATTGTAACATAAAAAAACCCAAAACATCCCTTTTAGTGTTTCAGAGCGTATATTTGGATCTCTGACGTTATGTAACAACCAGCTTTAAAACTCCAACATAACCTGTCTGCTTGTTTTGGAGTCGCCTAGGAGTGAATTCACTGAGCTGTTCAGGCTAATCTGAAGTCCCAGCTGGAGAAGGGTGGGTGGTGTGAGTGGGATTAACCAGATTCCACATCTTCCATGATGCGTTCATTGAACATCAGAGGTCGACGCAGAACTTAGGGTCACTTCATTTTCTACAACTTGAAAATATTTTTCTTAATTATACTTCAGTAGTATTTAATCTTTGGTTTTATGATTCAAGCATAAGAAATAAAAGATTTTAGTGGAAAGTTGCATTTCTGAAGAATAAGTCAAATAAGGAAATCTACTTTGGCAGAAGTTTCCCTGGATTTAATATGATTTTTCATTTTATACTACATTATTTATATTTTAATTTTAGGTACATAATCATAAACTGTTAACACAATTAACTATTGTGTGGCTTGATAAGAAACTAACAATAAGCTTGTATGAAAACCTCACTGAAACAAACAAAATGACAACTTGTGCGTTGAAAAAAAGAAAAAGCCAAACAACAAAAATCATGTATTGAAGTACTAAACATAAAAGACTGATTATTAATTGGAACTTTCTTTACCATGAAAGCATATTTAGTGTAAAATCTAAAATTTTTCATCAGGTGCAGAATAAATAATCATGTACAGCAACCAAACCTGCAATAACTTCTAAACTCTGATTAATCACCACCCTTCTAAACAAGACTTTTTAAGATTATCCTCTTAAAATATAAAACAGATGAATGTGAGACAAATTAAGCACTTCGGAATGAACAACCTCAACCTCTTCGACACATCACTTACACAACCGAGCCTAAAAGAGGAATAACCATTCATATCTTACCATGTTGATGGTGAGACTGTTGATGTATTTAATATCCAGCAGACAGTACTGCCAGGCCACCAGACTCTTAACGTTGATGTAGAGCTGGTTCCAGATGGACAGGATGGCCTCGTAGTACTGCTCGTTCCTTCACACAACACACAGAGGTCAAATTAAAACCTTCACTTACCCTAAAAAAAATTGTCATGAGTCATTGTTTAGGCTGCATGTGATTTTCTTTTGCACCACAGCAGATAAGTTATGTTTCTTACTTGCTGGCGAGGCTGATGCTCAGTGGGTTAGGAGGCGGTATGATCAGGCACACAGACGGCACAAGCATGTCCAGTCCTCCGGGGCCCGTCACATGCCACTTGCTGCGCTGGCTGTTGTCCTTCAGGATGGCTTCATCGCCCTTACAGATCACCTTCTGTGGAGCCCAATGAAAATGGATTTAATCATGAAAACAAAACTTGTAAATACAGAAGTTCTGCTTAAAAAGTAAAAAAGCCTTCCTTCATTTTTATTCCTTCTACATTCTATTTGTTGTAAGAGTCCCTGGATTAGGACTGGAAGAGCATTGTTTCTGCATTAAAAGCTGACCTGGTCTTGTTTAAAGTCACACAAAGCCTTGACGATGATGTTGTTGCCCTTCTCCTCTGGGTTTCTGGGTTTCAGCCTCACGATACTCTTCGAATTGACGACCAGATGCTGCACCTGCCGCTTAAGCTCCTGTAACTTCTCCTTTTTCCTCTGAAGATAAGAAAGCTTTATGGATCATTACTGAAAAAAACGGCAAGTTTTGCAGTGAAATCAGCTTCTGCTATTTGCATCGTTAGTTAGATGCTGGCTGTGTGGTCGCTCTGAGAAGCTCTCATACCTCCAGACCTTTAAGGAGCTCCAGCAGGTCCTCCAGTGAAGTGTTCTTGTCACATACATATTTCTTACGAATCACCTCATGTTCCTTTTGCAGAGCACTGTACGTCTCGTTAGCCTCCTTGAAGAACTATAGAAAAACATAAAATGGCAGGAATAGAGTTCAAAGGATCTTTTTATATGATTCCTGGCAGGAAGGTTGATGTGGTCTAAAAGCATCTTTTCCTCCACTTAATAACAAAAAGGTATTTCTTTCTCATAGCTGTTCAAAATACTTTACATGATGTTAAAAATGTTTTCTGACTGGAAGCTGATAAAGAGACTCAAGAAGCTTGTTGCCTCTAGTATCATAACCGGACCAGTGATTTCTAATTTGGGGTCCCCACTGTTTAAAGGGTAATTCCAAATATCAAGGCTTGCACCGGTTTTTCACAGCAGCTATTTTTACGAACAGTACAAAACCTTTACAGATATACTTGAGACATACTGCTGTTGCACACAGTGCATTTTATGAATAAAAAAGTAGGAATTCTAACTGGGTCACTTCAAAAAAAAGGTATACCCTGCAGAAATGCTCACTCTCTATGGTAAGAGCAATAAACATATGATCTGATCCTGGATCAAATATCACGCAAAGATGCTCTTCATGCACAAACCGGAGTTTATTTATAAAGTGTTTTAATCAAAGTGCTGAACATGGCAATTAAAGAATCTGCGAATGAACAGTTTGTTACCACTCTGCCTCTGCATGTGTCTCTGTGCATCTTTGCAGGCACAGATTTTAATGAGAATGCCTCAGGAAACCCAATGGCAGCAGGCAAAAAGGACTTGGAAATGGTCACAGCTCTAATCTTCTTCTGGAAGATTCTGCCTGTAACTCCTGACCGGTTTGGGGAGGAGGGCATGAGTTAGATCACTAAGAATCTGGTTGGCCTTTTTTAGCATCAGCTCTTTTTACGGCTGAGCAGCAGAATCTCGTTCAAGTCTAATAATCTCACTGTGTTGCTCTCCACTGCGTACCTCTCCAATGTCCCCTAGCAGCAATAAATAAAAACAGCATAGATGACCCCCACGCTCACACGTAACAGCTAACGCCTATCCACACGTAACGGCTTAAACGTGTCGTTATTATTGTGCTAGCACACCGACAAGAAAATGAAAGTGTGCAAATACAGTTTTGGGACTGGAATGGGTACCCTTGGGAGAGGGGGGCTGTGGAAATATGTTTGGTACCCTAGAAAGACCCCGATGATAGTTGCAGGAAATGAAAGTGTGAATTTGTTTATTATTTCTGGATATGACTCATCTGATTCTCATTAGAAACAAAAAAAATCTGTCTTTGGTTTTTAAAGCTGAATAAATATTTATGATTTGGTTTTCAGGGATGAAGAGATAACTAAAGTTTTGAGTCAAACACAATAATCTGAATTCAGTTTGTTCCCTTTCCTTGCAAAAAATGAACTAGTGTTGGCAACAATTGCAAGGATGCATTACTTCAGACTTCACAACTTCAGAGAAAATGATCTGCCTATCTCTACACTGGCTTCCTGTTTGTCAAAGAATTGACTTCAAAATCCTGCTTTTAGTTTACAAAGCTCTGAACGGTTTAAGGCCAAAATATATTCAGGAACTTCTGGTTCGTTATGAACCAACCAGATCCCTCAGGTCATCAGGGTCAGGCCTACTT
>JBBDHI010000015.1:2495584-2512903 GCA_037177115.1 Craterocephalus stercusmuscarum
TTATTATTATACATTTGTATAAATATCTACCAGATAAAGGGAGGAGAATAATTAAATGATTTATGCAGACTGATCTACTTCATTTTTTGGCTGCATAATTCACTGTTGATGTTGGCACTGTATACAGCCAAATATTTCAAAAGCCAGAAGAGTTCATTATCATGACCACATTTATTGGCAAGTAATGCTCTTTTCAAATAACTGAACAAATATAAAGACAACTCAGAAACTACAACAAACCTAAAAAATCAACTGCACCAAAACCTTTGCAGCTTAACATTTATTAGTCTCATGCTTAGTTTGAGTTTTTCTATGAGGCAGGAAATGCCAAAATGTGTTTGTTAGGATAGAATTCCACTAAATGGAAAGTCTACTCTTGTCTATTTTCTGATAGTAACAAACATTCACAGATACAAAATAAAAATGCGTCCCTTGTCGATTCACCTGAGATAGCACTTTTGCTATATTTCACTTCACATTACTTTCACAATATAAGATCATTACGTTCTTCTAATAATGTGCAGCCCTTGATTCAAAATATTAATTTGAGCTTAATAAATCAAACATATACCAGGTGCTGTCAGGTGGGAGGCGGAGTATACCCTGAACAGGTTGCTCGTTCACCTCATGGCCGACAGATTTCAGCCAACATGCATGCTTTTAGGCTGAGGGAAGAAGCTAGAGCATCTATGGAGAATCCAAATATTCTTGGGGAGATGTTAACTCCACACAGAAAGGCTCCAGTCGAGATTGGAAGAAGGAAACCTGGCTGTCAGAGGACATTACTACAGCAGGATACAGTGCTAAGATAAAAAAAAGAATGATCCTGATCCATAGAAATACATTAATATAGTTAAGCTTTATATTGACACTCATAACTCACTTTTATATTAACCAGAGTTGACCTGATAAACAGTCTGTTTATATCTGAGCTCACCATATTAAATTTATCAGGTAACAAGCTCCATGCCTACATGGCCTATTCTATGGCATCAACAAGCAAGCTGCACCTACATTGTTAGTAAATTATGTGCTCCTTTTTTTTGCCATGATTTATGCTGCTGTGGTCGCTATTAAGAGCAGAGCTGATTGTGCTGGTGTTTGTAGATTGGCACAGTTTTAGGAAGCCATGTTCAGAAATAATGAGCCTGATTGGCATTCTTTATGATTTGTTGATTTCGCCAAGACAAGTAAATCTTGTCTGAGATGTTTAACTATATAATAGCAAAGGAGAACCTATGGTGTCAGATATAAAGAGCTCAAATGAGGTGAAATGACAAGTGAAATGTCATTAAAAGTGGAGCTACAGTATTTTCCTTGGTTAGTAATATATCTGATGAATAATACTGAGATTTCACCAGCTTAAAAGGTATCAGAAATCTTGGCCAAACTGCAGGAAAGAAAACAAAATACAACCTCTGGATGTGGCTGTAATCCTGAAACATGAAATCAAATTCTTCTAGTGGAACAGATGACTGAAATTTTGAACACTTTCACAACTTGAGTGGATGTGGAAATGTTCGAAAACATAAAGGCCAAAAGTAATTGAAGTTAAGAAACACCTTCAATAAGATGAAAACAACAAACTCAGAGCTACAATTTCTCTGTGCTCAAGTAACTTTGAGGTAAAGAAAAGAAACATGCAAATATTAACAATCTTATCCTTGCTAAATGCATAAATGAAGCCCCTGCTTGTTCACATTGAAAAACATGGCGACTTAATTAAAAGAAATACAAAGAAACGCAATTAAAACGATAGCAAATGTGGTCAGTCAAACAAGTCATTCAGCATGACTCATACCGTATACTACAGAGAACCGCAGCTAAACTTATCTGTTATTGATCGTTATCGTTCCTGAAGTACACAAGCCATTATAATTCCAGTTTTTCAGTCAGTCAAACATGAGCAAGACCTTAATATCTAAAACTGACAGACCATCACTGAAACACACACTCCAACAAACATTCCTGCATGTTCAGATAGATTGGTAAACATAAAGCCAGACTCTATATTTTATCAATTACCAGCACTAGTCTGTTTATGTACAATGAAGTGTCAAAGGTTTTGATCTCAGCCAAGAAAAAGCTGCTGAATGGAAACGAGCAGAAAGCTGAAGCAAAGAATCAGACAGGAAGTCACGACCTGACCGTTCATCATCAGATAAATAGGGATATGTAAATGTGAGCACAGCAATGACGAACGTACAAGCCAACAGTTGATCTGCAGGGCGAGAGGCGGGGTGTGCCCTGGACAAGCCGAAAGCCCATCACAGTCAGATGAGCAGAGAGACGTACAGCATGTCTACTGATCTAATATCTGCTGCAGTGATTTTAACAAACAACAGTCAGATTTCTGCTGCATTCTTTCTCAGAGCAACAATAATAGTTACCCACACTTACAAGATCTTCTCACATTGACGTGACTCAGGCTTTCAAAAGTTGATTTGGTTGTAAAAAAAAAAAATAATAATAATTGCCTGTGTCCACATTTTCAATATCAATGACAAACGACAAATATCAAAGACAAATGTCAAAACTAAAGTCATGAATGGCTGAATACCTTTCCTCATCTCAGTAAGAATATGTACTGTTTTTACAATATTATTCCAGCAATGCATCATTATTTATCAGTAATTGTTAAATAACAGTTAATAGGTTTTTATTTTGATAAAGACAAATTTGACATTTGCTATTTTTTTTGTTTTAACACTGTGGAAAACTACTAAGCTGATTGTGGGCTGGTTTAAAACAACTCCAGCCAATTATGTTAATTCAGAAGAAGTAAGAGTAAATTTGGATTTATTAAGTAAAAACAGCCAGTGAAGAAGTATTTTTCATTACCTGCTGAAAAAGGTTTTTTTTCTAATACATTTGGCAGCCAATATTTAATGTGTCCGTGGTCTGATGGAAGAGGGGTCGTACTTCTTACAAGGATATAAAAACTTTTGCAATCATCACCAATCCCAAAGCAATCGTCTGTCTCCACAAGTGTTTTCTTTTCTTACATCTGTTCATATTTTGGCTAAACTTGCCTATCATAAGATATCCAGACAGACATTTTACTCAAATATGATCAAAAACTCCAGAGCATACAAGAAAATCAAAACAAGAAGAGTTAAAGTTTACAGGTTTTTTTTCCAGATGCTGTCTTCAGCTTTTGTATTTAGACATTTTTAAATGTAACCACACAACTAGACTGTGCTTATCAGTTTTTATTCAGATTCCAGGGGTTGAAAAAAGGTTACAAAACAGTTTGGGGCCATTTCAAAAAGGTTTCTGAGCCTAAATTCATTGAAATTCATATTTAAATATGCAAAAGCTGGCCAGTGACAACTTTCAGGGAAGGGTAAAAGTATGCAGCCGCCTTTACAATCTCGTCTTTTATTGTTCTCTATTATTTTCCAACCACACCAACAGAGACCTTGGCTGTCAGAGGTCTTTCCAGACAGCGAATGGCTTTACTGTGATCCTGGAAAAAAGAACACCCAATCTCCCCACCCTCAGTTTACAGAAACCTTTTAAAATAATGCTAATATTTCATGCTTCTTTTGTGTAAAAGTCCTGCGAGGCTCGGCCAAACATTCAAATTCAGCACTGATAGCCCATTTCATGTGTCAAGTGCCATAAATTCAGGCGGCAGAGCTCGATAAAGCTTGTTCTGTGGATAAATCACACTGCTCATAAAAGCCATTTGCTTCTTTATGTCTGTCTGGTGTTCAAGCATTCACCTCCATCCATCAATGAGCCAAACTGCTGTCAGAACACTAAGGCCTCTCCTTACCTTACATTTCCCCTTATCACTGGTTTCTACCGAGAGGAATCCGAGGAATCCTTGAGCTCTGTCTTTTTGCTAACACCCAATATGACAGGGTGAAACATAGACATACGCTTAAAACAGACTAATTTCTGGGACATAAATCACACAAATTGATCACAGATGCTGGTATTAACTACCATCGCTGAGAAACAAGTGTGGAGTAAAACAGAATAATTGACAATGATGTGTGAATCTGAGCACGGGGACGAGGTCTGCATGATCATAAAGTTCTAATCTGGCTCCCGGCCGACAGCCACCTCCTCTTGTTTTTTAGAACCTGTAGTACAGTATATAGGAACTCCACCCAGTGAAATGGCCCAAGCTTGCTGCCTCAGCACTTCTCCATCCAAATGGCTGCGGTTCAGTTAGAGGTCTTGCTGCCTCAGTCCTGAGATGAAGCACCTCGGAGAGCCAGCAGTCCTAACCGGCCCCCCTGGCTTCCACCGCTGGCCTCTGACTGACACCACAGCACTGCCAGAGACGTAAAGCAGGATAATAATAGCTGCTCATTCCTCCCGATCCCTGCCGACTAGACAGGGCCAAATTGTCCAAAAACCATATTTAACTGAATGATAACTGACAAATGAAGGTGAATGCCTCATCACACAGTCTCATGTGAAATTAGATCTACGAGTCCAGTTAAACATATTTAGCGGGTCAAAATCTTGGCAGGTCACCGACTCTGATGGATTTTGTGACTGCTTCGTAAGAAAATGAAAAAGTCCCTTAAAAGGAAAACTTCTGTTCTAATCATTATGATGGTGTAGAGCAGTAGAAGTGGATACCTATGGCCTCATTCAGCTGCTTATTTAGAGGTGTACTAGTGAATAAAAAGAGGTGTAGTCAATGCATACAGAGGTATAACTAAGCTTAGTCCAAACATCATAATGGTTACTGTGTGTAAGTGAAAACAACTGTATTGACTTTATAAAAGGCTTCTGTGATTTAGACAATTCAGCTGAGCTCAATCAGGCATTTAAATGAAAAACAATCTGTTTAAAAGAAAATTGTGCTCTTGTCTCAGGAGAAACTGTGTAACAGATGCATGTGACAACATGCCCAAAACATATTGCCACCATATAGGCAGAGAAACGGCATGATAAGATTTTCCTTGCTCGTAGCTTTGTATAAAGAGTCATATTGTATTTATCAGTATTTAAATCTGACAGCTTATCCATCCATCCATAGTTTGATCATGGGGTAAACAGATCCAGGAGGGAAACTCATCCCTTACCCCGGCAACTCTCCAGTTCCTCCGGGGTGACTCAGAAATGTTTCAGGGCCAGAGGGGATGTATATTCCCTCTGGTATGCTCTGGGTCTTCCCCGGGGTCTTGGATGTGCCTAAAATCCTACATAAGAGATAAACCAGGGGCATCATAATCAGATGTCTGAACCAATACATACTACCCCTTTTGTTGCAGAGGAGCAGCAGCTCTACTCTTACCTTTCCTGGATGTTTGAGGCAGTCACTTAATAACTAAGGCTGTGCATACACGACCTCTGGAGAAAACCCTTTTCTACCTTATTTCTGTAATTAGCCATGTGTCATGACGAAAAGATTAGGGACAGAATTAAGATGGACGAACTTTGCCATTTGGCTCAGAACCGGTGTGATGCTGTTATTATTACTGTCTGCCCATCTCCAGCTCCAACTTGCCATCACTTGTGAACAAGATTCAGAAACGTAAACTCTTCCACTTGAGAGAGAAATTCATTCCAGAACTTCCCCCTTTCTGCCAGTAAAGAATGGCCCCCACCATGGTGGGGGGCTCCTGGCTGAGGCGAAGCCTAACGAAACCGCTGGATGCCACATCCACATGGACTCACCACCTGTATGGAAGAAATTTGAGGTTGGGTACAGAGTAAGTTGGGCGGGGGCCTGGGTGTGCCATTTCCCAATGACACAAAGTGACTTAAACCCACCATATGTTTTATATCCCATACTGTTTTTTTCTTTCAATCTTTTTTTAAGAACTAAATCTAAAAATGTGTTCTTGATGCCTGACCAAAACCAGTCTTAACTGTGGGCAGAGGAGGAAAGTGAAAAGTTGTCAGACAGTATTGAGCCATATGGGACTCTAACTCATTGCATTACTTTTATGTCTGAACCTTCAGGTTTTGTGCTGTAGACCAATGAAGGTACTTTTACATTTGTTACGACATTACATTTCTAATTGCTGTATTAGGAATATAATTGGTTGTTGTTTCAAACAAGCTCTGATTTGGTCAACCTAAGCCAAGCTTCTGCGTCCCAAATGTATAACAATCCATCTTCTTCACCTACAGCCAGTAACAGGTCATCCAGAGTGAGCGCACCTTGTGGAGAATATAACAGATAGCAGCACAAGGTCAGGTTTAGCAGTTAAATTGCTAAAAAGACCTCAAGTACAGCAGAGGTTTGTGTAAAAATGAGTATAGAATTCTGTTCTGTAAAATAAAAATGTAGAATTAATTAACTTGAAATCCATGTGATCTTTAATAGTTCCTGCCGTTTACAAATAGCCTAGTAATTAGAAATCTTAATAAAACAATGAGTAGCAGACATAAGAATAGACAAAGACCCAAAAAACTGTAGAGTACCATAAAGCTGATGGGTTCAAGAGCATTTTTTGCTTTTGGTAACCTCTCAACTGGATACCGAAGGAGAATTCCAACCCGATACTGGGAAACCGAAACGTCCACCATATTTCAGGCTTCATTAAGTAGCAACTATTAAGCAAAAAGCAGACCAACTGTTAAAATCTTCTCTGGGGCACAGGGACAGTGTATGAATTACTGCCTGCCAGGAGCCATTATGTCAGCAGCATTCATGTATATGAAGCCATACCTGTTTTTCTCGTTGTTAACCATGAATACTGTCTTCTGTAGTGGGCTCTGACAGTGGTTTCTGCAATCTTACGGTGCCTGACTGCATCTGTGCAAGGTTCTTACACTAATGTTATTGTGTACTGGTAATATCAGACAGTAGAAGCACTTACTGGTGTGGAAATGGAAATTTTTTCTGCAACACTTGACAGCAGCTTTAAGCAGCTCATATCATTCTCTTTACATCAAAACACTGCAATCCTCATTCTCTGTGCTGGAGACAGTGCTACAAGGACCCTGGGAGCAGATTTATGAGGTCTGGACCGCCTGCATGGAGTAAAAATGAAACCCAAAACCAGCTCTGCTGCTTAACCGAAGCCCAAGCGCCCAGTGCCCTGAGTCTACCGCTACCAAAGATACCACAGCGATCCCAGAGGTTGGTATGTTTCACACAAAACGCTTGTCACAGGCTGGAAAAGTGTCTACAACGAACTCTAAGACAACTTTATTAAACCTACAGTTCCTTTCACAAATGAAAGCAAAGCTATAAATAAAGGTAAGGACCAAAAATATATCCCACTTTGACGTTTATTTTCCTTTTGAGCATGGCCATTTGCAGTAGTAAAAATGCTTTCATATTACCAACTGTGTTTATCATCTCTAGCGACTGGTAAGTACATGTCATGCACATAGCTGGCCTTATTTTGTCTCATCCAGGAAAAAATAACTCATAAGACATGCTACAATATTTACAGTATATATAGATTATATGTAAGAAGACTCAATTAAATTAACTTGCTGAATATATCATCCAGCTCTGAACTCTTGAACCCTGATTTTCCATCTTGGGTTTTATTGTAAGCAGCCTTGAAGTCAGAAAAAAAGATTTTTCCACTCGGTATAACAGTATTTCATATACATATATTATGTCTCTGCCTGTTGTTCCAACCCTTCAGTGAAACTATATGATGCTTACACTGGTCAACTTATAAAAACCTCCATGTTTTCATGGCTGTGCCGTACCATCAGAGGGAAATTTTCAAGTGCTTTAATGATTTCATACACATTTTTCTCACAGTTCAGTTTGACATGTTTTATATCAGTGGCATCCTCAAGACCTTGACTAGAAGTAGAAATAAAGTTATGTTGATTTGAATGAGGTCTGGATCCAGATTTTGTGTGTAAAAGGAGGAATTAAGTGGGAAAATAAATGTTGAAAGACCCTTGCAGGAAAACAATCCAGAGCTTTGTGCTTGTTTTGAAATTAAGAGTCTTTTTGTTGATATTCTGGCTGATCCAAGCTTTTTTTATGAACAAGAACCAAAGCTGGTTTCCTCAGAGTTTTGGTAATTGCTATTGTCATTATAGATTATAGATTATGTAAGAAAAGTTTTATTTAAGATCCTTAATGTATTATGATACTGAATTCTTGCATCCAGCTGAACAGCCAACTTATTCACCCTAAAACAAGGAAGCCACCCTGGCTATGTGATGAGCTGAGAATGTGTGCCTGATTAGATTGTATAACCAAAATCTAAATTCAAATCATGCATGTGAACATGTCAGTTGCAAAAAAAATACATGCTCAATTACACAAAATTGCCATACTTTTGCATCTTTATGTAAAAACATTGAATTCAATTCCTAATAAAGCTGCTCTGATCTTTGATCATCTGAAAAATCACCAAGTCAATTACTGGAGTCATCATTTAAGTAACTTACAGATGTCTGCGTAGTGAATTCAGCTTATTTCACACGCATGACCATCGTCCACAGAGAATGCATGAGGAGGCAGAATGTCTTAGTTATTCAAAATGAATAAATAAATTGAATAAAAAGAGTAAAAACAAAATAATTAAAATTTAATTAAATTAAATCAAATTGGCATCAGCTACAAATCGTTTTAACTATGAAAAAATTTAATGTCACTTTCAAATAAAATAAAATAAAATAAAATAAAATATAATAAAATAAGACACATCAGTGGAAACAAAACAAAGACTTCTGAGATCTCCAACTAAAGAAATGAGGGCAGGTCACAACATTTAATTTAAAAGCAATGAGGAATGTACTCGAGATTAATGCTGATATCTAACTGTGTCAGAGTAACAAGAGCAGAATTGTCTTTTAAACTCAGGTAAGTCTGACAATGGCAAACATAATTTAGTAAGTAGATCAGTCAGGTATGTCTTTGTCTCACTGATTACCTCAACAGGTGGGTCAACTCCCTTGCCAACTGTCATAAAAGGTAACCACAACACTCAGTGTCTTTATTCCTCTGGATCACTGGAACCTTTGTCTGAGCTTCTCATCAAGTGACGACATGACTGATGACGTATGAGAATATGCAGCCGGGAACGGTTCTGGTGAATTCGTTATGCTCTTCTCTTTGTTGGAATGACAACCATCTGGCCTAAGAAGGAAGTTTAGAATTCAAAGGTTCACTCATGGACGGGCGGTTGACAGATGCAGAGGTGTGGTACGTCAACTGAGCTATTTTTAGGGGGTTGATGTGGGAGCTTTTGATTCTTACCTGCAGTCTGGATACAAAAAAAAAAAGGCAAAACAGGCAGAGCAAGAGCGCTGTTAAAATGTCAAACACAAAACACAATTTGCCACGTATTCTACCACAGCAAGAGTTCTTCTGTTTTGCATTCGGTCAAGGCTGACTTACAGAAAACGGGAAGCTCTAGTGTTATGTTGTTGTCTTTTCTCACAAAAGACAAATAAACAATGAACATCCACACTGCTAAGCAGCTAGAATGCAATCTGTAGCAGCAGCAGGATGATGGATGGACTGAGCAAAGATAAGAGCAGGACTCATTTGATCAGTGTTGTTCCTTTCTTTGCATGAACAAACAGATAATCAAACTGTGTATTTAAGTGTATCTGTTTATATTCATGCAACACAAACCACACTGTTGCACAAGCCCATGCAGCATCAGTGGTATGTGCTCCTGCTTTTCACACTCATCTGTTTGCACAAGAATAAACTTGTACGTTTAAAACAAAAGGATAATCGCTCATGTGTTGACAGCATATGACTGAGGGAACGCTCGTACGTGACTTACAAAGGCTAAAACATTTGATACATGGGAACCCTCAAATGATGATTCCTCTCCATCAATCAAGCCACACCACAGAAATAAATAACCTCCCACTCATGCCACCGAGAGCTGGCGTTTCGTCAGCGTGCTCATGCAATGCCTTCATTTAATAGATAGAAGCTCAACTGACAGGTAGAAAACAATAGCTGGAATCTAATAAGCCTGGGTGACACGCTCATCAAATGTCACGTTTTCATTTGTTGTTTCTTCACCCAACAACATTTAAATCGTCTTTCTTTGGACTGCCTGCCGTTTTGCGCATGGAGCACTGATGCAACCTTATCTTAATAACCTTTAAGATGAGATGAATCACAAAATGTTAAAGTGCAGATAAAAAGCAAACGGTTGAAAGAGTGAGACAGAGGCACATGTGCTGCTGGCTAACACACCTGACGGACAGGAGGCTGAGAGCACGTAGATGCAAATCACTCCAATCTGTCAATACACTGAGATGACTTCTAGATCTTACTGATACAGATTTTTAAAAAACTCTATCAACGACAACCATTCAGCATCAGTCCCAAAGCTGCAATGTGAACACATGCTGTGGCCTTTTTTTTCTTTTTGCAAAATAATAAAGAAGTTGTTGCAGGACTAATTTAGAAGTGTGCAACTTTCTCATAATTTTGACAAAGAAATGGCGGCAACAAATGGGTATAAAACCACAATTACAGAGTAAAAAAGAACTTTTTCTTGAGAAAAAAAAGCATAAACAGTCTTGCTTTGGGATGTGAGAAGAACCCAACGGACAATCAGACTGAGTTTGGAAGACGAAGGGAATGAGGATGAGACCAAAGATTTAAATGGGCATGACTCAAATGAATGCGCCTCACAGTGAAGCATGATGGCAACAGCACGATGTTATCAGGATGTTTCTCTGCAGCAGGATGAATGTTGACAAATATTTAGTTGAGTCTCCAACTGCCCACGAGCAGCGTGGTTAAAGTCCACACTTTAAACCGTACAGCTCATCTGTGAAGCAACCTAAAGATGCAGATCAATTCAAGTGGTTTCAACTTAAACCCTATAACTTCTGCTCTATAATGTCTAAAAAGAACATTAACAGAAAATAAAATTCATTCCTGATTCTTCTTTAATGCCAAAGTGTGCTGAGAAAATTACAGTGGAAAAGTTCTGCTCACACTGACAAGATGGAGAGACATAGACAGACAGCTTCCCATTTATCTACAGCCCTCCTCCTCCTCCTCAGCATGAGGGGTTGGACAGAAACCACAGAGCTGTCACTCAGCCCACAGCAGTTTATACCCTCCAGCGACATATGAACTTGGAAGCATGACTGCTAAGTAACTTTCGCACAGACATGCACAAGCGTCGACATGCATGCAGGCACACAACATCTCCAAGATATACACACTTTTTGGGCACAGACAAACATGGCTCACATGGTCCAAAAACCTGAGTTGACATCAATAATCAAAGCTTCCAAAACCCAAAGACACAAGCTGGAAAGTGCGATAAAGAATTCAGGTTCAAGTTTAAGTACAAGCGACCATTAACATTATTGAGTTAATAAATTAACATATCTACTGTCAGCGTTAAGAAGCAGGTCATTAACTAATTTGGATTCAGTTCAAACCAGCATGAAGTAGTTCAGTAGTCCTTCTTTAACATGCATAAAATCCTATATATATGGAGCAGGAGGGCATTGCTTAGGCAAGTTTTATTTCTTTGTAAGTTTATTTATAGAGCCCATTTCATGTACCTAACAATTCAAGGTGCTTCACATTGCAGAAAAATAAATTTAATGAAAACAGAAGAAAATAATTATATATTCAAGATAAAGGGAGGAAAACAGATTTAAAATTTAAGCCTGAAAGAAATGATAAACAGATTTGGACTTTCAGATAAAAACTATGTAAATGCAGCAAAGAACAGGAGGGTTTTTAAACTGGATTGGAGTATTTCTATTGATCTGAGACTTTCTGGGAGTTTGTTACACCTTTTCTGCACATTGTTATAGAAATGAGCCATGTATAAATCCATTCTGACAAAACTTTCTTCATTTTTGTCCTTTTTTATTTCAATGTCCTTGCAGATTAGTATATATAGATAGTATATAGATAAAAATACAAGGGGGAAGTTGGATAAAAATGGAGATAAAGTTCTTCATTACGTCATGCTAGCCTACACAACACATTACTTTTAAAACAAACCTGGCCTCTGTGTTGATGCTTTTTTATCAGATCTATCACATCTGCAGATGTAAAACATGTTTTGCGACTCACTTTGTTCATTTTTGACATGACAGCACAATCAGGGACACTTCTAACCAGTTTTCCCTGGTGACCACCATTTTTATTGTCTCTTGCATGCCAGGCATCTTCTGCACTTGACATCCCATGAAAAAATACAACTTCAAGTGTTCCATATGCATGCAGCTGCATGGACGGACAGCATAATTCACCCATCAAATGGCACCATCTTCATTTCCTTTCCTCCACCAGTGTGCCTATTTGACCTTTTAGTTTTGGCTTTCTTCCTGATTCCTGTTGATTATGCAAAGCAGGATTTCACACATGGATAGTGATCATTGTGAGCCCTGAAAACATTTTCACAAGATGTAAAAGTTAGAATGGACACTCAGACAGATGAAACCATCTGGTTATCACCTTGAAGTCAAAACTAATCCTAACCATTAGAGCAAAGTACACAAGATTCCCATCTGTGAATGGCTCAGGTGGAGGCTGTTCACCTGAGCCAAACCTCAGCGCTGGCAGAAACCCACAGACTGTCATGTGTGACTGAAGGCTCTCCAAAGCTATGACAGTTGGAGCGGTTTGAAAATTCAAAACAACCCTGACAGCTTACATCGCACATCTTTCACTTTCACATGTGGTAATCAGTGGAAAATGCTGGTAGCTTTATGTTCTTTTAATTCTAGCTAATATGCATCACACTGTATAACTTACTTCCACGATCCCAGCCAACCTGCTGTCATCCCTGGGGTGTTGGACCCCTGATAAATAAAGACAAGTGCACAAATTCACACCTGTATATCTAACCCCCTGCTTGGCTGCTTGGACTGGAGCTCCTGTCAGACACAAACGCTGACAGGGATAAAGATGAATTACACACAAATTAACACACAGCCCGAGGCAACGTTCCTCTCACGACATTTATACACATACGGGACAGACAGAGATCCCAATTTTCTGAAAATCTGAAGAACAAACTTGACACAAAGAGTCAGAGTCAGCTGTATTCTGACACAGCGCACACTTGATGACAGGGATTTCCACTTGAGGTGAGCCACAGTGCTGAGCAACGAGCCCCCGTGTCACTCGCTTCCTGTCTGAAGGGGTCAAAGGTTAAACACTCTTCAGTTTCTTTAACCCTCACCATAGAAATGAAGAGACAATGAGACGGAGCAGAGAAATTACTCGCCGTAACTGAACCGTCCTCCTTTTATCTCTGCAAGCTTTACACTCTGAGCTACTCAGGCGACAGAAAGAGCGGCTCATTCAACTCCTTTCACTGAAAACGGGGTCCATTAACAAAGATTCATATCGACAACTGGCAATGGTTGGTCACTTTGATAACTAATAAATCGTTTAATGTTTGTAGGTTCACTGTGTGTAAATTATCATCATCATCAAATCTGATCCAAACAAAAATCTAAATTTTGCTGATGTAAATAAGATATGTGGATTGGCCATGCTCTATTTTCCAGTGTTGCCTATTCTATCCAGCTACAGTATGTGCAGCAATATTATTGGAGGTTAGTGCTTGGATGGTAAGTGTTCTAAAAAGCAAAAATATTAAATCTATACATAATACAGTTCACCTTCACCCCTGCAAAGATTCGGCCGGAGTTAACTTACCTTGCTTTTTCGTAGTGCTTGACAACATTAAAGTCATAAAGAGTAAAACAGGATATGATGCAATCCACTACAGTATCATGAAGTCATTAAAGCAGCTATGTGTCTGTTGCAGCTGCTTGTTGCAGATTACAGAGCAACAGATTTCAATTTCTTAAAGGTCCTCTGAACAGATTTCCCTGGCTGCTGAAGTCTGAGTGGATCTTTCCTCCAACTCACCAAAAAGTCTACAAGTCTGGATTTTTCATACTTATCAGGTGTCAGGACAACCAGGGCATCCGTGCTGCAGGGACACCGCCCGTTTGCTGACATATCAAAGTAAAACATCAAACCATGTCTTGGCTGACAGGTCAGTGATGGCTGACCTGATCACACCATAGAATAGCTTTCAGTGTGGATTTAGGGTTAGGACCCTGAGTGAATGAGCTGACACGTACAAAGAGTACAGGCCCAGGTGTGTCACCAGCGCTACCATACCCTCCGCAGTCAGTCGGCAGGGCCTCCTCAGTAATCCTCTGCTGTCACTCAACTGGATCTCAGCCCTAATCTCACCAGGCCAAACCTCATGAGAGCATCCTGGCTTTTAACCAAGAGCTTGATGACTAATCTCAGCCACAACACCCTGGGGTAACCCTATACCACCCATAGGGAGTAGCTACAACACCCTGGAGCCACAGCGATGAAGACCCCCCCAAAAATGCCAGACACTTCATCCCTAATGAGAGATAAAGGCAAACGTGCTCATGTACAAAATGCAGCTCTCCTTTTTCTGCAGTGAGAGCAGCTTGTCTCACAAGCAGAGTGAGATCCAACAGCCTTAAACATTTCTAAGGCTGTTTGATGGAATAGCTGCACCCATTCTACACATACTGACAGGATGCAGGCTGCATTACTCTTAAATAGGTGAGCTGGCTTGTTTCCAGCAGTTTAAAAGCACACAATAAGCAGCCTGAGGCTGTCAACTGCACCCGTAATGGCTGATAAGTGTATAGTCCCAGACACAATGACCGGCAATCAGATACAAGCAGGGAAAACATTAACATTCAGGCTAAGGTCAAGTATATACAACAGGAAATATGCACAGACTTTATGAATTATATAGACTACATTTAATTTACACCACAATCTAATGCATTAAGTATAACTTAATAACATAAATCACATGTCTGCCTGATACACTGCAACAGGCTAGAACCGAGATAAAATAAAAAATACTTTTCTAATTAAAAGTTTAGGATCTGATAGTTTTTGTTTTGACTAAACCATTGTTGTCTTCTAATTTAGCAATAATTAACTGACAAGTAGCAGCAGGCTTTGGTTCAGTTATGACGTTGGAATGGGACAGGACGGCACTATGTTCTTTTCATTTTCACAGGCAAAAACTGGGAAGGGTCCCAGAATATATGATCTCACCCGTCGTTTTTACGGGACCCTTCTGGTGGGGTCCCTTTCTTACTGATTTGACCTTACAGAGGTGGAATTTGACACTCTGCGACCCAATGATTGACAACGCAGGAATAAGAGTCAATTAGGAAAGTCTCCATGTTTAAATACACCATGGATTTTATTTAAAGCCACATGCCAAGAGGAAAGATCACAGACTGATAAATATCTGCCGTTCTGTGTGTTTTTTGTCCTTATAATTCAAGGAAGGCATTGCAATGCTAAGACATCACACTATCACATAGCAGATATAGTTACAGCTATCCGTACTACCCTGTCTACTGGCTAAGGGTAAACTTCTCTGTTGTGTTTCCACAAAGTGTACCAAATCATCCTGTCCCATCAGACCCCCAGTGGAAATTATGCTTAAGAGTTCAGATAACTGAGGGAACAATGCATCGTGGAAGGAGGCAGGACTTATTTCTAGAGCTGGCCAATGAATTAAAAATCAAGCAAAACTGACATTCAGAACCAACAATCTAAGTAATCGTACTCCTCTTGATTATTTCTCTTACATGTGTTTAAAAAATAAGCATATATAGTTCACTTGTGTTCACTTCAACTTCCTTTCATTTATTCTCATATCAACATCAGCTCTTTTATTATGGAAATTTTTGCAACCAAAAGCTTTGATTTAGCTATGAGAGTACAAAGAAAACAACAATAAAATAATCGCTAATTAATCGTGATAGAGGTAACATCTGGAGTTAATTGTGATACTGTGTATTATTCTGAATCCTGCTGGTGGTCGTACGGTGGCCTGGGAGAGGAAAAGTGTTGCGAATTGCTTTGGCACCAAAATTATTGGTCACACAATAAGGCGCCAAATCTGAGCAAACAATGTAATCAGGTGATGGTACATGATGTTTGGGACAGATCAATGGTTACCAGAGGAAGAATAAGACTAACACTTCCGCAATCCTACAGCAAATTCTAAAGGGTCATAAACTTACAGAAACACAAACATGGGGAAAATCCTGACTCACCACTTCAGTAGGACGGAAGAATTTTGGGTCTACCCTCACATGCACCACCCCGGTCTCCTGGCAACGGCCAATCTCCTTTTCATCCTTTCCTTCCCACCTGGGAAAAAAAAGAAATCTTAGCAGGAGGCAGGTTTTTCCAGCACCTGCTTGAAGGTTTAACCCCCCCGGATTATTTTGGGGTAGTTTGTTTCCTTAAGGTTTCCTGCAGACAAAATATGTCACCTGTCTTTTTGCTTTTTTTTTTTTTTGTTGAAACCAACATAACATGCGTTGGGAACAGTCAAACACGTCCCATTCACCTGTCAGTGTCTTCCGGGACACAACATGGTGGCGAAGGAGAGGTGAAACACGGGTGGAGTCTCTCATTTTTACATTTAAGGCCCTGATGGTAGGGGATGTCATATTTCTGACAACATAAATAACACTGACCATGTGTACGTGTTTGTGTTACACTCACACTATGGTCTTTCCAACATGTTTGAAGGCCTTCTCCACAAACTCCCTCACGCTGTGCACCTCCCCCGTCGCTATGACGAAATCCTCTGGCTCCTCCTGTTGTAGCATCAGCCACATAGCCTGAAAGAGACGGAGACAGGGAGGTTAAACCGCTGAGAGATCATAAAGACAGTTCAGCGCTCTAATCTGGACTGTGCCCAACTCGGTCCTGACTGACAGGAAGTGAACCTGCGACCTCTGAGCGGGGCACTTGCTCCTACCTCTGTCCTGACGTCACCACAGGGACTCATGGGACACATACTGTGGGAAAGGAGGACAGAGCACTCCCACAGGCCCACTGAGCTGCTGGCACACACCAAAACTGCACACGTGGCCGTAAATACACATGCATTTAAACACATTTACAACTGAAGCTTAGAACAATGCTACAAGACCGAAACACACCTCCAGAAATAAATCAAATAAAACACCTTCCAACTTCCTAAACCTTGTTATAAGAGGACTATTTTTTGGCAGCACAATGCAGGCAGCACTGTTTTTTTTACACTTTCCTAGTGAAAGCGAATAGTTCAGTGCTCTTAATGCAACACACTGTACTGTGAGTCAACCAGCCAGGTTGTGTGCGGTTCCACGGTGTTTATGATGAAGCAGAGCCAGTGGAGCACAGCAGCTGACCTCTGGTCTAATGTAGTATGATTACAAGAAACTCTTCAGGGACACACTGACACTCATGTCTGTATTCTCGAAAATAAAAATAAAGATAGACAGAAACAGAAAGTCATGCTTTATTTTTTAATTAGATGAGTCAGGTGTCAAAAATAATTACTGGTATAATGAAAAATCAGTTGAGTCTGATTCTGAGTA
>JBBDHI010000015.1:2569496-2582295 GCA_037177115.1 Craterocephalus stercusmuscarum
GATTGTTTTTCCATTTACCTTCCCAGAGAACACAAACAGATATTGATTGGCTATATTTAATATTTACATGAAAATTTACATATTCCTGATCCCTATTCTTAAATAAATAAATAAATGAAAATAAACTTTTACCTTTTCAATTAATTATATTATAAAATCTTTTTTGGAACATTTTGAGTACATTTTAACAACACCACGATAATAATGATAATCTTGATAATTCTGGTCACAGTAACCATGATATGAAATTTTCACACTATTGAATCTCTACTGCCAAATATAGTCTCAAGCTTTATCTTACATGTTTCCATGAAGTGCAAATAAACTTAATAAAGTAATCCTTCACAATTGAACATCACCACCTTCATCGCCAACCTACTCAGGCGGGACAGAGCCACAACAGCAGCACCTCCCTCTGATAAATAAAGAGTTAAAAAGAAGCAAAAACTTCAGTCAAAGTATGAGGAAGTGTGTGTTTGAGTGTGTGTCTGGATTATGAATAATGCATGAGTGGCAGCTCTGATTGATGTGGGGTATAAGGTTTCCAGCCAGCCAACAGAGGGGCTGTGCGTCCGTGGCCAAACCCCAACATGCCGCATAGCCGACTTCAAAGGGTGTGGTCTGCACTCACTCATATACACACACTCTCATTCACTCACAAATTAGCTTTTTCACACACTCCGGAATTCACATAGATGAAGTCACGCATCTGCACCTCTGCTTCTATGGGAACCCACACACAAACACACACACATGCACGCAGATTCTGCACTTCCTGTGCTCCCAAACAGGAACACACAGGGTGCAGTGTGCTGGACGGGGTGGGTCTGGGCTTTGGGTGGAGGGAGGACTTGCTTTCCACACCTGTGTTTGCCGCAGTAATTAGAGGCGCATGCTATTTTGGGGCGGCGGGCGTCCATGCGCTCACACACACCGTGAAGCACACAGAGAGAGCTCTCAGGGGCTGAGGTGGACAGTACACGTAGGCTGGTGTTTGCTGTGCAGCAGCCTGTGTTTTCTCTGGTTAGAGAGTGTAAATGCCAGTGGAAAGCTCTAAATGGCCTGTAAATAAAAACAGTCGAATTTCCAGTTCCAGGCCATTAAAGAGCTCATCATGGCCTGCCCACGCCGGCCTTTTTGACATGACAGACAGGACAGAGTGATGTACAACCCTAACGCTCACACAAAAACTAAAGTTAAAAGAAAAGTTGAAAGTGAAAAATAATAATTAGCTCATCCAAAACACAATAAGTAGACAAGACAAAGTTTTATTTCTTTTAAACTAAAACTAAATCATCCGCCCCAAATATCAGCTCCAGTATATCAGCATCCTGTATCGTATCGGCTATGGGTTGAGGCTAATGTGAAATAATCAGTGTTGACGTCGGCACTAAAAATTGTACTGGTCGATCCCTATAAAAGCAGTTTTTATGTTGATCAAGCATTCAGGTGTGTGTTAACACACATCAAGGAGAAAAACCATCAGCAGTGCAGGTCATTTCCAGCAGCTGCCGGTGGACGTCCCAACATGGTTTTTAGACTTTGTTTAATAACACTGAGGTTCATTTTTCAGCCAGTGGGTTCAGGCAGCCGTAAATAAGTGGACACACATCTCTGAACATAATTCAGGTGAGCTACTCAATGCCTATACTTTTTGTTGTTGTTGAACATGATCATAAATAAGGTATTTGGAAATTTTAACATGAGGGAATATCAGGATTTTTAGCTTCAACTGGTCATTTAAAGTAGCACTGTGTATGTTTCTGATGTGTGTTTTGATAACATTCTTTGGCGAACATTCCTGCAGTCATTGCTCTGTAGCAAACTGAAGCAGAGAAACAGTACTTACTAACTTTAGTAGGGACCCTGCATCAACACAACTAACGAGTACCATGGCTGCTTCAGCAAAGAAATGCATGAAGGCATTATTGGATGAAAAGAAGGAGAAAAAGGAAATAAGCAAAAGCGGAGAGAAGAATCAACACTGGACTGAGAGAGCTCAGAGACCAGGTAGCCCTCATTAGATCTGCCTAATTTAAGCGGAGATCCATTAAATAAACCCACTTCTGGATTTTTTTAATAGTAGTTTCTTCAGTATCACAGATCAGCTTCTGGGCTTCCTGACTTTCAGACAGTAAGAATTTCATCCAAGCTTTTCTTTGTTCGGCCAAAAAATTACTAATGCTTCCACAATTTTTATTTCAATTACATTATAAAAACAAACAAAAATAAATTCTGAAGAGCCTAACACACAAACATCCACAAAACTTTACATAGAAATGTCCTAAAAGGGATCCAGAAATGTCTCCTGCAACATGCAAACAGAGTTCTTGTCCTAATACAGAACTGTATGTGATCACTGATTTATGTTACTGCCTTCTTTTATTTCCTCGTTAGACTGTTATAAATCACCTGGACATGAATGAACAGTTGCAGAGAAGCACGGTTGCTTTAACAGACATTCACACATCTATCTCTGCACGCCGTCTATTCTGAGCCTCTAAATTTGCATATTGAGTATTCCTGAATCATCCAAGGACACGGTCTACACAAGTTGTGCACCTCGCTGGATGTCACACGTGTCCACATCTTAAGGAATAAAATAAGCACCTCATATTTTGACATTTCCTGGTGGACCAGGTCTATACTTAGAGGTTGTGCTGGTTTGGATAGCAACAAGGGAAGCTACTGGGCTGTAAAAAACGGAATATCTGTGAAGACGGTCAGCACATGCAGGGTGAAGCATGCTAGCTCATTCTCTTCCCTCCCAGCTCCTTCACAATCTTGTGTACACATGCAAATAGTAATTAAGTCTCATTAGAGCGCTCCAGGCCTTTCATGTCGCTGCTGAACATGGCCACAGTCTCTCCCCTCTGCCCCACAGCCATAAACAAACACTTGAGCCTCCCAGAGCCGTAGAGCCTCTGCTCCACGCTGAAGTGCGAGGGATTCCCCTTCGCAAAGGCGCAAGTCCCCACCTCTCGCTATGTGGCTCCACCCACACCGCTTTCTTCTACTTGCTTTTTGTTTCCAGCTTTCCCTCTGTTCTTTCCTGCGCTCGAAAAAAGGCACAAGAAAAGCAGGGTTAAAAACGGAGGAAAGGAAGAAGGAGACAAAGGAGGAGAGCTGTAATGAGATAATGAGAGGATCGCAGGGTTTGGTGGGCGGATCTATTTAAAGCAGCTGTCAAGACAAATGTGCAGTCGTTTGGTTTGATTAAATGAGTGAGTGTGCACGAGCATGAGTGTTTTTACAGCTCAGTGGAAACGAGTGACAGGATGCTGAATCAGGACTTTGAGTTGGGGAAGAAAGAGGGATGTTAGACACTGAGGAGGAAAAAAACAGTATGAAAGAGTATTAAGACCACTTTAAGAAAACTATTTTTCACAGAAGTTGAGAATAAGGTTGTAATTTCCCCACAATAAATTCAGAATTTGATGAGAGTAAAGTCCTAATATTTTAAGCTGAAGTACAGTAGAAGGAGAAAATTATTAAAATTACAAAATGCTACACAGCCCTAAAGTTGTAAACTATGAGATACTGGATATTTAGGCACATCAGCACTTCAGCTGTAGTATCAGGACTAAGCAAGAAAATGTATGTGTTTTGCAAGAAAAAAAAAAAACAGGCAGACTCGGAGAATATCACTGCTGGTGTGGAGGGGAAATAGCTGGAACCAGTAGACTGCAGGGTTATAGATTACTGCTTATAGATAAGCTTGCAGCCATTTCCCCCTCCACAAAAGCAGCGATTTTCTCAACTTCCTCTTCTAAAACAACTGGTTAAAATATTCTGTCTGTTCTGTCAATATTATCATGTGGTTTTGTAAAATTCCAACTTTATTCACCTTAAATGATGACTTCACTCTATTAAATTACGACTTTATTCAAACAGTCTGTGAAAATATATTTTTTTCGTAATGTGGCTGTAATACTCCATCACATGGAAGGAAAGGACACGAAATGAGAAAAAACAAAAACGGAACGTGTCAATGGAGAGATGAAATTTAGAAGAGAAAAAGGAAAAGTTGAGTCTGGCATGGCTAAAGCAGAGGGTCAGACAGAGGGGACAGCCGGGTCAAGCTGGGGTCAAATAAGGTGCAAAACCGGCAACTCTGGGGCAAGTTTAGTATGAAAACAAACCGCCACTATCACTGCAGGTCACAGACAGGGCCTCCCCCCTCAGGTAACACACAAACACACATGCTCACACACACACTCTCATATTGCCGGGGCCTCTTAATTAAAAAAGAGATGGGTGGCACTCCCTTAGAAGGTCCCACGTTCTAAAAGCAAACACAAGGCCGCTCCAGTGAGGACGAGGACGAGGCGGAATGCGAGCGGTGCTGAGTGAGAGCCTCATTGTGGTGCAGAGAGAGGCTCTGAATGCCGCGTCAGTTCCCTCCTCATCCATCACACAAACACCTCGCTGCAGCATTTCTTCACCAATTATGTTCAACCTCACTGTACATGTATGTAACCACACACACACACACACACACGTGGCATTGTGTGCAATCTTGCGTGTGTCTGTGCAACACTGAACACAAGTTCGGGGTATTTGTTTCATTACTCTGACCTTGTTCTTTAAGCTGTCCCTGAGGTTCATGTGCGTTTGTGCATGTCCACACATCTGCAAGTATAAAACATCTGTGCAAGCGTGCGCCTGTGAGCTGATCACCAGATTTAATATCAATATAAGCCCGCGTGACTGTGGATTTACTATAGGTCTAATAAAAAACAGACAACATGAGGAAGCCATTTGGCATCGTGCGCAGAGGGGAGACGAGCTTTCAGTGCTGTGACCCAACAAATGTTTCCATTCCCTTTAAGCCACCAGAGCTGTTTGAAGTGGACTGCTGGGGATGCTGTCTCTGCCACGCTCAATAGACTGCAGGCAGCTCTCAGCAGGCCTGGATCGGAGTTTGCTTCCCGCCCCCCGTACCTGCACTGGTGTTCAGCTCATACTAAAACCACAATCAGGCTGCTAAATGAGGCACTTTGTGCATGGATAGGGAGCAATCACTCCAGAACGACAAACAGAAAAACTCAAGTTGAGCTTCCAGGCCTTTTGAAGAGGAAAGATTTCTTCCACTGGGTGTTTGCAGGGCTCAGGAAAAATAAACATAGGGTATATTGCATAGAGAATAAAATGAAGTTCTTAAATGCTTGACAATGAGGCCAATGAAAAGGTTTGTTTGCTCTCCTATTTCCCTTTTTTGTCCAAATTCAGCCAGTTGCTGCTTCAGTTGGTTCAGCTTTGTAAAAACCAGTTTGCTTTCCCACAAACCAGATCGTCCCCCCACAGCGAAGTCATTACAACACCTGTTCCAACTCTGCTTTTTGTAGTGCTTCTCTCTGAAGTCTTCTGACCTTCTATAAAAACCCACAGTGCAGAGCAGCTCATCTTCTTCGTGGCTCTTTTCAACATCAGCAGCCTGCTACAAAGAGTCCCGCTGCTGCACATGAACCAGTAAAAACAGGGTTACAAATGCCAGCTAACGGCACTAAAAACACAGAATGGCATTTACAAAGCTGCAAAGCAAGATTGGGATCACCGTTTTCTATTCACCAGTGTTGACAGGCAATATTAAAACAATAAATGTGCTCAGAATAACGACCTGACCTGCTTACACTCACACCAGCTCTGCTTTTTGAACATGTGGGACACAAACCTTTACTGGTGGCTGTAATCATGCACTCAGGTCCTGCTGCAAGCTGGCAGTTGTGCAGCATGAATGCATTGGTTAAACAACAATATGATGGATGTGCACCCACATTGATGTGAAATCTGATATTTTTCTTATTCCCAGAAGTATTTACCCGTTCATACAGTGATGTTCCAGAGGAGTTGATATTCATATTTTATCTAAACCAGCAGCATCTCTGACATATAAACAAGATGCCCTTAAAGGCACCTGTTCGGTTTAAAACCTGAGCTCCCCCAGTTGGACAACGTTAAGGACAGATGGTGTCAAACTGTGCTAAAAATAGACACTTTGGACTTCTCACCCGAACCTTCTGGACTAAAACTTCTCATTTTGTTCTGCTTTGCTTCATCCAAGCTGACCTTTGCACAGACTTCCCTTGCTGTTCTGATAGTTTTTAGAGCTCCTGCTTCCTTCCAAAGAGGAGCTGAGAAGTTAAACATTGTAAAATTAACATATAAAGTGTTAAAAATCCATTTCAATTATTACATATTTTGCATTTTTTATAAAACTGAGGATGAAAAAAAAAACAGAAAAAAGTGGGGGGACTTGGAATGTCACATATTTGTCCCCCTGATGACCTGAAAGGAAAGAAAATTCTGTGCTTGTGGTGGCCAAAAGTTTAGTGAAAAATTTCAACTTAAAGGATCAGAAAAGAAAGCCTGATTACCTACAAGCGTTAATCACGTAAAAAAAGCTAACTGATGTGTTATTCTGTGATACAAGAGGTTCTAACAAAGTTCCAAAAACGTCACGCACCAAGACTGTTCCATCTATGCTCAAAGGTCAAATATTGCTCCGATACGGCTTTATTTTCCTATGTCAACAAAAAATGCAGCCACACACACATAAAAATACAAAATATCAAATGGGTCAGTTAGACAGACAAAAATGCAAATGGGGAGAAAAGCAGACAGAGAGCTGTGAGAGAAAGAAAAAGAGCCGATAGTGTGACTGAGCTCTTGTGATATTTGGCTCAATTTCTCCAATCTGGACGGAGAATCTTCCCACGAGTCGCTTGACCGTCTGACACCAAAAAGACACATAGAGAGGGAGGGAGTGCGAAGGAGTGAGAGAGGAGGTCACACACATTCCAGTCCCAAAGAGTCGGCCAGACTCCTCAGACAATTAAAACAAGATGACCCCCCCCCCCCCTCTCTCCCCTGCCCTCGGACCTCAAAACATCCCTCAACTCCATTAGTTCTGTCTGCTGGCCCAGTGAGGGCTTCATTTCACTCACTGCATCATCATGATACTCCTTAAAATGCCACTTCATGACACTCTGCATTTCTGGATGACAAGATTTAAACAAACACACACGTATGAGGGTTTATACACACAAGCCTGTGAGGGATTACTGCATTTAAGTGCCTCTCACACTTGAGGCCAGCTGCGGACTCAGGACTGCGACTCTTTCTGGAAAGTGCAGCTCTGTCATATTCAGTAAAGCTTATCAGCGTTATGAAATCAGTCAACTAAAACAAGCGATCCGGCAAGGAATATTTACTGTGCATGCCACAAACCCAGTGAAGGAGCTGGGTTTTTAAAAGATTCTGATCCTGACAGGATACGAGCTCAGTGTATCAGTAAAATTAGGCTTTTTAACACTGGATCAGAAATAAAGAAATTATCAAAGACAAGAGAAAAAATGGATAACTAAGAGTGATTTGTTGGATGGATGATGCAAACACCTGCATTCTGCCATACAGAAGAACAATAGATGGCTATTTAGTTAGCAGAAGCCTGTTTGTCTACTACTGTATGACAAATCATTTCCATTAAAGCCGAACAACTGATATGTACAGGTTGATTTCCTGGAACTGCTTTTTCTGTCTCATCTGACTTTTTCTCGCCCCTGCCAGCTGACTCCTGCCCTCCTGTCTTGGCCTGTTAAACTCTCAGCAGGACATCCAACCTCCCCACCAGCTACCCCCTCTGGAGACGTCAGCCCATCCATTATTTCCTGCTCCGCGCTCCCTCTCCTCTGCTCCATCTGTCCAGGTGGGAGGTATACTGTATTTCTCTTTTACATGTGTGGGGGATGTCACTACGGCCACAAAGCTGTCATCTGCCAAACCTGTTGAAATCTAGCACCGAAGCACGAGACGAATCTCTGACGTCACACCAACATTTTAATGTTTCCGGCCTTTCTTTTCCTGCTGGCGATAAAAAAAATGCAGTTTCATGGTGGCTTGAATTGCAGTACGGATTTGTTTGTTTTTTTCAAAAATGAAAGTTTTACTTTTCAAAGCAAGGCACCGAAGATGTCATTCGGTCTGTTTATGTGCGTTTCTGCTTTCTGCAGGACTCCAGGGTGCAAACTATCCAGCAGGCTTCGTATGAAAGCTGAGGATTCTGGTTACACAAAGCGACAAAGAGAAAAGAGAGAAAAACAGAGCGGGAGAAGAAGGAGCTGAGCATCTGCTTTCATCCTCAACCCAGCAGGGGGACAGCTTAAGCCTGTCAGTCTGAGAGAGATAGCCAGCTGCTGCAGCACACATGTGAATACACACACTAACATGGAATAAGTAATATTCTAAATCAAATATACCACAAAGCTCACTGGTAGCATCTTTGCTCTTATTGTCGCTAGAATTAAGACATATTGCTCATTTTTAGGCTAAACCAGGAAGTGCTCATGCTTCTTTTTTTTATTTTATTTTATTTACAGTACAATACAGATAACCCCCCACTTCCCTCCCAATCCACCTTACATTAGATATAGACATTTGCAAAGCAACTGAGAAAACCAAAGCAGTACAGCACTGAAATCACTGAGTAGGTTCCCAAGAAAAAGGAGAACAAACAATGAAGAACAAACAAAACAAAAACACTCTTGCTTATAAGAAAAGAAAAAAAACAAGGTTTCTTTCATAGGAAGAAGAACTTGCAACATTTCTTCTCGCATTAAGAAGCCCTTCAGAGACACTTTCGTCATTTCAGAGACGCCACAGACGTCCAGCTGGACAGACAGCTGCTTGTTCTAAAGTTCAACATCAAGCGAAATTTGGGTGCTTTGACCCTTTCAGACAAAAAAAAAAAAAAAAACAGCTAGTGGGGGTGCAGAAAATATTTACATCAGAATCAAGTTCTTATTTTTAAGATTCTGAATTGATCCAAAATTTCTCAGAATGAAAGAAAGATATTCCAAGACTTTAAAAATGCTGAACAGATTACTTTCAAAGAAATGCATCATCTCAGAATGCAAGGTAAGCAAAAATAGATGTCACCTCCTAACTAAAGCAATGCTAAAGCAGCAGTCAAATAAAGGAAGGTGATCTGAAAATGCCCAGCGAAATATCTGTCCAGATCATGGTTCTTCCTCCAGAAAACTGATTACACTGTTCAGTAATAAGACTTAAGGAAGAAGATTGTCCAAAATAAGTGGACAGCATCTTTTTTCCATTCATCAGGTGAGACAGGATACTTTGCTTCTCTTATGTGTCCATGTTTTATTTTCTTTCCAGTTTCGGTGCCTCAGAATATTCAGCTTTGATTCAGGCTCAGACATGAATAAAAACTGAGTCAACACAAAGAAACTGTAAATGGGGTTAAAAGCCCAGAAGACACACCCATAAACTGGAATTACAGCAACCTCCGAAATCCTGAAAACTAAACAGTGATGTAGACTATCATTCTCCACCCACGTACGTTTAAGGTCCAGGACTGAATGATACACGCTCTGTGCCATCATGCATCTGTTATCTCTTCTATTGTTACAGCAACAGTCCGTCTTACACAATCCTCTTCAGTTTATCTTCCTGCTAAATAATCTCCTTCATGAACATTTTCTACATTTCGCTTCTCTGCAACTCCCAACGCACCTCTGTTTCCGTCCCTCTGGTACAATGCCACGATAAATACTCGTCCCATTTTCAGTGATTTAGGATGTGGACTTAGATGGGGCAAGAGAGCCTCCCCAGAGATCTATTTTAAGTCTTTCACCCAATTCATTATTCCTATCATCATATCTCACATCCTACACTGCCTCCCTGAGTGTTACTCCAGGTCCAGCTTGCATCTACCCATCTCCATAAACAAAGTTTTAATTCCATTTGGCTGAAAAATTCTTGTGCTTTATCAGCATTTGAGGAATTTATGGAAATCTTGACAGATAGAAATAAAATCTGATTGAAAAATGTAAATGGATATTCTAACTGGACTGCTTGAAAGTCATTAATCAAACTGTTACGAATCTGAATCAGTTCCCATAAGTGCCTCTATATCGGAAATAAATGGAGCCTGAAACACAATTTTTCCCTTTTTGCAACTTCCTTCGCTTTAAGTGGCATCAGCCTTGTTGGAGGGCTTAAAACTGGCTATTTTGGCTTTTTCATTTGACTTAAAAGTTGGAAAATGTTCGTATTTTTCTAGACTTTTCAGTCATTTTCCTTGTTGGTGGTTTGCAACGAGACCTGCAGAAAATATGTGACTCAGAATCGATCAGCGGCATGCACAAGTTAGTGGAGATTCAAGCTCATTGGCCATTTAACTGGACCGCCATCCATGTCCCAGTCAGTAATGGAGTTCCAGATAGAACCATTTCTGACAGCATGACGCCATGGCCCATGTGAGAAATTCTTCATGACAGTCCGCCGCTTCTGTGTTTCTCGGTGGGAGAGCATTGTACCTGTAAGTACAGCCAAGCTCACTGCACGGATTGTTTTATTAAGCTAAGAAAAATCTGGATTTGTTTTTGAATATGGAAAAGGTCTAAAAGTGTTTCATGCAGCTATAGGATGAAATGCAGAATTAGGCTAAATTTCAGAAGCGATTTCTGACACAATTAGCAGAATAAAAAAAAAAAAGAAAGGCTGTGCTCATGAGAGCGGCTTCACACTTCAGCTCAAAAACAAAGCAAAAACATGGAATTTTGGAAACCCATTAGATTCATTCTAGCACACGGCATCATCCGGGTGTATCCACCCACTTTTACGATCTTCCATTTCATACCATTTTAATCAGAATAATAATGTTCAAATGTATTTGAAAGGTCTGGTGTAGTTCATCATAATGCACTGAATTTTGTTTTTATAGTGTCATGTAATTATCCGGAGTGTCGGACAGCCATTTAATACACATGTAATACACAGGCTCTTCGACTGGCTCTCAGTGCCACTGTCCTGCAGACTTTAGATGCATCCTTGCTATAAAAGATCTGACGCAAATTAATGTGTGCAGAACCTGACAACAAGCTGCTGTCAGGTTCCATTTCATTAAAACTAGGTGCCTCAGAGTATCTAGCCTCTGGGACAGGGCTACTGCTGTATCTATTTGTCTGATACAAAAGAGGCAGAAACTCAGTCTTCTGCTAGCTTTTTGCAACATCTACTGGTTCTGCAAAGAGAGAGTGTAATGCCTGTTGTCTGCTGCATGCAACCCCAGGTCAATAAAACAAATATCCCTTTAGATGAAATCTAGATCAAATTGCATTTTGGTTCTAATTTCTTCCCCTATATATAATAATATGCAAGTATTAATCTAGAAAAGCCTACCCGCTCTTTTATTGTAAAAAGATTAGGATTCACACAAAAAGTGTGGTCGAGTTTTAAATCTGTACAATAAAAACTGTCCGATTTAGAGCAGAGCCCTCCTAGTTAGGCCGTCCCTGATTTGTTTGATTTTAGAGGCTATTTTTGGGGACGACCGGGGATCAAATATCCTCACCAGACTCCATTTTAAAAAATAAAGTTTCCAGTTTTATTGAGTCATCATCCTGAGCAGAGGTACATATAGCAGAAATAAGCCCCGTGTGTGTGTGTACACACATGTGCTCATGCATGTAGAGGTTGCTGAGGGATTGGGCAGGTTTTATTGCTCAGAGCCAGAGGGGGGGAAACCTCTGTTTACTGAGCTGCGGCTCGGGCTGTGGGTCAAATTTCACCTGCAATTAACATCCCAAAACATGCACACACACACACACATGCACACACACACAGCTGCTGTCATTTACTCATCCTGCTTGTGTGGGAAGCCGTGTCAACATGACAGCAGCCTCTGTCACAGTCCCCATCCCACTAAATGATCCACACTTGTGTAGATGTGGGTGTGCTGCGGCAGCAGGGGTTCAGGGGTCGGGAACTTAGCGTTGCAGTCAGGAGGTTTTGGTGATGAAACCCAACACCCCCTCTCTTCTGCCCTATTAGCTCCCATTTTAGCTCTTTACCACTCCAGCTGTGTTTATTAAAACCTTACAGAGCAGGCAAAGGTATTTATCAGCTCCCTGAATCACGGCTGTAAAGATCCAGACAGGCGTGAAAATTTTTGACCCGACGTCTTCAAAAAGTGAAACAAGGCGACAGCGCCCTCTGTGACACAATCCCCCACGTTCAACAGCTACAGCAGACGGTTATGAAGCAGCAAGAAGCCCAAAATCAAGTTTCTACCTTTACTGTTCAGCAAAACCAGACACAATGAAAACACACCTAAAGTCCAACGATTCCTGGTTTATAAGGCTGATATTAAACAGTAAAACGATCGTATTCTGACAGTTTGTTTGGTCTATATGACCTCTGAATAAAAACCCCTCTATGGGATTAGATCTAAAACTTCCAACTGTCTTCTAAAACTTTCCTTTTCAGTTCCTGCAGAAGTTAGAGGCGGTGGAACCTCCTTCTAATGTTGCAGGTTTTCTCAATTTCATCAATATTTAAATGAAACTTTTGTCCATCTGTTGTAGAAATGATTACATCATTACGGGTTTGAAAGGTTAAAAACATGAATATGTTGCAGGTGTCCAACTACCTACGATCTGCATGGCTACAGTCACTGGAGTGAAACGCACGTATTTAAACATGTTGCACTATTCACATCATCTGTTATCTCCGCAGGAAGCCATCCAGGTATCCATCAGCTCCAACATGGCTACAGGTATCTATCAGCTCCAACATGGCTACAGGTATCAGGTGAGCTCAGGGTCACGTGACCGAGAGGTCATTGTGTGAATGCAAAGTCTTTCTTACTGTACGAGTACATGTGCTGTTCATTCGAAAGCCAAACAATATGATGAATGGAACACCAGTCTCATCAATCATCTGGGATTGGCCCAGATCTGCGCTCTGATTGGTTAATTAGCCTCATCTGTAACCATTA
>JBBDHI010000015.1:2598966-2613281 GCA_037177115.1 Craterocephalus stercusmuscarum
ATGGAAATTTGTAAATTAATTAATTCATTAATGAATGCAATATCCCAACTTGTAGTACTACTGTACTACTAACTTCTGATCTGGGGCTGCTTTATATGTAACACAAGCTTTAATCTTCTCCAGGTGTCCTAATTGCAAGTCAGGCCCCAGGAAGAAGATCCAAATAAATTAATAAAAAAATTCTCTCACCTCTCCTCGGGCTCTCATGGTTAAAGAGGATCCCGTTGACAGCAAACATGTTGTAGGCCTCACGGAAGTTCACCACAATCCAGTAGGCATAGAGCTTAGCAGCTCCTGGGAGGACAGACCAAAGTGGGAGAATGGGAAAGAAGTAGATGGAAACTTGTTAGTAGCAGTCTTACATTAACCTCATGCATTTTCTTTTCAACTTTAACCAGAAAAATGTACTTTATGCCACCGACTAAAACCTGCATGTCGGGAATTATCCTCATCCCTGCATCCAAGTAATCAATGACTCATTTTATTTATTTAAAAGCCGTAAATGTGCAGCAGTTGAAGTTTTATGTTTGACCCATTTCAGCCACAATGATACTAAACTTTATGACCTGATTTTGTAACACATGGATACTTTAAAAAAATCAATTGGCTCTGTTTTCATAACAAATACACCAGAACCACAGTAGGGGGCTTCAAGGAAGAAGGAAAAGTTCTCACTTCACAGACAAGTAAAACTGTGTGAAGACAGATTTTTTCCCCAGGCCTACAGTCATGTTCTCGTGGACAATGACTCTTCTCATGAATCTGATCTGATCCATCCGTCCGTCCAGCTGCTTTACTGCAGACTCCTGCTGACTGACTGAAAACCTCTCTCTCCCTGACCGTCCTCCTCCTCCCTTCTCCTGTAATGAGGGGAATACCACAGCAAATGAAGGGAGGTGCCTGCTGATTAAACCTCCACACACTGGAGGTGAAAGAAGGTCGCCATGGCTACTACCCCCGCCTCCATCTTCTAATTAATAGAGAAGCAGCCCCTCTCAAGAAGGTACGCGCCTCCCATGCGGCCTCAGACTGAGTGCTGACAGATGGGAAAGTGTCAGTGAGGAGAGCATTTAGACAACAGAGAACATGAAACCTGGTCGCTGACACACGTGTGCAGGCTGTACACTGTGTGTGTGTGTGTGTGTGTGTGTGTGTGTGTGTGTGTGTGCTGGAAGTGAGTGCTGAGTGCTGTGGATATAAAGGTGTCTTTGTTAAAATGAGAGGCACTCCAGTCCTCAATCAGACGTTTGGCCTCAGGCTGTGTGGAGAGCTCAAACCAAGTCTAAGCTCTAAAGCTTCTCTTCTATTCACTAACACAGACACACACACTCTCAATAACACACACATCCATAAACAAACCAAGAAAAGGAGCTGGAAAGGCATCGAGCAACGAGTGTTTGTACACCCTGACATGGCAGAATACAAGTGTCTGACATGTGTTGCAATGCCGGCAGAGCTCAGTGATGTTTGTTTCCCTGTGGAGCTGCAGCACATTCGGTGCTGGTGTGTATTACCGTAAGGTGAACGAGGGTAGAAGGGAGTGGTTTCCTTTTGAGGGATCTCCTGGACTTTGCCGTACAGCTCACTGGTGGAGGCCTGGTAGAATTTGACGCTGTTGGTCAGACCACATGTCTTGATGGCATCCAGAAGACGGAGTGTGCCTACTCCGTCCACATTAGCTGTGTACTCCGCCAGCTCAAAGGAAATCTGGGGGAAAAAGGAGGAGACATTAATAAAGCTAAATATAAGATTTTATCAATGAAATTTTTACTCTTTTAGGGATTTAAAAAAATCATTTTAAAGGGATTTGTACAAATATTAAGATGACTTGAGTGAACATTTTGGTTTTTACCTGTGGAAACCTTCATGAAGCTGTAAGATGTGCAGCAAACTTGATTTTACCAACCTCAGACTTAACTTATGATAAAATATGTCTGGTAGAGGATGGTACCATACTGTCTTGTATGATGGTGAAAAATGTATGACTTTTCAAAACTGCAGAACCTTGTGTGCCAGCACCAAGCAGCATATGCTAACTTTACAGCACCACTGAAAGAATCTGGACAAAATCTAAAATGTGAGTTTTATTGAAAAAAGTGCCAGTTAGCAAATAGCTTCTGGAAAAAGTGGGACCTGAACTACATTTGTATAGACGTGCATGCTACAGTTTTAAAAGGAAGAAAAATTGTGGGTTAAAGCTGTGTAAACACACAATTAAATTATTTGAGTTAACTTTCACCCCCCTCAGTGGTTCGGCCCTTTTTTCTCCTAAAATGTTACTGTGTTTTATGAAAGGCAGCCTTCCTTTTGAAGTTTGGTTATTTGCAGATTTATTCATTCGTTGTGTTTAATGAAAGCGTTTTTTTTATATTTTGTGAAATGCCGCGTTCTCTCCTTGCTGTTATGTCTCTCTTTTCCCTTTTCTTCTTTTAATTTTTGCTTTATTTTTTTTAGTTTTAGTTTTTCCAGCTTTTACCTTTGAGAACTGCAAAGTACATCTGCTCAACTGTCCTCGACTTTTGTTCCAGAAAACAAAATGATGCAAAGCAAGTAATTCAACCAGGTTTCCGACATGATTGCTTCCACCAGATAAAAGTTCTTTTTCATTACCGCTCACAATGCAAGCAAAATAACCACACATCTTGGCTAAAGATGGCGGCTGGAGACACTACAGCCGGGCCGCTTCTGAGCCCATCAGAGCCAATCACAAAGCTTATATCTCAACCCTTACACTACAACTCCCACAATCCCCGTTTCCACTACACAAGCCAAAAAATGAGCTTAATAAACACTTGGGGGGGAAATTAAGTTTAAATTAGAGAAGGATGTGCGCATGCATGATTCTGTGTGTGTGTGAGAGAGATACTGTGTATTTGGACTGTGAGGGCCTGTGCTTATGCCAGGCTGGCCTCCACTTCCAAATCAGGCGTGACGGTTAAAAGCTGCCCTGGTTAGTGGTCGCCACACCTGGAGTGAGCAGAACGGACCACGTCTGAGCGGAGGAAACGCTCGGACCCTTTGGAGCTTTCACACCAGTGCTGCGTACACACGGCCAGATAAAGACCCCTTATTTAAAGCTGGGACCCAAGAACACTGGCCCTCTATTCGGCTCACAGAGCATACACACTTGTGCACACACACAGTGAGCAGGTTTAATCAGGTTCAATTACACTCTGCCGCTCAGCGTAATTAACTGTGACGCTCCACTCTTGCCTTTACTTTGCATTCTGGCATTTTCATTTATATTTACATCATTTACAAGAGAAAGTGAGAGTGCACCTAACACACAGACACACACACAGTCCACGTTACATAATGGCAATTTCAGTTTACGCACAGAAAAAGTGGATAGAATGATTTCCGTCTCTGAACAATCAAATCCCAATATGAAGCCACTACAAATCATGGCTTAAAACAGATGCCAGCAACGCACAGACTCAATGGAAAGTGAACGTCATTAGCAGCACAACTGTAAGCCATTGTTTGCCGAAGAGCTTTGCATGATATCCACAGTGAATTCTCCTGGAAGTCCAGCTTTTACCTGCAACATTAGAACACGGCGCTGTGGAATTACTTTTAAGCAAACGACTTTCTCATATATCAAATTGGCTACATCCGATTTTTCTCATCCTGAAGATAAAATACGTTTGTCTGTTGTCTGTTATGCCAATTCACAACAAAATTCTCTCATGGCACTTTTCAGATGTAATTAATTCATTATGATCCCTTTAAAATAAATCCTCTTTAGTTCAATTTATATTAACCCAAACAAGCCAATTCATGAGAGAAATGATTGCTAGGGAAAGCTAAATATCCAGTCTTCCTAAATTTGCATCACTTTTGCATAATTTCTATTGAGTGGTTTTACATATTAAAAAAAAAGCGGCATGCTCATTTTAGTCAGTCAAATGACTAATCCCAGCCACTGAAGCCGTCAGAAATAAGCCTGAAAGCATTTCAGGCATTATGCAATGAGGAACGCTGCAGTGAAATACGTTTTTAAGAAGATTAAAGGCAACCAGATAATAAAAAAATTTAAATCTACCTAGGTTAGCAAAAAAAGGGGTATATGTGTCATATATGCTGGTTTTCCTTTTTTAGTACTTCTTACTTCACACATGATCTTGTTAATTCTGGATTCATCTGCTCTTTATCATTGCTCAAAGATCTAATTTATTTATTGTTGTCACACATTCAGCTTCTGCTGTTTATTGTGAGGGAAAAAAAACAACATTCTGGGATTGCCTTTGTTTTCATCCCATGGTGAAAACATTGATGATAAGTTTGAACCGAACTGCAAACGGATGACTAATATACTTGTTTCATGCTGCAGTCGGTTGAATCCTGAGGTTCAAACGAGGTCTTTCTTAAGCCTGAACCTGAAACAGAAAACATGACTTCATCCTCAGTTCAGAGGAAGGGAAAGTCACAAACCGAGACTAAATCAATTCCCTCTTCAGCAACAGATAATCTCGGTAATCCTGATTCTTTCTGGTCCACCAACAGTACGCTACCTTCACAACACTCACGGATGTCTCCACTTTTCTTTTCAACTCATGTCAGATCTTCTTTATTAATCATTTATTAAAAACTGTAGTCCGCCTCTGGGAAGAAGGTGTCGACATGCTCCCTACAAACTCCAATTGTCCTTTTTGGCTTGCCTCAGAGGAGGACAAAGTTCAAAAGGAGTCTAATTCAAACAGCAGCTTCAGCCTCAAGAGGAATAAAAGAAGAGCTCTTTCTTCTAAGGACAAAAGCTGCATTTCTATATAACTTTTCCAGGAACTAGGGTCTGTTGGGGAATCCTTTCTTTGAAGCCCTTTATTTCCAGCGCAGGAACTAGAGGATAAACAGAGTCGGGGGAGATATTTTACGCCTCGAAAACAGCCCAAGTGGGGTGCTAACACTGTTGAGAAAACCTGGGACGTTTGGATGGAGCCTTTCATTTTAAACATGTCTGACTGGTTGATTAATCTCGGCTTTCTGTTTCAATCACTCCACTTTTAATATTAACAGTACAAATCTGTTTGCCTGAAGTTGTGACACAGAAATAGCTATATTAGTAGCCTTTGAGTTCATGAGCCTTTCCAGTTTAACCGCCTATACAGGTTTCTGTGCAAGACCAGGCACAATTTTATCATTGGAAGTCTCACAACATGTGCATCCAAGGAAACTCCGGGTACCTCCAACCACACAACCTTCTCTCCAGCAACCAACAACTGCACACAAGAATCAAACACACAGGAGAGAGAGGATGTAAAGAGAAGTCTAGCACTCACTCTGAATCTCAGAAGTCTTATTTCAAGCGGCTATGTCCCACACTGAGAACCCCCTCCGTCCAGACTTCTCAATGTTTGAGCCCATTCATCTTGTTTTTTTCTTCACAGATGAAGTGCATGACACATGCACACAAACCCACACACACACACACAGTGGGTATCAAAACCAGCTGAGAAGGGCAGGGTCCAGGACGCCTTGACAACTTAAATCAAACAAATTGCCTTAATGCCTCCATTCTCTGTCATTATGTAAGGCCTAGCCTGAGCGCTGACGGTTTAAAGGCCAGACGTTTGTGTACATCGTTGTGTGTTTGTGTGTGTGTGCGTGTGTGTGTGAGAGAGAGAGCTGTGCGATTGTGTCTGGGGGGGTGGCTGCTGGGCCCCTCAGACGACGGCAGATATTGTTCTGTTCTGGGAAGTTAGCCAGGTTCTGTCAGCATTGGGGGTCCACTGCCGAGCAAATATCTCGACCCAAAGCAAGCCGTGGGTTTAAAAAGCTTCTAAATGTCCAGGACATACGTGCAGCATTTGGCGGTTTCATTTCTTTCCTGCTCGCACAGGGGCCTGCTGAAATGCATGCTTGACACTGTGGAATGTGACTCAACACGTATGTGTGCACATGTGCGCGCTCACTTATACTGGCGTGTTCCTCTGTGTCGTGACAGATGTATAAATATGAGCTGCATTTATTCAGCTTTGGCCTCTGCATACCTACATGGCCTTATATACAGAATAAAATGTAGCATTAAGTTGTATATATACAGATGGAGAGGAATGTTGGACTCTGATGTGAGTTTGGAAAACTGAGTTCATGTTAATCACTCAACAATAAGAAACACATTTGTTCAAAAAACTTGAGTTGAGCCGTTTGGTTTAATTTTTCTAAACAAATTCATCGTCATATAAGTGGGGATCTTACTGATCTGTCATATATCTATCGGCTTTACCCAGATAAAATGCTGGATAGTTTTATATTAATTTTGTTATGTTGAGATAAAAATTGCAGTTCCCCCCTCATCCACTAGGGGCTGCTCCAAAAGGGAGTCGATCCCAATACACTTCCATCATAATAAGGCCAACTTCACAGCAGAATTAATCATTTACAGCCTTGTACAAAAAACGTTTTAGGTTTAATAAGTCAAGTTTTCCTTCATGACAACTGTGGAGGGAGGGATTTTTTTTTTTTTTTTTGTAACTTATCTGTTTCTATGTTATTTTGCAAATCTTCATAATAAGAGGTGTGTCCTTTTGATTGACAGGTGCCAGATATCTGGTGGCAAAGAGGCAGGAAGCGCAACCACGATTTCCAGCTGGTTAGCTGGTTAAAACAACGCCTATTCCGCTTCATCAGATAGTACGGTACATTTGGAATATTGTGAATAATAATGTAATATTGTGAACTTTGTAGTTTTAACCGTATAATGCTGTGTGTAACATGTTTGATAGTTTGAGACCTTTTGCATCACTTTATGTTAAAAGCTTTGTTCAAAATTCTGTCATCCACAATCTGAAACTTTTTTCTGCCCCCTGGTGGCGATTGGAAACCAAGATTAAGCAACTAATCTATTTTATTTATTTATTGCATTTATACAGGTGCAGTTTTTCAATAGAAAAATATAGTTTTATAGCAGACAATTCCCAGATTTCCATGACTTTAAATAAAAGCCTGTGTATGTGCGTGCATTTTGCTGGTTCAACTAACCATTTCCTTCATGTTGCTGAGACAGTGAAGTTTATTATTATTTTGTTTATTTATTAGTTTATTATTTATTATTTGCAGGGAAACATGATGCTGAGAATGTTTAAAATGTATGTGTGATATATTAAAATGGCTCATCCTGTGGCTATCTTCTTAATCTAACGCTTGAAAACTACCAGAATACTGTAAATAAGGAAGATGAAGTGGTTCTCTCTCCCCTAACATGGAGTTCTTTACAGAACGTAATGAGCCCTTTTGTTTGGTCAGACCCAAAAAAACATCAACAGCAAAACCAAATCAACGAGGCACCTTCATAATGAGTAACTATGTTCTATATTTTCAGCACTGATCCTACGTAGAAGTGAGACGCGATTAAAACCTGTTGAAAGCGGACTACTAAGTCCTTTTCTCATCACAGTGGATTACATTTAGAAAAACACACTGCCAACTCCAGCACATTCTTGCCAACTCCAAACACCCAAATAAAGAAATTACTGAAATGCCCAGGAGGTGCTGAAGACAGAGAAAGAGTCACTAGAGAAAGTGTGTGTATGTGTAATTGTACACACAAGCATGGGTGGGAGTTTGTGGAGAGAAACCACAGTCAATTACACCTTTACTCATCACATTATAGGCCAACTGAAATTAGAGCAGTCGTGTGTTAACAGAGCAAAGACAAACAGGTCGAGTTCCCTCGAGGAGAGTGTGGTTTAGATGAGTCCTGGAAACCCACACACTGCCTGACATTGACTTTACTCAACTCAACACGCATCAGCTTTAAGAAGCCAGCAGTAACAGACCCTCCTCCTCCATGCAAATATAAAGCCTTAGTCATATGACTCTGCAGTAGCTACTAGCAGAATACAGCTAATACTGAGAGGAAGCAGTTTTAGTGAACATACAAGTTAACCTCTAATCTGCACTACAAAAAGGGAACAACCTAAAATTCCAGCAGCTGTGATACAGTTGTATCATAAATGAGTTAATCTTTTCAATGCATGACTTATTCAGAAGTAATTCCATACAAATGTGGCATCACTAGAACATATATTTAGAAAGTGTACTCGCTGACTGTGTCAGGCAAAAAGTATGATCAGATTACAGTATAAACTCCTGATGATAACCATCAAATCAGCTGAATGAAAGATCATCTTTTCTATTAAGTTTAGTTCAATTCAGATTAACTGAACTTTACCATGAGCACCTGCACAATATCAGGAAGTCTTGCGATGTGCGGTAACACTGTTGCGATGACTATATGATCTGCAATGAGTCAAATTTGGTGCCGCTTTGATGTTTTCTCATACAACACAAGAGAAAGAAATTATACTCTAACTCCATTTGCAAAAGTTCTCCTGCACAGATGTCTGCTAAACTCATAACTTGTGCTTTTATATGTGTGCCATTGTTTTAGCAAGCACCAAATGTTAGCAACTCTTCTCTTCTTCCTAGGAAAAATTAATTTAATCTGCAACACAAACAGATCATGTACAGTGGTGTCCCGCAGCCTGAAGATTAGAAATAAAGTGATAAAGAAACAGCCTCTGATTAAGCTTGAAGCCACTGCATTTGCAGCTTTTGCTCAATATAAGCAGATAAGCGTTCTAGTGTGGGTTTTCAGTTATACAGTAGAAGAAGAGTTTAGATTAATGAATGATGTCTAACTGATATGAAAAACAACTGAGACAACTGAAACGGCTTCATTCCATGTTTCCACGATGCAGATAATTAACTCTTTCATGCTTAGTGTCCAACAACAGTAGAGACTGATTTGACAGCTGTGTTCCATTATATTCATGGGTGGGGATGGAAAATTTGTAATTTTGCCATTTCAGGGGACATCAGTGAGTCGTGCAATACACTGTCACTCACTGTAGAATAAATATTTATATATGTCCATATATGCATTGTGATAACCAAACTTCCTTTGTGATAAGCAGGAAAAGAAACTACAGCCACATTTTATAGAATATTTAAATTAGAGAAAAATTAATTATTTTGAATAATAAAATGCATTAAATAAAGAAATAAAAAGCATGACTATATATGTCTATGGAAGTAAATTACTGAATGCATAAAACACGGGGTACTGTTTTTAATAATTTATAAAATATTTAAAATATTTCCATTTTATGATCCACATTAGTCCAATTTATAACAGTTTAAATAAAACCAGTTCAGAAAAAACTAACAGCCTAGCTGAAGCAACAGATTTCATTCAATTTCTCTTCGATTTGGTTATTGTGCATGGGGCAGCAGGTATCAGCGGGAAGGAACCCGACTGTAGTGGGGAACCCAGCAGTCTGTCTCAAATGATGAATTACTGATATTACTGGATGTTAGTAATCAGGCCACCACAATATTAGAAAATATCCCATTTATATTGTCACTTTGCATTATGATGATGAAATGACTTTCATCATATACAGTTGTGGTATGTATGTATGTATGTATGTATGTATGTATGGTACTGATCTGAAATATCTGAACGGACACTGGTGCACATTAGTTAGTTGTTGAACATGCAAAAAAAGCTAAGTTCTTAAATGTGAAAAGTAGCCTTCATTGATAATTATGTTTATTCCATTTCCAAAATCCTGGCGACACAGAGTTTGTCTTTTCGACACTGATATAGAAATTGCAATAACAACGTTTCGATACATCCCCCAGCCTTGTTCCTGTGTATCCATGAAAAAAAAGCAAAATATTGCAGTAACTCACAATCTGGAACAACGTGACAGTTCAAAGTCACAGATGGATATTACCACAACTTCTTTTTCTAAAAACAGAAGATTAAAAAAATTGGCGGGGCACAGAATGATGATCATTTTCCATGTTTGCATCAAATTCCAGCTGTAGCCTAAGCTACTGTTGCTGTATGCGAGCCCACGTGAACAGCCCACTCGCCAAACAGAGCTGTATCTCCATCCTCAGGTTGTGCTGTGATGAAACCTCAAGGGAAGTCTCTCCATCTCCAGTTCTGTCTTGTTAGAGGTGTGTTACCTAAGCCTGTCTGTGCACCTTTTAGAAAAACACAAGCACTATTTTTTCCTCACGCCGTGCCAAAAGGCCTTTCCCTAAAATGCAGACGCAATGCAACTATGAGAAAAAAAAAGTTGTACAGTAGAATGTGAACAGTGAGCGACAAAAACAGAGAAACAGAGGCGTGCATTTAGGACATTGCATCATGCGGCTGGAACGCATCTGTGTTGGTAAAATAGATCACAACATCATCACTCCCTCGCCTTAGCAACAGCATGCAACATTGCGGGTGTGAATACCTGACATGAGAATTAACCTTAAACAGTGCGGCAATGCTTCCAAACATTCTTCGCATGTCCGTACTCTTAAAATAACACAGCATGAATATTAAAAACACAAACACACCCTTGTCACGCCAAGAATTCTCTAAGCAAATTATGGGCTTAAATTAGACTCCAATATATTTCGTAAATATAGTTTTTAAATCAAAGTGCATGAATGATTCCAGAGTTGAAAATGAAGCTTTGCCATCCTGGGAAATAAATCAGTTCGAGAACAGAAGGTCTGTTCCTGCATAGAAAAGAATTTGTGCATGTGTAGAAAGTCTTTGCAGAAATATTATGCAAAGATTCATGAGTCAATGATATGGTTTAAAAGGCTTTAATGAGATACTGTAGCACTGGGAGGAGGTTAATTAAGTGTCTCCACTCCATAAACTAAAATACTTTGCATTCTTAACAAGGTTGTTTTTAGTCCAAATGAGGGAGATTAGTGTCAAAGAAAACAAGAAGTGCAATTACTTTAACAGCTTTATACACAGCTGTGAAAGACTTCAATAGAAAATGAATGAGTCCATTGGTTATGGATAACTAGTACATGGAAATTAGGAAAATTGTGGCCGTGTGTTGGTTATGCATGGGAAATTATGGCTACAGCATGCATGTAGCATGGATAATTTCAATCTATCCATCCATCTATTCTCTCCTGTTTATCCGTGGCGGCAGCTTGTCAAACAGGGAAGTCCATAATTCCCTTTCCCCAGTCACTTCCTGCTCATCTGAAATCCTAGAAGAGCTGAGAGATGGATTCCCTCCATTGTGTCCTGGCTCTTCCTCCTGATGGGATATGCTTACCAGGGGGGCGTCCAGGAGGCATCCTAACCAGATACAGAGTCAGTTCATCTGGCTCCCCTCTATGAGTAGCAGAGGTTCTGCTGCAAGTCCCTGCTGGATGACGGAGCTTCTCATTCATCCCATGTGCAAGGGAGAGCCCAGACACCCTGCAGAGGAAACGTTTTCCAGGGCTAATTTTGCTCTTTTGGTCACTTCCCATAGCTTGTGACCATGGGTGAAGGCAAGCGCATAGATCAATCAATAAATCATTGGTTCAGCTTCTCCTTCACCACGCAGGGCCTTCATCAGAGCCCACATCACTGCCGAGGCTGCACTGATCTGCCCGTTGTTCCTCTTAGCCATATGTTAAAATCCCTCAATGGTTCATAACTTTGGTTCATAATTGTGTCAGACCAAGCAATAAATTAAGTTCTGCATTCACTCAGTCCTCATTTGTATCAGATCTACTCTCATTTGCAGAGCCGTAGTCTTTAATAATTATTGTGCTGTCAGAAAGTAATTGGAAATTTGTTACATCTTTGTCATAACATCCAAGCTATTGTTCATATAATCATTAGAGGAAGTCTTTAGTGGCTCATAGCATATATAACAAGAATATATCAAAAGCTCCTTCTTCAGCTTTCCAAGGAAAAAGTCAGCTACATTTGTCATAACTGTACAGCGATTAGTTTGATTATATAAAGGAACCGGTACAAAACAAAACATAACTTTTAACGGCTAAATGTCACCATTATAAATAACAGCTCTTGACGTTAGCTTCTAAAAATGTCAAACAAAGGAATGAACCGCCAGCTAAGCCTAGGGCTGGTACGGTGACAGATAATGGAAAAATTATGATGTAAATTATACTTGTCTACTAAGTTTTGCTACTTCAGCTTATCTGGAATGCAAATGCAAACAAATAAAAACCCTTTGGTTCAAAGTCCTCCCAGCAAAGTCACTGGTGGAGTTTCTGAATTTCAAAAAATAGTCAACAAGCTACTTGATTAAATCCTTGCAGGGGACTTCTAGCCACGTAGCCTTCATTTGTATAAAAGGAAGTTTCATCCATCCATTTTCTAAAGCCACTTAATTCTATTCTGGGAGGACTGGAGCTAATCACTAGGCGAGAGGCAGGGTACACTTGGACAGGTTGCCCGTCCATCGCAGGACATTAAGTTTCATCTAAAGTTTAATAATACACTAGTTTTCAGAAGGATTGTGTGGAAGTGAGTTTTTTTGCTAACAATGATGACAACTTGTAACTCAGTCTGCCTTTCACTCAATTTTCGAGTTTTTCTGTTTCATGGCAGCCTCTTTTCAAAGGATAAAAACTGCTCCAGCATGTTTTTTGCCACAGATTTCATCCCCCATTTGCTCAGGTGTTTCTTTTATTGTGGCAGTGGCACTGAATGCACAGTTAAAAGTTCCGACACATTCACATCTCTTTAAAGAGAGCTTTAAAGATGGGATTTACAAAACCAACTTTAAGTGCCTTAAACATAAAGGAGAGGTCACAGTGAACATTAATTTTTCAAATTTGGGATCTGTACATGGCATGGCATGAATCCACCCACTAATCCTCCCCCACTGATGTTCACTCATCATTACAATCACGTCTCAATCTCCGCATTTTTGTGTCTAATTACAGGCGTCCTCAGCTAAGTTAGTGCAAGTGTTGCTGCAGCTATGGCAATGAACAAATACAAGTACACAGATCAGGTGGATCTGAAAGAGGCAGAGGTAGAGGTGGGAGGGTTTCAAGTGCATGTGTGGAGAGATATGTGCTCTGAGAGCGTGTGTCAGGGCAAGTAGACCGAGAGCTGCAGATTGACTGTCAAACTCAGGATTTATGCAGCCTAGTCTGGAAAGTCCCTGTCTGCCTCCCGGCACTCCTCTTAACCTCTTTTCAGTCTTTCTCCTGTTGTCTCCATCGCTTTCTCTTGATGACATTGATGTGAGCAGGTGGTGGCCAGCAGCTCCAACGCTCCTGCCCCACTCGGCTCTCAGGGCAACAAAACGCAGGAAATATGAAGGAAGTCTGAGCCAATGCAATCAGTTTACAGTCCAGCACTCATTAAATTCAGTCAGTATTCCCAGAACTACTGCCAGACACGTCTTCTCAAACAAAAAAGCCACAATATTACCAAAACATGAAGGAAATTATTACTTTTCTATTTCTTTCTAAAGGACCCCTACAAGAGTTTCCATCTGTAAAAACTGTGCTTCTGATACGTCCTGATTGCACGCTAACAGCCATCGTTGCCCTGCAGCATCCCTTGATTGAGAAATTGCACTTCACAACTTAATATTTCCACTGCAGGGCATCATGTGGCATCCAGGACATCACACACCGCTAACTGCGTATCAACACACTGGCTGCTTTGGATGAGCAGCACAACTGATTTATCGAAGAAACGCATTAGAAGAGGGCATTACAAAAGGAAGGAAAAAAAGAGAAAGGGGCAGAATAAGAGATGAGTTAATGTCAGACTGACTATTACTGGCTGGAGAGAGCTCAAAGCAGAGATGGGATGCAAGATGGAAGCAGAATCAGTCTTTGTTAGGTGGGCGTCAGTGAGGAAACTTACAGCAGCCCTGAAATCTGTCAATTGTAACCATCAAATGATCTATCTGTTGCCTTTCAAAACTAAGCATCCAGTCAGCAGATCAAAACTGAAGAAATATCTTCAGCGTGTCCTTTATCAACACTTGGACCTTTTGGTTGTTTGGCTAAATCCTCCCTTAGCAACCTTGGTATAACCATTGATTCTGGTTTTACATGTGAAGTCTGGTTTGTTACCGTTCTCCTCACCTGCTGCTGACAAAAAGAATCTGAGCCTTCTGTTCAGTGGCTCTGGACTCTGGAATTTTCTTCCTTTCCACTAGATATTGGTGGACTCTGTGGAGTCTTCTAAAAGCCTTTAAAAATCAGCATTTTATTCATTAAACTTCTTTTTATGCATTTAATGATGTTTGGGCAATGAATACAGCGTCAGTGGCTGACACTGGGACTGGGCTCTCCGTCGATGTGAACTAATAAGGCTTAATTGCAACGTATGTTTCGATTCTTCCAGCTCCTTTTTGGGTGTTTCTGTATGTATGTGTGTGTATGTTTCTGTTATACTTTGGAAGCTGTTCTGTTTCAAATGGTCTTCAATTTATTGGCCCCCAATAGGTTATCCTGTAGGGGTTCACTTGCTATTTACAGCAAAGACTGTGAAATATCGCTGATGGCAACAG
>JBBDHI010000015.1:2636234-2648087 GCA_037177115.1 Craterocephalus stercusmuscarum
AACTAGATTCTGAATTCACAATTAAAATAGAGAAAGGAAGCAAACATTCCCTATAATAAATTGAGATCACTGAAATTCAGACTTTTTCAGTCATTTTATGAAAACTTTAGTCCATTTTTGTTTTATTTATCGAGTTACAGTTGATCCAAAGTTTAGAGTAATTTTAAATTTCAGAATTTTTTTCTTGTGATTTAATTTTGTACTTTGTGATATAATTGGTAAACAAATCTAAAACTCCAACTTTTAAAAGAGTGCTCCTCTCAGAAGATGCTGCAGAATGCCCTCAGAGTATCTGATCACCCAAACATAACCAGGTCGTGCTTCAGTTTCATACCTGTCAGCCGTCTGTGACTAGAAATTCACAGTGGCTTAATACTGCCATCTATAAATCACAAGTTAAACTACATCTGCAAAGTTTGTTTTGGCTTCTGCATGTCACACCGACAAGACAGTTGATGTGAAATACGTACAAGGTTGATTTAAGATACAGACTCAGATGCAATCCTATGTAGCTTTCTGATACTATTATTGACTCTGTGTATTTACTTAACAAACCTCAAAAAGCCCCCCCTCTCTCTCTCCTCCTATTCCCTCCATCTTTCCCCAAACTGCATGTTTCCATGTGATACAACCATGGTGGAAAACAGAAAAAAGAACAGTCATGAGCAGAGCAACAAATCCGACCCACAAAACACAACCACAAAACACTCCCCGACTCTGAAACAAGCAAAAGTCCAGACCTGTTTCTCTTGGCTCGGCTGACTCTATTCTTCAGCTAAAGTTCACTTTCAAGCCCATCTAGGCCCAGCAGGCCCCCTCATATGAAGGTCTAACCTTTCAAAACAGTTACTGGGCGGCTCGGGAGCTATTCTGACCGCCGACTACCAGGCCACCAACGCAACTCAGTCCAGTTTGTGCTCATTTAACATGCAGTGCACATGAGAAGTTGTGGCATACACATTATACTCCATGTCTGGAGCATAAAACCCACAAAGATGGATTTTAAAACAATGGAAAACATGGTACCTTTAATTCATACAATCTGCACACATGCAGCTAATGAGTCCTATGAGACAGAAAACACACACTTCAGTGGGGAATGTGCTAATTTGCTTCCAGACGAGTCTGGATCCCAGTGAGACGTACAGACCGCTGCAAGCATGCCACTGAAGACTGATTGGACGACAGTAATGTAAACACCAATCAGAGAGTGAGTAAACCCGACCAATGGGCTGTTGCGGAGACAAGACCACTCATCATTCACCGAAGGGTTTTCAGTAAAATGATGGCTCCTGTCTCTATAGAAACTAGTTTTGTCCTGCTTTCAAAGAGTCAATCTGATGTTTCTAACTTTAATACAGCAACAACAGTTTTTTATATGAAGAAACAAAACTGGGTAATAATATTCTATAATAATATGCTAAAGCACATGTTAGCACATGAAGCAAGCAAGCAAAAATTATCCAGTATAAAAGCTAGGTAAATATTTGTCATTTCCCCCATGATACAGCAACCTACAAAAAAGTTTCATCTAATTTTCAATTTAGGTGGTGTTCTAAGGTTGTTGTATGCCTTAACCATAGCTACTTCAGAATCTGTTTTGCAACCAGTCTCTTCTCCTATATCTCTCCAGCCAATAAAAGTCCTCCAATTTTGACTCACTTTCTCTCACTTGTAGCTCTGATAATATTCCCTTGCATTTCTTTGCTGATTCACGCATAGTGCATGTTCAAATGTCACATGTCAGTGTGTTGATATCCAGTTGCTGGCGTGTAATGTGGTGCCATACAGCAAAACGGAGCTGTCACGGGCGCATTTACACTAGTAACAAACACCGTGAAGTGCAGTTTCTCATCTAATAAGTTTGAAGCATAGAAGGATAATGTTGTCTTAATATTTTGAAGGAAACCAAACCATGTCAAACTGTAAATAGGAGGACATGTTTTGATCATGTAAATGCCACAGAAGTCAGAGAAACTCAAATGTCAACCCAGATGACAAATATGGCATCTGTGACTACAGCTATCCTTCCTGTTTGGTGGATATCATGACCCTAGATTATTCTAAATCTTACAAAAAAATAATGGTGTTTTGAGACAAACTATTGAGTTTCATAACCTATTTGGTCATTTTACTGTCCTAAATTATCAGTTGTCAAAAGCACCGATATTAGATTAGCCATTTAATGATGCTGTTCAGTTAAAAACTCTAATAAACTTCCTCAGAATTTTAAGCGTCATAAAAATCCATTGTTGACAATTTGACATTTACAATAAGGTCCCATTATGTTAAGATGACTCAGTTCAAACGGGAATGACTGCTGCAGTTTATCTACAAAGGAAAATGACCAAAAATGGACATTTTCTTGGGGGAGGGGGGACAGTATGTGTAATTGGAGACCAAAATGCAAAGTCAAAATGCTGCAACATACTCCACCCTGGCAGGCTAACGGGTGAAATACAAGGAGACTAAACCAGTGCATTGCATTGCTCAAAAGTAATAAGGATTACATAACTCTTAAACTACAGTCATAGTATTACTGCTAGTGTGTGAGAGTAAACTGCTAACAGGCTGCACAATAGCCACTATAGGCCTATAAATGCATCAACAAAGCCAACAAACAGCGCAAAGCTTTGTGGGGAAACAGGCGTGTTAAATCCTGTGTATGTCTGGCATGGGAGCCTCTGCAAACCCGGATGGGGGAGAGACCAAAGGATGGCAGAGAGAAAGACAGCTGTAAGAAGATAATGGGAGGATGATAAGTCTTTCTGAGAAAGAATTCAGATATGGATAATAAAGGATATAGAAGAAGGAAGTCTGCCTCCTGAGAGTAGGCTGCACACATCTCTCTTCAAAAGCCGTGTAAAACAATGAAATGGAAACCTGCAGCTACTTCGCCATCTATGCTGCCTTTCTCTCTTCCAAGCTCAAACACTTTTCCATCTCCCCCTCCCCTACACCCCCACCAATTCTCCTTCTCATGTCATTTTCCCCATCAGGAGTGAGGTGTTTTAATAATTCAGTCTGTCTCCTGGTGCGCCTGCTGTGACAGCTGCAGGTGGGAAAACTTGCACACAGAGAGAAATGTTGAGGGTTTTTGTTCGTGCCCCTTCCTGTGAAGCGCTTCAGTGGGATAACACAATGGGATTGTGTTGAACCTTCAGATGCAAAACAGATTACTGTGAGCACTTCCTCATTTAGGACCGTTCTTCATGCATATTTCAGCTGTGCAATTTCCAAATTACACAGTCCTTCTCATTATCACAGATATGAATATTTTACTTTATTATGGCTACTGCTTTTTATAAAACAACTGTGTTCAATGATAAGAATAAATGTGCTTCTTTTTCTGGCATGCATCAAATGTCATGGGCTGCAGGTGTGAGCATGGCTGCCACTCTCTGTATTAGCCCTGCCTTTCCCTGGTGAGGTCTGCCACTTCACCAACCCACAACAGGAAATCATAGGTGAAGCTAACGAAATGTGATACAGAGATCCACACTCAACCCAACAAAATGGCCAATTTATTGTTTAGAGTTTAAAATTTTCTTTTAAAATTTATCCAGTATTTTTTTCAAAGTACATCATAAAATTTTCCTAATATCTACTCCACAAATCCACAGTGCCCAAATGGCTCCAAAGAAATGTTGGTGCTTTCAATACTACAACCAGAAAATAAAAAAATGTGTCTCATTCTTAGGTTTTCCAGCAGCTTCTGCTGTGTGTTTGCACTAACTGAAACTAGAAGTGGATTGAATATATTTCTGTATCCTGATTTGTTTATTACTCATTAAATTAAATAAATATTGCAACCAATGAGTGTGCATTGTTATAGTAATGTTTTAACCATATATTTGTGACTTTGTTCCAGTTTTAGAGATGCAAATTGAATGGTAGATGGACGATTTGGTTCCATCATCTGGCAATGGTTTAGGATTTGCAGGGAAAACAAACAAAATGCATTAATCTGCTAAATATGCCATAAATCCATCTACACAAAAAGCAGCAGTACCAGCAATGTCATCCTTCACAACATGAAGATGTCTTAAACTGCATGGCCACATAAACCAGCTAACCAAAAAGCAAATTACTCTGGTGTCTTTGTTTGCCACATCAATCTCAAAAGAATAAATAAAAAGAGGTAATATGCATCTGTGTTGTTATTGTGGCTGTGTTGTTGTCCTTTTAATGGGTTTTAATTGTATACAGCTGTACTAACGATACTCAAGACAAATTTCCCCTTGGGGATAATAAAGTTCATCTTATCTTTTGTGTTTGACTTTCCTTGATTCATTCTACAGGTGCAATTCAACACATGATGTTGAATTCAACATTAACACAATGTTTTCGAGGAAATGTCAAAACATCAATGTTTATGCTCTTTATTACAGTCCAGATAATATATTAGTCATAGGCTGTACATCTACCACCTATAGTTTGCACTGCTGAGCACAGATAACATGAAGAGATGGCCTAGCCTCTGAGATGAGCTACTTTTTTCAACCTGCATTCTAACTAATGGCCAGCAGGGGGAGAATGCATACGCTTACATACTGTACAGGTATATTTGAAAATGGCTACTCGTAGCATGGAAAAAGATGTAAAAAAGAAAAACAAAATGTGTTTAAGGTCTCAGTCACCATTTTTGTGTTATTTTATTCCAATATCACGTACATTTGGCTTCCTAAAAATATAAAAACTACAAAGCATTAGGAGAGGTACAGTATAAGTTAGGACTGGGTCATTTCTACAGCTCTAAGATCAGTTGCTCATTTTCAACTTCTAGGCTCTAAAGTCAAATACAGTGGTAGTCATAATATAAGGCACCAGAGAGTGACTTGAACTAAAAAGTGACATAACGGTGTCCACACCCATCTAATTTGTATGCTGAGATATAGCATTAGTCACTGACTTATTAGGGATATAGATGAAATTAGATCAATGAAGTTAATAAAATACTGTTGAAAAAGTTTAGAGGTTTGAGAAGGAGTCATCTGTTTATGTGTAACTCACAGTCCTTACTCATAGGATAAGCAAAGTGAGTTAGATTCATATGGAAAATAGTGTTTTTTCTGTGGGTCAAGATAACAGTTTTCAAATATCAAATTGAGACTCTGTGTGTCTTAGCGCTGTGCTGAGTCAAAAAGAAAATACATAAGGCTCTTTCTGTTTTATTTCCACGCTTATCGTTTGATAATGCAGCTGTCTGTCTCTTTGGCCGACTGATGTCGGTTCAACTATTCCCTATCCACTTCCACCCCTGCAGAATTTAGAAAATAGCCCACACTCTGTTCTCAGTGATGACTCTTCAGCGGAAACCGGCACCGACACACCCCATCTCAGAGCAAAACTACCGCTGGAGCTGCCAGGATTTAGACTGACGAACAAGCTGGCCTCAGAAGGGATTCCCTGTAAGACGGCGGCGGTGGCAGGAAGAGGGCTGGTGGGAAGGAGGAGAGACGCAGGCTAGCTGCTGTGAGTGATCTTTTCCTCTGAGGAGGGACAGACTGGAAATTGCTCCACACCACTGATGCCAGTAATCCAGCAGGCTCAGCTGCTCCGAGTAGCTAGCATGTGTCCAGAAACTACCAAAGCTGGTTTTACTGGTGTGGAAACAAATAAACATACAAGCCCCTTGTTCAGGTACAGGGGTTTTCAGTAAGTCTAAGTGTGTGGCCTGCATGAGGAGGATCTATGTGGGAGGTGGGAGCAGAGTCACGGCCTCTGACCACAAAGGATGTGGGGACAGAATCATCCTTCCTCTAGACTCACACTTATTCTCAGACTCCCCTCTTTTTGACATTCTTTATAATTCATCCAGCTTATTTCAAGCACAGCCTCATAGCTTTGCAAATACAAAAAGAACAGGACAGAAGTCAACTTCACCATTTACAAAATGTTTCTTTTTAAACAAAACAAAAATGTGAAAAGATGCCAGAGACAGAAGCAATGTCTGGAAACATTAAGTTTCCCGGGGTCTTGTTGTGGAGTGAGGGAAGGGTGGCGTGAAAGATCGATAGTGGATCGGGTGGCGTCTGCAGTGATGCAAACTCTCTGAAGGAGGAGTGGAGCCAAAAGGCAAAGCTCTTGATCTCTGTTCTTACCTTTAACTTTTGTCACGAGCTCCAGGTATAGTGACCGAAAGAACAAGATCGTGAATTCAAGCCACTGAAATGAGCTTCCTTCACAGGGTGGCCGGCGTAAGCAAAATTGCTTCGGAATCATCATTCTTATTGTAGCAGCAAGAAGACATCAGCAAAGAGCTTAGAAGAAAGGGAGTATCGCATTATGTTTTTGGAGTGACAGGAAATAGCTCTCAAGTCTGTAGAGAACTAATTGTATTCAAACGCTTCTTTAAAAATTCTTTTTCCCCAGAGGGGGCTCAAAAGAAAAGTGAATAATGCAGCTGTGAATTCATATTAGTTTAATTACAGTCCAAGGCGTCCCCTTATAGTATAAACCAAAACAAAGGAAGCAAAGATAATAGAGCATCCCATTAGAGCTCAGTCTGACCTGGCTCTTCCAGTTCATACTAAGGGCTAAAAATATAAAAATGGGATGGATTTAATCAAAGAACTAGTATTACTTGAAGTGCAATGTTTCATGTTCACATTAAATAAAACGTCATTCTTATTAACTGAGATCTTAGTAAGCTTTTGGCTCTGTGTCCTGATGGAGGAGGATCAGTCCTGCCTGGGGACTCTGTGTCAGATCCTAACGTGGAATGGAAGGAGGAGGGAGGCGGCGCGCTGGGATCTCCTGGGATCACCGAGGAGCTCCGAGACAAAAGGGACATTGTGGCAGACTGAGCCATCCAAGAAAACATTACTTCCTGTCCCACAAGCCTCCAGCATCCTCTGCACATGAGCGACTCACTTCCCAGAGCTGAAAGCTTCTTTTTACCGCCATCTGCTATTAACCATTTCCAGCAGCCATCAGTGCAGACCAGATGTAGACAGCATCAAGTACTCTAAGGAATAATGGACTTATTAAGTCTATGTATGGCATCATTTTCAGGTTATCCATGCTTCTGGTAAGTGCAACCAAAATTATCAGCTTTCATTCAGTTTCTATAAATACTGTGATCTGAACCATAGCAGCAGTGGATGGAAGCTACTCAAAATATAACTTTTCTAGGCAGTGTACAACAGAAAATCTTAAAGTGAAAAGATTTAACTTTGCATCATTAAATGATGTACAGTATAAGAAGCCAAAAAAACATAGAATAAACTATGAATGTGGGCAATTTGAGAGTCCAGAGTCCAGCACCAGGTCAGGTACTCATTTGGGTGGTTCACAGATTCTGCCCATGAATCTTGCATCATCGACATGAAGAGTATCTGTGCTGTGATGCCATGAACGATATCCGTCCTTTACCAGCTTCCTTCCATTCTGTCCTTTAAACCGGGTCAAATGGTGAGATTCTTCTTGTCCATGTGTATAAAAGATGCTCTGTATGCTCAATATGAGGTCTTACCCTCACGCTAATGGCTTCACTCACTTCTCAGCTGAAACACCTTGCAATGAATAAGATACAATCTCTTTATTTTGCAAAATACTCAACATTATCAGCATATTGTATACCTGTGTGTGTCAAAGAGAAGGTGTTGCCTCACAACTGTGACAGGGATCAAAAACACATAATAAGATTGTGGTAGTGAAAATCCAGTTTGGCATACCATGAGTCACAAAAGTTGTAATTTACCTTCAGTGGGTTAAATATGCATGTTATTTAACTAGAGAATGTTAATGGGAGTCTCTGGAAGAGATCCAAATCAGCATTGCAAGTGCATGTTTTTTGAGTCTAAAATGGCTCAGCCGGCCGATGCATCGGGGCATGGTAATCTCTGCCAAATTCCCCCCCAGCAGTGTCACACAGTGGCGAAGCACTTCAGCACCCTATCATGTATGGAAAAATGATAAGATTTTCATTTTTAACAGTTTCATAAAGGCAGGTTGTAAAAACCCATAAAAAGTATAGATAAACTGATATTACGGTGATAAATTACAAATCAGTTCAACTACATTAGCACGTTAGCAAGTGAGCAACACTGTCATGTACGTCAAGAAAATGAGGTCAGATTTCACTGGAATTACTTGTGTTGACAAGATGTGGGTTTCATGGCATGAAGCTGGATCCACTTCTACAATAGAAGTATCTACTTGACTGAATTTTGTGTAATGGCTCAGCTTCAAATTCCCCAAGAAACAGTTGAGGCACATGTTATCTTTCTATGTCTTCCTCTCTAAAAACACCCACAGGCAGTGCTTTCAGGGAATTGGAGGAAAGTTAACCATTGTAATGAGAAAGTCAAAGTCACACTTGGGCTTTATGTGGACGAAAAAGGGGAAAGGATAAAGATCTGGGCGAGTGTCTGGGGATACCTTGACATGACTCTGAGCACCCAGGTTGTAGATCTCTGTAGGCTTCACTTCGTTGATGATCTTCACCAGACACGTGCTGTCAGTCAGGTCACCATAATGCAGCTTCATGTCTGTAAAAGTGCAGTACAAACATTGTCTTAATAAAAAAAATACAAATAAAAAAAAAAAAACTGAAAAAACCCCAGTATTATTCCAGATTTTAAAGATCAAATTGAAGAAGAGACCCGAGCACCTTAGTTTGCTATAGATGACATGAAGATGGTTTTACCAAAAAGTAAAGAGCAAGCCTCAGTTAAAGTATATACAACAATCAGCTAATAAATGACTGGTCTGTGATCTCACTGTGGAGTGATCTCACTGTGTGTACACAGAGCGCAGCCTTCATTTCCCTTATTAACCCCTTCACTAATTTGCCATAACAGGCGTCTGTTATGGCAAATTAGTGAAACGCCTCAGACTTTTAAAGCTCTCAATACTGTGATGAAGCTTGAACAGAAACAGGAGATAAGTATATTTCTAGACCCATACAAGTTCATAGAAAAGAGTTTGATTTTAAGCCAAATCCCAAAAAAAAAGTAAGGCGACACTTACTAGATGAAGCTCTCTCTGTAGTTGGAATGAAAATAGAAATATATAATAAGACTGCTTCTTTAATCGATTTGGGAGGCTAGATTCCACTTAAGATGTAGTTTGATGGATTTGATGTAATAAATTGTGAAAGTGTGCCCTTCTGTTAAGGCCGCTACATACTCCACGGAAAGCGAAGACTTTGTTCTCGTGGCCAATCACGCATCACTTCCCCCTAGCCCCATGTGAAAAAAGTTCGGGCAGCCTGATACGTTGAAAAGTGTCCTCAATCATGTTTGGCGAGAACAAAACGAAGAACAAGAACAAAGTTCTCGCTTCTAGTGGAGGATGTAAGAGCCTTTATGCTGACACGAGTGAGATAATACTTACTGCCTTCAGTATGTGTCTGTGGGTTTTGGTAAAGATGCTCAATGCGGCCTGTGTTGAAGGAGCTGGAACGCCGCATAATGCCATGAACCTGAGAGGAAAGGAAAGATACATTTAGAGAATACTGTCCGCTTCTGGTATAAATCAGATCTAAGACTTGATATTAAAAAAAGTTTCTAGTGTTTTAAAAGAGTTTAATAAAACCTTTTTAGTTTAATGAACTAAAAAGGATCAGCTGAGAAAACTTCTATTTTACAGCCTTCAAGGAAATAAAGTTCCCAAAGCAACAAGGCAATCCTCCCTCCACGACCGGTGGTGTCAAGCCTGGATTCACAGAGAAAAAAAAAGGATCATCAGCCAAGTTAAACCAGCGAAAACCTGACAGGTCTTTTCTGAAACTTAGCGGCAATTATTATCATTTCATTTGTAATTCTCCAAAACTTGCAACACGTCCTGACTTGAAACATGAACACACTACAAGGTAAAGTTCACAGTTTGATTTACTGACTTGCTTCTGGATTAAACTTAATACTTTAGAGAGAATTTAGCTCTGAATGGATTTTCAACGTGGTAGTTTTTCTTAAAAGTGACAGCACATTTAAATGTCAAATATAGCAAGCCGGTTTACTTTCCTTCATTCAGCATTTCCCTTTCCAGTGGTGGGGTGAGATTTGATAAGTGGTGGGGGGGGATTCCTGCATCCCTGTAGGTTTTCCACGCATCCCTGCTGCAACACACCTGACTCAGATCAACTGGTAATCAACAAACTTGCGCTGACACTCTGAGCGAGGTGTGTTGAAGCAGGGATGCATGGGAAACCTGCAGGAATTCAGCCCTCCAGGACCAGAGTTGCCCCCCTCTTGGATTAGACGAACTCAAGTTTTTTCCTACTTTTTAATAGGAACATTATGTCAGTCTGAATTTTTTTTGTTTATTTCCCATTTTATTTTTATATTTTTGCCCTTACATGTTCAAACAAGCTTTCTCAATCAGTCTTAGTTGATGTCCAGCTACGGAGCAACAAGAAGTTCTCTGCCTGGCATCAGAGATCTTTGTGATCTTGTGAATCGGTTTTTCATCTCCCCTTTTACGTGTATTTTACATGTCTGAAATTCATACTGATGCATCAAAACAGGCTAATTACAATGTAGGAAACAGAATTTCACCCTCACTTGTCTGTCATGCATACATGCATGCATAAATAAATAAAAAGTACAATACACAGTGAAGGAAAAGGGGATCGTTTCTTTGGTTAAAGCAATGTCTGTTAAATATGTAGACAACATACACTGTGAGAGAAAAAATAGACACATCAATTTATAAAGTCTCCCTTCCAGTCCTATGATGTTTGCTTCTGTGTCTATCTGCCAGCCAAAGTCTTTAAACCTTGGGAAACATTGTCATCCATGACATTTCTTAGCTGTGATCGTTGGATTTACACTTATGTCTCGTTATGTCTCCAGCTCGCTATTTTTTGTTGCCGTCTGTTGTGAGATCTGTACTCCGTACTCTGAGGGGAATTTATAAGGAAGGTCTGCTCAGGGAAGATAACAGGACCTGATCCAAGGGGAGTCCATTAGTGGGAGGACACTGTGCCCTGACCTCACTTCCTTTATTCACTGTGCTCTTCCTGCCTGCCTCCGTGCTGCTTTTTCATGCCACCCCCAACCTGGACTGTGTCCACTTCCTCTCTGCTCTCTCTGAGGCAGGCAGCAGATGGCGAAGCTGACCAGGAAGGCTGAGCTGAGAATGAGCGTCTCACAAAAATGTTCTGTTGCTTCTTTCTGAAAACAATGAGCACCAGTCTGTTTCCTTATGCCAATAAGAATCGAACTGGAATCAAATATAATTTAAATAATCAGGGCATGAAAAAATTATTAAATAAATAAAACACACTTTGTTATTAAGAGGTCTTACTGATGAATAGAACCTCACATCTAGAGGAAAATAAAACATGTAACACTGAGTGTTTAAAAAAAAACTGAGCCAAAATATAGAACTGATGCTTACTGCCAGCATAGGTACAAAGAGGGTCACCAGCAGCCAGGTGCTAATCAGTGAACCTCAATGACTGATGAACAGCGAGTGTGAACACCTCTATGAAACCACAAGTTTTGTCTGGTGTGTTTTAACACAATGCCAAGGAGGAAAGCAGTACCTGTTCACCCAATACACACACCACGCACGTTGCGTAGGGCCCTGCAGAGCAATAGAGGCCCCGTGATGGGGTTAAAAAAATAAAAATAAAATAAAAACAAAAAACAAAACCGTGACAACGTTAAAGCAATGACGTTGCCGTTCGCCTTGCGTGTGTCGCACATTTCCGGCTAGAAAGGCGAATTGGAAGATGAAGCGGAGCTACCCCTCAGAGAACGAGATAACAGGGGCGGCTGTGCATGTTGCTAGCTTCTATAAGTTGTAGTCATGCAGTACTAAATGCACTTACAAAATGGAAAGTAATGGATAAATTAAGACTATTTGATTTTGTTTGGTTGGACAACTTACAGGCAAATA
>JBBDHI010000015.1:2898985-2909785 GCA_037177115.1 Craterocephalus stercusmuscarum
ATAACTCTGAGGGACTTGGATGGGATGGAGATATGGACAAGGTCAGACTCAAGGACTTTGAAATACTTTTTACATAGAGTCAGTAAAACTGCTGCAAAAGGGGTAATGTGGTGAATAAAGGGAGTTTCTGTGATATTTCTGTGGAATAGGTAGCTCATGGAGGGATGGGTGAGGGAGACTTAATAGGAGGGTAGTTCATAATCAATATGGGAATTGACTGAACAAGTTTGACAGTGGTTCAGGGATAAGGAAGGGGGGAAGATGATTAATGTTACGTAGATGGAAATATGCAGACCGAGTAGCATTATTGATGTTGGATTGGAATGAGAGGTTACTGTCAAGGATGACACCAAAGATTCACGACCAGAGAGGAGGAAGAAACAGAGGAGGCTTACTGTGTTGCAACTTAATGGTTATGTACATGCAACATAATTGCTTGGATGATAATGCCGGTTAAAATCGTACTTACCGTAGGTTAAGGAAAAGATTGCGGTTGGGTTGAAAATTCAAACTTTCATTACATTACCTTTACATGTAATAGACTACTCCACTACGCTACTTGGAATGTTGAAATATACTGTAAAAATTAAAAAATTATGTATTAGGTGCTGACAAAACAGCAACTTATGATGCTGATGGTCTGAGACAGGCTGATACTTAATATGTGTTTCAGTTTGCAAGTGACCTTTTACATTTTGAATCTTAATTTGAAAGGTTATGTATTAAAATTATTCGCTGCTCTGTTACATGAGATGGTATAAGTGTGGGTGAGAATGAATTAAAACATCTGCCTTTGCAGCTGAACTGCCTGTGCCATTTTGAGCTTCAGTTAAAAATAAATTGTTCAGGTTATGACCTGAATACTTACAGCTACTTGTTCATTTAGTGTGGCTCGATGACAATTTCTTTTTCGTTTAAATATGTATATATTTTTTCAAATAACATATAACAACAAGTTTTAAGAAAATGTATGTTTATTTTAGTCATAGGCAGTGATGAAAAAGTTGGTAAGAGGCAGCTTTTTTAATTTAATAAATATTTCACTTTCCATAGCTAAAAGCTCCACTTACTGTACTGATCAGCAGGAGGAAGAGTGGGTCACACAGGACAAATCAGCTGCCATAAAAACATATAAAGCAACATCTAATCTCAGAACTTTTATGCCCAATGCACGCTAAAATTTTGTAAAAGCTTCTCCCAAAGGTTAATACCAAACAGTCAAACCTAGGCCTGACGAAAGGAATGAAAGGAAACTGATCCATCGAATAATCCACAACTAGCAGGAAAATTTCCTTGGGATGGTTCAGACTTTAGGACCAATCAGAGGAAGTTACAGAAGGTAACAGGTCCAGAAAAACTATGAGAGGATAATTATTTCACTGAAAACTCCTTATAGTGCTTGTGGTATAAATAAGTTATGATAGCAAGGTGGGAGTGCCGAGTTGATATCAAAGCAAAGCTAAGACTGTACAGACTTCAAAAATATAGAAACAAATACTGTAGAAAAGAAAACAGTATCAGCGGAAAAAAAGATGCCAAATCCACACTGATTTCATAGGACATTGTATTTCTAGTAATCGTGAACAATAATTATACCTGAGGCACATCACAGCACAGTTTCAGCATAAGAGCTCCGATGGTACCAATGGTCATCAGAGTTGTCTTTTTTCTTTCCTTCTTTAACATAACAGCTAAACTTTACATTTTTTAGCCTTCTCTTCACAAACTGGCTCAGAAAAAAGCTTCAAAATGTGAGTGTGACATGCAGCTCAGCAGCACCACAAAGCGATCATTTTACGCTCCCTTGACTTCGCCACATATTGTGTCTGTTACATACTGAAGGTCAATGAAATGGCCGTGAAATAATTCCACAACAAATACGGTCCAGGCAAATCTGAAAAGTTGCACTGCCTGAATAATGATGCAGTTGAGGTCGCTAAGTGGATTTTTGATGTTTATACAAACATCAGGAAAAAAATGTGTGACGTGTGCGTTGTGTTTACAGCCACGACATTAGCAGTTAAATGTAAAACCTAATGCTGGTTTTATGCAGCGTCCTGTTGGGAAAACCTGCATCCTGATATTCACAGAGATGGCTTCCTGTACAAATAGCATGTTTTCAACCCCTTTCTGTCCATTGTTACATCCATATTACAACACTGGACTCAACAATGGGCTGGGAAAATTAAACCAAGAGTCAGCCAAAAAAGTTTGAAGAAGAGTACAAGAGAACAACGCCTGTAGCAAAAACAAAACGCTCTCTGAATTTCTCAGCTACTCATTTTCTCCACTGCACCTCTAATCTCCTCTTCGTTAAGAAACACAAGAACAATTACTAGCAATGGGGGGGTGGGGAGGGGGGAGCAATACCACGAGACAACAATTACAGGGAAGAACCTCTGCTGACAAGGTGGTCTTGACTGAAATGAAATTGCAGCGTGGGACGAGTACTTTGCAGCAGCCTGTCATGATGAAGCCCTTCAGAAGATACAGCAGAGGATTAATGGATCCTACAGCTTTAATTGGCAGTTTAATGAACTCGCCCACTATATATCTAACACACAGTAAAGGCGGACATCCTGTTTATACACATTAGATCCACGTCAGGGTGGAAACACTGAAGGGGACTGCAAAGGGTATCATTAGCAGAATGAACGTTTAATAAATCACTCAAAGTGGATCATATAAAATGTCTAATGCTTCTTCACTACAGTCTTAAGTGTTTTGAAGGGGCAATTAGTCTTGGATTAGGGGGGATTCCAGTGCATCTCTCCAGACAGAAAGTTAAATATAAACAACAGGCTAAAATGGATAAAGAGAGTATGTCGGGATTAGATGTGGGAGGATCTTCAGCATGAGGCATGAAGATGGTGTACTGTAGTAACGTTTATAAAAAGAAGCTTGATGAGAATATCAAATGCTATGAAAGTTAGTAAGAGGGGAAAAGTGATAAGCACAATATTACACAACCGTTAAATCAAACATCTTTCTGCTTTGTATGAAGCAAAAGGCAATTAAATGTTTGAGACAGCGAAGTAAGGCAAAGAATCGTTTCCTTCCTGCTTCAAGCTGCTGTTGAGATTCACCCGTCAGAGTGCTACATCTGCATTTGGAAGATTTTCCAGACAGTCATACTTGAGGATTTGCACAAGGCATCAGAGTCTGAGCTGATTTGGTTTTGTCATTATGCTCATTTTCAGCGGGACTGGCGTTCTGCTCAGGCCTTCGCATGCTCCGTGGATTTAAATTACTCACAGTGTTATTATCCTAAAATGGAGCAGAGGAAATGCTGTGATTTAGAATCACTCGAATTCTTAAGATTTCCTGCCTCTTTTTTTATTCCCTGCTTTTGATGCAGCCATTATATACAGTACAAGTCACTGTTGCTGAATGAACTTACATGAGCTTATCCATCACGGTGCCTCCACCTGCAGTCATTTGGCTAAAAAAAAAGTTTCTGCGTGCATAGCATCCCTTTGATAAAATTCTCTCATCTACCAGGATGGGAAAGTGAAATGAAGCCACTACCAAGCGTATGAATGCATCTAGAACTGTTGTCAATGGCCAGAACAGGTCAATCTCCCCATCAGGCTGTTGGGAACATGGCAGATCCTGTAAAAAGAAGCAGCTTCTCTGGCTGAGGGAAGTTACCGATATAACTAAGGGTTTTTTGTTTTTAGCTTATGAAGGTAGATCCCTTCTTTAGCAGAGATATCACCATGGCAACATACACTGGAAACCTATAGTGTTGTAAAATTTTAAGTGTTAATTATGGAGATTAATAAAAAAAAAAAATCAACGCATTAAAAATAAATAAATAATAAAAGTTTTTTCGATGGCTGAGAGTTTTTTTTCCCACAGTAGGAGGCAGTGTGCACCCAAAAGTTGTTTACGACCTGCCAGTAAGAAAACAGGAGAAGAAGAAGCAAAAGAAGAAGTTGAAGTTTATTCACTTCCTGTGTAGGCATCCTCCAAAGCTCCAATCCTCCAAAAGATATAGCAAGATGGGATGAAGATGACAATGAGGGATATTTGGGTGGAAACTTTCTCATCAAGAAGTTGCCAGATGGTCCTTTACAAAGACTTTTAGACTTTACAAAGCAAAAATTGAGTTACCACCGAAGTAGTAGTAGTTCATCTCTAGCTTATCACCTGAGAGCAAAATATCCTACTGAATGTAATTCCATGGGCCCTTGCGAAATAACACTGATTGAGTGTAGTACTCAAGGCCGTATAACAAAATCTGTGAAAAATGATATATATGTATATATACACACGCAAATACTGTACAGTACATGCACAAAATGTTTACTTAATGACATTTTGTTTTTCTTATTCAATTATTTTATTAGTTTTATTTAATTATAATTTACTTTAGTTTGTATTTCATTTCAATTTTATCTCTTATTTTGTCAATTTCTAAATTTGACTCAATTTAGAAAACAATAATGCATTGTTTCTATTTACTCACTTGTTTATTTTCTGTACAACTGCTTTTTATTATAGTGCAATTCATTCCTCCTGCCATCATTCTATGCAGATGACAGTCTTTTTACTCTATTCTTATTATTTTCTTACTCCTATATTATTTGAGTAACCCTGACCACAATGGTCTCCTGAAAGAAACAAGCACTGCAGAACAGTCAGTGGAAGTGATCTGATGCTTGTACTGTGCCTTGTAGCTATGTCTGGAAAGAAAACGTAGGAGCCTTGGAGTCCACCATGCTGTGAGCATTGCAGCCTGTGATCTCATCCCTCCCTTCGCAGTAGTTTGTTGCTTCATAAAAATTTGATATGATATTGAATCTTTAAGAATTGTAAAAAATAAAAACAGAGAAACATTGAAAAGGAACTGCTTCCCAGAAGCACTAAATTCTAAGGGACACTCACTTATCCCATATCCCTCACAAGAAGAAAAACTTTTATTTGTTCATCAAAAACCAACTCTCCTCCCTTGCTGCATCAACCTTAGCAGAGGAAATAAGACAGGAAGGGAAACTACAGCAGAATCATTCATTATTTGTCCTGGCAGAGACCACTCACTCATTATTGGGCATTAGACTTGCTCAGATGCAACAGCCATTTACCTCCAGCCCGTTATGTAAGCAGCTATCATTGTTCTTCACTACTTGCATGTCTTACAGCTCTGCACTGTAATCTCCCAAAAGCAGAACTCCTGCTTGCTGTGTACAATTACACATTGTTGTTATTTGACTTTCACTCCCACTGGAGGCATTTTTTCTGGCAATGTCACTCAGTCAGGAAAATGAAAGTTTTTTTGGATGAGAACATTCACCAAGCTGCTATACAAGTCAGAAGCCAGAGCATGAGAATAACTTAATTTACAGGCTTGGCTGGAAAATTGTCTCTGTACAAAGACGCCAGTCACTAATATGCTTCTAGTTTGTAGACTCATAAGCAAAGCATTTCCTATAGCCTGAAATTTTCTGTATTTCATCTTGGACGGTCACAAACTTACATATCAGACAGGGCAAAAAAAAAACAACAAGAATCTGTTGTATATAAACCAGCATAGATGCCTGTAAGACGAAATATAGTTATACACACACACAAACAAATACAAACACATGTACATTGATAGCAAGGGAAAAAGTATCATACAAACATTGCCATGCAAGGTAACAGCTTCACATGAATTTTCCCAGATCAAATAAGGGGAAGCGATGGAGCTCACACACACAAAACACACCCCGTGCTGCATATGCCGTCTTTCCTCAGCTGATACTTATATTCAGAGTATCGTCTCTCCTCGGCCAGCTTATCTCATGGTATTGATTTTGTAAAGCAACCAACGAGTGAGGAGGACCACCGATTACCGGAGCTATGGCTGGAGGCTCCATGTTTCACAGTCTTATCAGTTCTGCTGCTGACCTTTCAGCCGGAGAAGAGAGAACAACTTCAGCCCTCATCTAAGCTTTCATTTGATTTCCAGATATTTATTTACATCATAAGCTTTTCATGCTAACAGTGGTTTACTGTGGAAGGTGAAATGGCTCCTGATTGCGCCTGACGTTGTGTTGAACTTCACACTAATCAGACTTGTGTGTACAGTATGCATGTTGCTGCAGCAACAGAGGAAGAAGTACGCTCTCCAGGATCCTGTATTCAGCATACATTATTATATATATAATATTTTAGCTCTTGAGGTCTTTATGATACCGTTGCTAGGCATGGAAGAACATGCAGTTTATGTATACAAGCCTGCTGCTCAAGGAACTTCTTCCCATGTACAGTATCTCCTTCAGGACATCCTCCAGCTACAGCCCGAACACTCAGGGTGAGTTTGATGGTTTTCTGACAACACCTCTAAAAAAAGAATAATTCCAACTAATCCAATCAAACTTTGAAAACCTTAAGCTAACCTGATGGGAAACATGTCTTTAGTTATTATCTTTGAGATCCATCCATTCATTTGTTTAATTCTGCTTTATCCAAGGTCTAATTACAATTACAGTTACAATTCAAGGTCTAATTCTGTGAATTTATGCGCAATACCTGCCATCTCAATTTCAGGCATGAACTGCAAACATGTGAACATCATCATTATCTCATGTGATCGACTCGATGGCAGAACCTCATCTTCCATATTTAAAGGAGCTATACCCGATATGACGTCCGGCTATTTTGGTTGGCGAAAGCCGCTAGTTTTCAGCTTTGGCATGTTGCTCTTTCGGCCAATGGGGTTAACTTCCTGAACTTCCAGATTCCTAGGGGAACGTTCTTACTGGCTGGTCGGAATCCGGACGTTCCGAAAGTTAACCCCATTGGCAGAGAAAGAGCGTCACCCCAAAGCTACAAACTAGCCGCTTTCGCTAACTAAAATGGCCGGACTTAATATCGGATATAGCTCCTTTAAGACCCAACTGATCTTAAAAAGGGTCTTAGTAAGGGTCTAAAATAATGAGAATGTGTTCACTTTCCAAAATAAAACAATGAATTCCTGCAACATTAAATGATTCTTTATGTATTTCCTGAAATTCCTGTGAGCCCTTCAATTCAATCCCACCTCAGCACCTATTCAACGACCACATCATAAGGCAATGAGGGGTATTCTCTTCCTCCGCTCACTATTTCCTATACACTCTATGCAAATAGGCTTCTTTGCTCCTCCACTCCAAAAGTTGATAAAAAATCAAAGAGGAGGAGTTTTAATGGACTTGCAGGAGGAGGGGAGGAAATCCTTTGTAAGAACAAAGTTACCTGGATCAGCTAAGGTACAGCACGTTGCGCTGGCAGAAGACTGAATGGAAAAAGTCTGGCACTTTCAGGATGCAGCTTGAGAAGTAATAAGAATTTCTGCTGTCTGGATCCCACAATGAGAGCGCAGAAAAAGAGAATATGGGAGAAGTTGGTTGAAAACAATTCAGAAAGGGATTTTTTTGTGTCTACAAGGTAAAGAGCACTTTAGGCTTGATGTGGCAGGAGATGGAGAGGAGAAAATTGGAAAAGCTAGTCAAGGTCGAATGAAAAAGCGTATCCATCTCGTCCTGTCTGCCTTGCCTCCTCTGCTGTCCAGACAGGTAATATTAGATATGGAATGAAAAATATTGCATTCCTGAAAGTGATCCTCAGTGATCCCGTCCATTAGAATAGATGCAGGTCTAGAAAAGCTTCTCTCTACAACATTTGCACAAAAACAGAAAAATTTGAATTAAAGTCCAAATTGCTAATATATTTCACTTAAAATAAAGTCAAATTCAAAATAAAATGAAATGACTAAACTAAACTACTAAATTATAAAATTAAAATAAAATTAACAGAAATTCTACTCAATTATAAAAAGGACAATTAAAAACAGTAATTAAAACTAATCTCTTAAACTGACTCTGCCTTGTTTCCCTCAGAAGACCATTACCAGTTAACCCAAACTGGTAATTTTCCTCATTATCAAATATCAAACATCCCACGCAGACATTTCTAATTACAGTAGGCCAGATTTGCTCCTTCACAGTTCCCACTGAAAGAACATCAAGAGATCAAGAGTTAGGTCAAAGCCCATTTGTGCAAACTTAAAATTCCTTTAAAGCTCTAACATTATTATTCATCTGCAAAACAGAGTAAAGCAATCTCATTTTCATCTGTTCCAGAGGGTGTCAGGCTTCAAAATGCTTCCCAATGTATCCCAAATCATCACAGGGAGTCAATGAATTCTCTCAAATCTACTGACACCAACGAACAGCAAACAGAAGCTGCTGCAGTCATGGAGAAATGTGTTCTGAGTGCAGCGGTTGGCTTGTGGACACAAGTTGGCATATCTGAATCCAGCATTCCTGTTTGTCCAATACCACCGTCAATTTACTTACAAACAGCACCTGTGTTTGCATGAAACTAAACATTGGCCCCGCCTCTTTTGCTGCACCACAGGTTTTATTTGTGTGTAAGTTTGTATAAGAGTGCAGGCAGGGTATACACCTCACACACAAGACGAAAAAAAAATCCAAACATTCTACTAAAAATGAATTCTGAATAGACGAAAAAGAAAAAAGTGAGGAAAGAAAGTGAGCTTTGGGTGTTTGTAGTTTTAAACTCAACACAGAAGTAAATGCTGCCACAGTCAATCTGCACTATGATCAGCTGACCGTGTACGAGCAGCAGAGGTAGGGATTGGCAGCTTTTCTGGTCCTGAATATCCTTCAACATTCGGCTAAAGATGAGCAGGAAATCGCTATATACCAAAACTAAAAACTTCATAGGTGTGTGTTCTCCATGGAATCAAGCTCCAGATTACAATGGATGTCTTCAAAATGCAACCAGACCCACATTGTGCATTTGCAGCCTTGTGACATCTACTGAGCAACATGAGGGGGTGTTTCTGCTCTGATGGGAAGGTGTCAGGGTTTACCAAAGCTAACATCAGCTCCTGGAAATGTTTAAAGTTCAGAAATGGCAATTACATGATACATTTGTATTATTCAAGATGGAACAACATAGCTGTTCCATCTGTCGCCCTGCACGCAAGTGGACTTTACCTATAAAATAAAATGGCCAATGTTGTGTCAAAACTTATCAATTAAAGTAGTCTTTTAAAGGAGCTCTACCCGATATCACACTAGTTTAGTTAGCGATAGCGGCTAGTTTTTTAGCTTTGGTGTGACGCTCTTTCTCCGCCAATGGGGTAAACTTTCATAGCTTCCAGATTCCTAGGAGAACGCTCTTACTGGTTGGTCGGAATCCGGACGTTCCGAAAGTTAACCCCATTGGCAGAAAAAGAGCGCCACGCCAAAGCTAAAAAAATCTAGCCGCAATCGCTAACCCGTGATATCGGGTATAGCTTCTTTAATGAATTAAAGTGTGAAAGTGTCAGGAGGACTGCATAGGGGCCTAGGTCCAAGGTTTTAGAGAAGACCTTGCACATTTTAGCAACACAATGCTGAACCACATCCATCCCCACAGCATGGCTTCACAGGAGAAGAGTCAGACTTTATTTGGACACTTTCCATACATAACCAACACAATGTGCTTTATGACACACAGATGAAATAAAAGGATGAAAACAAGTATCAAAAACAACTGATCCCACCATGTCGCACCCTAATAATGTGATATGAGAAAAAGAATATATTCTAAACAACATTTAGAGGCTCATAAAGTCAGTAATGGTGAAGAAGTGGAGGAAAGAAGTGACATTTGGGGAAAAAAATGTGTAAGAACATTTGTGTAAGGAAACATAGGCAATTACAAAATTCTAAGATCATTAAGCTATTTAGCTCATTTCTAGAGGATACTAAAGAATGAGCTCTTACTGGCTGATCAGAATCCGGATGTTAACCCCATTGGCAGAGGAAGAGCGTCATGCCAAAGCTAAAAGATAGCTGCTTTCATTAGCTAAAATGGCCTGGACTCGTACATATGCGCAATCAATGAGTCATTCATTTTTATGAACTTACCCCTTTAACCACATAATATACCATATAGAAACTATTTTTCTTAGAAAGATTAAAACAATATCAGGTATAGGTCCTTAAATTATTTGTAGTTAAAATGTATTAAAATGTAACTAAAAGAATAAAATGGACATAAAATTCATCAAACAGCTTCTGAACTGTAGATGAATAATAATAAGAAGGAGAATAAGAATAAGAATAATAAGAATATGAATAAAACAAAAACATTAAACATTTCTGCATTTTTTTCCCCAGATCTCTCTGAAAACCCCAACCAACAACTCTTCTTCCCAGTATGATCCATATGATCAGGCAGCTATCTGACACATCCATTAACAGTACTCCATCTCGGTCAACACAGCCTCTGCATCGCTCCGACATGCACGTTGCCATTCATTCCCACGGTGAAGCTAGTAGAGCCGTCCTCAGACAGCTCTGCTGAACTGATATGGGGTTTTAAGCAGGGCCGGCTGGCAGACCTTCACAGGGATGTACAGGCTTTGCTTCGTGAGGCGAAGTTACTGTAATTGGAGCACCTTTCAAAGTCCCAGCATCTCCGGGAGGAGTGGTATCATAGTTGACAGTATTTGCTGGATTTCTCTCCACTAGGCTCATCAGCTGATGCACCGCTCTGAGATGCACTGCTGCGCTGCATTCAACTGTGAAATGGTTTTCTTCGGCACTTCCTGCATCACTTGACGTTAGTCAAAGTGAGCAGTTAGCTCCACTCAGTTTGTGAAAGAAGAGCCCGTTGGAATAGATTTGCATCAAGAAGTCATTCTGCATCTAATGCTGGAAACCAAAGAGACCTGCTTTTAAACATGTTTGTCATACTCTAAAGCTTGTAAACTTTTCTAGTCAAGTTCAGTTTCCTTACTTTTAACTAGAGTTGTTC
>JBBDHI010000015.1:3719205-3730004 GCA_037177115.1 Craterocephalus stercusmuscarum
GCAACAAATTTGTTGTTGCTCCAAAGTAAATACCTACAGTTTATGGACATTAATTACAATGGTTCTGAATGTCAAAGCCTTGGGGACACCTTGTGCTATTTGTGGCACAAGGTGTGGGGGGGTCTTGTACCCCAGGTTGGGAACAATTGTTGAGCTGAGAGATGCCAACATGTTATACAGTGTGGTCCAGTCACAGCTGTACAGCTGCATTTAGGACCAACTGGAGACAATGAATAGAGAACTGGTCCAAGCCAAAGTAGGGAGAGGTTGCAGTAGTGCAACCTGCAGGTAACAAACATGTGGACAGCATGTATCCATGGTATGACTTCACCTTACTTCCGTCAAAGTCTCTGAGATGGAAAACACTAGATTGGACTGCTGCACTCACCTGTTTGTAAACTTTAAACAAACTATCCAGGAACACAGGATGTTTCCAATTTTAATGTTGGAGTGGATAAAGATATTCACTTCAAAGATGATTTTATAAGTAAGTTGAGATACATCAATTCATCAAAAATAGTAACAATGAGTAATCAGCCTACACATTTTGTTTCTGAGGTGTCAAACTAATACTAAATATGTCTGTATTAATAAGCAAACAAAATTAATAACCCAGCCTTTGGCTTTAAACGATTGTAATAAAACTGACTTACTTCTTTTCTTGTCTTACCATCTTGTGGCAGATAATACGGGATTTGGTAAATCATGTATGACTTCAAGGCATTGAAAGTATGTACATCTGAGCCACTTTTACAAATGCCACAGTCCTCTTTTAACTGATAACTGATACCATGACATCAATTAAATGTGTGTATAAAAACACACCAAAGGCAGGGCTGAGCAACATCACATGGGTGAACTGCTGAAGAGAAAAGGAATTGGGGGAACTTGAGCTCATGGAGAGTTCCAACATGTGACCCTTTGTGTAAAGAAAGTACATTCTTTAATGTGAGAATCAATGTTACTCACTGATTTGTGGCTCATCTATTAAAAAATGAACTTAACCTTAGAAAGCATTTATTTTCTTTGCAGCCACATTAGGCACTGCGATTTTATATTACATAAAAACTATTTAAAAAAAGCGGTAAATGTTTTGAGACAGAGTATACCCACAGCATTCACAATTAATCAAACATAATGTTTGTTTAAATAACATTCATCAAAGACAAAATTGCTCTGCATGCATTTGTAATGCAGGTTCTGCAGTGCAAGTTCACTCTGAGCTCATTTGTTGAATGTCATTAGCTTACTATGTTCAGCTCCCCATGCAAATAGTGTACATTCATCACTGTGTTTGTTTTGCACAAAGAAACAATGGACTGCTCACTGTTCCCTGTTACTGGCAACCCAGGAAATGAAGTAGTGGGAGATCTTTTAGGAGCTCTTTAAACCTTTAATCACTGATTAAATTGATCAGAAATTAACAGTGGTCCTCAAGATTTCCCCCCGGAAGTGTTTCCAAGAAATCGCTGTGGCAAAGGGGTTTTAATTTTGACACATGTGTATGGCTGTCATGGGAGACGCTCATTGAGATGCAGCTTGATGAACCTCAGCACTTACATGATTAACATGATTATCTCATTGGAAATTATATTTATACCTATTTCAACGATGCTGTTCATGTTTTTCATATAATGGCTAATTAAACCGATTACTTTTAAAGTGAAGACTATGTCTCCTAAGGGGCTCTTAAAGGTGTTAAAAGGAAAGTTGACATGTCTTCAAGAATAGTTCCATTGAACATATTGCCCTTTAATTACATCACATTTGTTCTTGCTCCCTTGTTGCAGGGTTACACATCATTTTAACAAGTAGGCCGACTGAATTTCTCAGCCTATGGGTTGAATAAAGTAGCTTATGAGTCACCTCAGCATATGTGCACTACACAGTATATTGAAAAGGTAGGTTCTGGTATATTTGAAAATAAATCACATATCCTTTATATGAAACTCTGATTTTGCCTTTGTGAAAATAAAACAACAAAAGTGAAAGGTTAATCAACTTGCTGAATACCAGCCTGTGCTCCAAGATGCACATGTGAGTATAAAAAAGCTTGCACAAACTTAGCTAATGCTGTTGTTGTTGCCTAAAGAAAATCAGGAAGTACCAATATGTTTTGATAATGTCTTACACCATCCTGACTCAGAAAGGAAGAAGTTGTCATCTGTTTATCTCGGCTGTGCATTTTAAGCATGCAAATATTGCAAACTGCTGCATGTAATCATGCCATCCTCCTTCCGTCCCTGCCTCCTTATGAGGATTCTGTGGTTGTTGAAAGGAACAACATCTGCTCTAATGTTATAATCCATGAGTTGTTTTTCCCTCCTGCAGCATGGAGAACTGTACAGATTGCCACTCGAAGAAATGAGCGAAATTAGACATGGGTCAATTTGATTGGAGACATTGGAGCTACAATTGGAGCCTCTATGTTTTTTTCTCAATAAAAAAAAAAGATCTGGTTAAACATCTTTCACAAATAAGGGGATAAGGAAGTAATTCCACTTGGCACTGACAGGAAGTTTAAAAGAATTATTTCAGTGTTACAAGTTCTTACATCAAGGTGAGAAGACAGATAAAGTTTTCATTACAAATCTTCTTTCTGCATACTTAAAAACACTGACATTATGGTGTAAAATTAGTTACAAACTAATAATAATCTTACAGATGTTTTCAATGTAAAAGAGTAGGTTATATAAATAGATACTTACCATGTATCACCATTACATGTGGGAATATTTTTTCAAATTTGGTCAGAGCTATGAAATTATCTTCAGATTTTTATGTACTTTTTTCTTTGTGAGTGAAGAAACTATAAGAAAAGAAATAAAGAGTTAAAACCTGAGTTTGGTTTTGTTTCTATCAAGAGCAAGATATTTTGTTGGTTTTCAGTAAAGTCAGAGGGAGGGTTTAGCAGCTGGTGCTCTCATACATTTTAAGTGTGTTTTCCTTATTACATGAGTCATACCTGTGTATGTCTGCATTTGCATTGTAAGATGTTAACTTTGCATGATTATTTGTACATCATTTGTATTTCATTAAACAATTTAAACTAATAGATATTCTGATTTCAATCCCTAATATAACAAAAATGCCAAATGACATCATGACGCCAATCTGGCAGATGAACACAGCAGCAGAAGGGTTTTCATGGCTGTGAGTTAAATGACCCACCCTTACATTTTTAGAAGCACTTTAACTTGATGAGGGGGGGGGGGTTAGATATTTATACATGATTTAAACAATTCTTACTGAAATCAGTCCATGTATTGCAGGATTGTCAGTATGATTTCAGTCAATCAATCAATGCATTTTGCCTTGACTGATGGGGCTTTTCACTGTTATGGAATGAAAGTGATGTCAGATTGCCTTGATCTGTCACCGTCTGAAGCATAAACAAACCTTAAGCAAGCTGTTTGATGCCACCAATCTGCTGATGTAAAGAATTGTTCCTAAGGTCGTGTGAAAGCAGTGTAGAAACTTGATGATGCCTGAAAGCATTTGCTCATGAAAATTTGATTTTTTTTTTCTTCTAAGCCATTGCTACATACAGTAAAGGAAAATTACATGGTTGGGAAGAAGTGATTTGAGCACCTATAAGTGGGAGTGATTTCTTCTTACCACCTGAGTAGGCCAAAGGAGTTCCAGTAAATGAATAAATTTTCTGTAAAAAAAAAAAAACCACTTGACAGTAGCTCAATGATTTCAAAATACAAAAATGGTCTAGTTTGCCATCAAATACTTTCATCCAAAGAACCATCAAGATGGACCACAAATATATATCAGCCAGTAACGATGCAGAGGAAAATCAGTCTACATGGTTTACTCCATCCCATTACTAATGCACTACATCCATTGGGATATTTAAAATAATCATGTATTAAATCAAATAAAATATATGTTTTAAGGAAAACCGTGCATGAGCATTGTCTGCTGGTTTGCCCAAGCAGGTGAAATCTGACACTTACACATCAAGGCTGTTTCCTATTGGCTGTAAATCACACCATCCTTTGTATTTAAAGGTAGGGTAGGAGATCCTTGAAAAACTGTTAAAGCAAGCCACATTTTAAAAAGACAGTTCAGAGTTCAAAATCCCTTTCTTCGGATTTCCTACGAAGCCACGCCTCCAGAAGACAGAAATGTATGATGCTTGCTCCCAGGGGTCCAGGAGTGATGAGCAGCATTGATTGTTTTCTCCAAAAGTCATAAAGACATAATGTTTCCTATCTTTCCGATGTTTTCTTTCCACTACTCTCCTTCATAATCATAGTTGTATAGTTCTCCAAAACAGTCTTTCTTTTCCAACTTGATATAGGAAAATTTTCTGCCATAATTTCCCATCTTTTAAGTGTGTACCATATTTTGATGTGGTATGCTAGCTCATGTAGATAGTCGAGTTCTGGTTTTGGCTTGTTCTCCATTCCTCTGAGAGTGTGCAATTCATGCACAAACAAATAGCAGTAGTGTATTTGTCATATCACCATCTAATCTTTTAGAAAATGACTGGATGGTGGTGGTTTTTCAGTCCTGCCTGTTCTGCAGGTGACTAATTTATTTCATTTTTGTGTAAGAGAATTTAATTAAATTGCTACAATTGAGGTGTGAAGGGTTTTTTAAGCAGTATAGTAAACAATCCTCCTGGAAAACATCTCCTACCATACCTTTAACAGATGATGAAGCCTGAGTTTCCACCTGCTTTAAAGTGATTTTGAGAAATGAACCCTTGCATTTTTTTAAATTCTCGAAAACCTAAATTTGAACACTGATGGCCATGCAATCTTTTTAGATTACTGTATGATTTAAAATATATTTTAGCATGTGTCTTAGACCCTTTTTTATTTTTTCCAGCACTAATGGTTCACTTGGTCTTTTTTTTACGTAATAATGTCCTATCCCTTCATTCCTTGTGTATGAAACCATCCCTTCTCTTTCTGTTTGTCTTAGCTGCTTCATCCTCAAGGATGTTGAGTATTGATCTGCTGTCTGATCTTTCATGCACTCAGCTCTAGACTGATAGACTCCTGCTGTATTCCCAGTGACCAAATTAACAGGAACGGAGCAGGGATGTTTCAGGAAATGCAATAAACTGCAAGGGTTAGTGACTTGCATCAATTAATCCCCACCACAAAACGCTGTTTTTGGCCCAGCGCAGCATATTTAGATAAAAACAAAAACAAAACATGGCTATAAATGTTGAGTTACCTACATCACTCAGTCCAGGAAAGTTGATGTATTGAGTAATTTTAAAGATAAAGTACATAAAAAGTGTTCCAGACAGGTTACGTTCAAGGTGTACTAAAAGGTTGCAGTCAGACAGTGTCCAGGCCTTCTTATCTAAATCCTGAGTGTAAAAAGTACTTGTCTGCTTTGATATTCTGTTGAAGTACAACGATCTGGTGCAGTCTTGAAAGCTTTATAGGGATTTCTAATGTAGAAAGAGTCATTTTCAGTGTTTGATGATTCATGTAATTTGTGCTAACTGCTGTCTTGTCAATTGCTCTGTGTTCAGCCAGTTTTCAATACAATCATAGGGCGTAACCTTCGAGACATAGTAAGTAGCCATCATCTACTGTAAGCACCAGCAGCTTTTTAATAGCCTTTTATCATTCTCTGTGCAGGCTATGCTAAACTGGATATAGGTTTAAAACAAATCAGATGTCCAGTGGTTGTCTGTATAACAATAAGCAAACATATTGACAATTTAATGTTTCATAAGTTATTTGTATTAGATTTCACATACCATCTTGTATTACAGTAAGTGATCTATGCTTAATGTCCTTTTAACCTTGTGTGGAGTTCTCTACTGTATGTGTGTTTCTTATTCACCCATTTGCACTGTGTTTTATATGCACTCTATATGCAGAGCTTTTTTCTCTACAATCACACACCATTGAACATATTGGGGGCAAAGTTGTGTTCTATGTCGGACACTTCCACATATGGACACAATGAGGATTGAAATGGTAGGCGTCTGGTTGGAAGACGACTTGTCTTCCAAATGCATACCGAAGCTTTAGAAAAGAAGATATGATGTCCTCACATAATGTCAACAAAGAGTAAACTTTCCACAACAACAAACACAACTAGGACACAGCATTTTCTTTTTTGTGAAGTTGTATGTTTTATGGTTATTTGAGACATAAAATATTGCTCTGCTTAGGTTTTTAATTCATCCAGTGGCATGATGAAGTCGATGAAGAATGTCCAATAGTGAGGAAAAGAGAGGAGAGGACATGAATGTATGGACCAAATCTCATTGATCTACTAAACAGCTGAGAGATTTCACTCATGTGTTAGCCCATGGCGGAGAAAGAGAAAAGAATTAAAAAAAAAATCAGTATGAATGAAAATGTAAAATTCATTGGCAATGCATCTGTTGATTTTCATAGTGATTGTCTGTCCTTGCGAAAATCAGACTGGCATTGTCATTCATAGAAGAAAAATACTCCATGGCACAGCCTGTGGAGAAAAATTGCAGTTAAGTGGCAATAAATTCTCACTACCGTAAAAAAGACCCCACAAAAACAAACCCAAAACCTTGTGCAAGCATGCCACTACAGTATGCTTCCTTGCCTCCAAACAGTATCATTTAGAAAATAAAAGAATAGCAGCATTGGAGAGAGAAATGATGGAGGATGATAACTGAAAGTGTGACGAAAATTCAGAAATGACAGTGCACATTGAGAAAGTGAGAGTGTGGGAATCATTGTTTTTGTTATTGTAGTTAACCATGATTTCTGGCTTTCACGTGTGTGTCCTCCACTGTGTGAAACAATAATTTGAAAGAAAGAAAAGAAACTGATGAAGATGAACTCACCAACCCAAACATACAGGTGGCCCAGGGCTCATTACAAGGCAGAGACATAGAGCGAGTCTTTTCTTATAGTTGTTCTGTTTATTGCACTGAAACCCAGACAGTAACTGAATCAAGCTCTGTGAATGATAAAACGTGTTGATTTATGCAGGTATTTGTTTTATGAAACTCAAAACTCCTTATTAATAAAGATTCTTGATAGAAATTTGTGATGACATCTAGTGAAACACACAAAACATTTTAACTTCAGTTACTTCCTCGTGGGATCTTCTACACTGGTGGTCTGCAGGATGGTTGTGTCTGGATTTCTTGGGGCCCGGCACATGGCTGTGGCATGGGGTCCCAACTCCAGTGTGGGTCCCTGTAGCGGCAGCCAATGGTCGGGCTGGCTTCAGGTAGAAATGGTTCCCCAAGACATTGTTTCCTCACAGGAGCATCAAGCCAGATGATTATGTCTATGAACATTTTTATATGCAGTTAAAAGAAAAATAACGAGGGATTGCACTTCATGGGGTGAATGTGGGGGCAGTGGGGGAAGTTTTCATGGGCTTTGTTTGTGTGTGTACCTGTATGATTGTGTGTGAAAGAGATTGTGTGTGTGTTTTTGAATAATTTACTGTGTAAATGCTTGTTTTATCTTAATATGCATAATTTCTTTTTAGAATGCAAAGAACTTTGTGTTGCTTTTTTCATGAAAAACACTTCATAAATAATCTGATTTGATACAATATACAGACCAAAATAATTTCAAGGAAATGTCAAGTTTTTGTTTAATCTTTTATTTGGTTCATGTTTTGTTATTTAGTTTGAACTTCTGTTTGTGTTAGAAAAATAAATCAACTTAATAAACAAATTATTCAAATTCTATCTGTATTTGTGTATCTGTATGGAATTCTCTTATAAATCTCTTATGTGAGTTGTATTATCTTCTTCTTGTCCTGAGCCCTTACCTTCCTTCTAACAATTATGTTTTCAATTTGTAACCTAAACAAGTTCTGTTTTCCTGGCAGGAAAAGGCAAGAAAAAATCTTCAACTGACACAAGTGTTCTTCAACCACAGCAAAATCACAGTAAATACAGCTTAATCAGTCAATTCAGAAAGGTACATTTGAAGTCATTTAATTGAAAAAATTAAGACCTTGCAAATACGTTTCCACAGCAAATGCATGAATATTTCAAACATCAAGCTTTGTTTACGCATTTAATACCCCATAATCCCATCTGTTGTTTTCTTTCATTTTGTTTTAAATATTCAGAAATATTCAGAATAATAATCGAGTCATTTTAACTTCATTCAAACTTTCGTCACCTCTAGGTGTTAATAGTATAATGTTCCATTCAAACAAAACAGCTTTTGTTTTAACATAAGATAATAAGATTAAATAAGCCTTTATTAATCCCACATGGGGAACTGTATACAATTTAGCAACACAACAGGAAAGGAGATGCCTTTAAACGTGCACATTCAAAGTAATGGTTTTTGTCTGTACCACTGTTCCTGCATATCAAAGAATGAAACAGTTAATGTTAAATATTCAGGTTCTTTGAAAGGCAAAGTCTCAGAACTAATGCACAAGTTGAATAACAACATTACACCCCTCCTTAAAATGCTTAGCTTGTTTCTCTCTGCACACTCTATTTTTTAAATGTTTAATGTAAAGTGCTTATTAATGTCAGCCATTTTTCTGTATGAGTGCTCCGTTTCACTGATGCTTCTCATTGTGTTTTGTGTTTGCCTTGTCCTTTTTTAGAACTGGGTTAAACAGAATCAACTCTGCTCAGTTTCAAATGCTCAAATCCAAATCTCCTGTTGCAAAAATCTAGAGTTGCTCCATATTTACTTTTTGATGTTCCAACCCTTTTTTTCTGTTTATGGCTCAAAGGGTTTTATAATGCAAGGCAAGGCATGTCAAGTTTATTTATAGAGCACATGTCTTGTATAGGACAATTCAAGGTACTTGACATTGAATAAACGTTTATTAAAATAGAATAGTGAAAAAATACAAATAAATATGACAAAATAAAATAAATGTAAAACAAGATTAAGAGAAGCATGTTATATTGCTAAAATATTTCACCTAACTACTGCAAGAAAGTGTAATTCTTCCGGTATAACACATCGCTCCTTTAAATAGGCCCATCCAGAATATCACAGTAAAGGAAGAAAATGCAAGCAATGAGTAGATCCGTCTCCCAGTACGACACCTGTTTTGCATAATTAGCTGTTGGTACCTCATTAACGGATATGTAGAGAGCTAGTCACTTAACACTTAAATGCATGAGGCTCCTACAATCAAGGTCAGTTCCGAAATTAGTTTAATGTGTTACTGCCAGAGACATGACAGATACTACGACGTCAGGTAATTGCTTCTTGGAAAAATGGAAGACTTCTCTGAAGTTAGTCATCCGCATGGCTGGATTTTATAAATTGCATAAGGGAACAAATTAACTGAGTTGATGTATTATCAGGAAGTGTGGAATGCTGTCGGAGCAGCACACTGTGTTTTGGCTCATGTTAAGTGAATCTCAGTCCATTGCCGCTCGGATCAGTCAGCTTGATGGTTTGGAACAAACAGTGAAGATAAAGTAATGTTATTCCAAAGTGACAGCTGCTGGTCAAAGTGTCAAATATGAGAACCAAGCACTTGTCCATGATATGATTATTTGTTATTACCTCTGCCAAGTGTTGGTGTGCCTGCGTCTGTTAGCAACATAACTCAAAAAGTTCTAGACGGATTTTGATGCAATTTTCAGGAAATCTCTGAAATGGAATAAGGAAAAAGAACACTTGATTAGATTTTGGGGGTGATCACATTACCTCCTGGATCCAGATTTTTTTAAGGATTCTTTACTATGGGGAGATGGGGATAATTATGCCATTTGAGCTTCTTGCTGACAAACAGAATCTACAGTACAATCGTTGACAAAAAAAAAACTTACTTTGGCTAATGTTATCTGCTCTTTGAGTGCTTCTATAATTCAACAGTTTTATAGGGTGTGTAGTCATGGGTTGTACTACCAATATAAAATATGAAAAAAGTTGTAAATCCTGATGTAAGAAAGGAAATCTATATACTTTCCAGCATCATGTAGACATGTTGGACCTGTTGCTGCTGCTGATTCTATTCATAATCAATATTCCATTTTGAAACTCTCTGCAACTCCTTTACAAACCTTTGTGATCAGGTTGACAGATATAAACATGGATTGTGGGACATGATCGGTTTGGAGCAAATATCAGGCTCATTTCTGCCCCACATTTTTCAGCAGTCGCAGCAGACTCAGCTGGAAAGGATCAAAGAAACCGATCCATAGTTTCTGGGACGGCTTTTCTGTTTTGTGGTATTAGCTATTCTGTCTCTGCTTACATTTCGGTCTTCTTCATGTCTTCATGAACTGATGCAGAGCTGCAGCATTTCCTGCTTTCTCAAAATGAATGCTACAAGTGAGTGATTTTTTGGCTCAAGCTTAACAGTCATGATAAAAACTCAGCAACATAACTCAGCAGTATGTTGAAGTCTGGTAAGCATGAGAGAGATCGATAAAGGGAATCAATGCGTGTCTCTGTCTGCATTAGCTGGTGGTAAATGCAGAGCATCCTTTGAAACACAGAGTATAAACAGCTTTTGGCAGAAAGGTCAGTAAAGCTTCTTTACACCGAAGCTGTGCTGTCACGCTCAGAAAAAAAACAGGTTAAAGTTCAGACCTCCGTGCAGCTTCATCAAGAGTAGAACATTCAAACTGCAACTTCTTTCAATTGAAGACTCCTCTGCCAGACCTGGACCTGACCTGACTTCCTACTGATTGTGGTAAGTGCTGTTGGTTGGCAGTAACAAAGTAACAGCAATCTTTTCATCTTTTTTTTTCTTTTTTCCTCACTAAAGTCTTTTGTAAAACTTTCTTCTTTATTTTTGTTTTTGTGCAAACCTCTTCATCCAGCAGCCTAGGGTTCAGCACTATTTACTGAATGTGAAAGCACACATTACCT
>JBBDHI010000015.1:3876924-3889801 GCA_037177115.1 Craterocephalus stercusmuscarum
TAACAGCTTGATGCTGCGTTCCACTGAATGACGTCACGCCCTAGTTGAGAGCGTTCCAGTTCACAACTCGGACAAATAATAAGCTTCCACTTGGGGGCAATTGCTATTTTAAACCAGCAAAGCGATTACAACCGACATATAAACGTTGTTTCTAAGCAGCATCAGCAGTTTTACAACATCCGCAGGAAGGAAACGGCCGTTTTAAAACAATAAAGTTCCGTTGAGAAGAGCCGCACAGCTGTTTACCTGGTTTGTTATAGCTGACAGCGGCGTCGTAGTTCATAGAAGAAAAAAAACGAATTACACTATAGCAGCACATCCTTACATTTATCTCCAACAACACTACGTGCACGGCTGATTTAATGCAACAGAAATCGGTCAGAAGTGAGAATAAACGTGATATTACGGGGCTTCTGCAATGTAAACAATGGGCGCAGCCATGTTGAAATCTGAAGTTGGGGCAGGTGAGGGTGGTCCGACTTCCCAGTCGGAAATCCGACATCAGAATTCAAATTGAACGTACCATCAGCGCGCTAGCTGGTTAGCTCTTGTTAGCTTCGACACCTCGTAGCTACTGGGAGATGAGTTTGGTGGGTGTTCATTTCTCTCCTCACGCCACCTCATTGCCCAGTTTAGTGGCTTCTGGGAAAGACACTGCCAAGATGGCAAAGGTAGGTACCACCCAATGAGCCTCCTTTCGCCTCCTCAGAAATCTGTGGCGAAAGGGTTGTCCATATTTTTTTACAATCTGGGTGTAACATCATGTCACTATGGCAACCCCGGTGTAACAAAACAAACACTGTGAAGAGGATTCAGTTGGTTGTGACTTGTAACTTAAACTGCTAGATGTTCCCATTTGCAACAAACCTTAATGTTTGGGTTAGTAATTTGTTCACTTGTGTGGATAAATCAAGTGTTTTTTAAATTCTGTTACCAGCAGGAGCTATATTAAGCTTTACAAAAATTACAAAAAAGAGAAATGAAACGTGTAAAAAGTGCTAACAAGAGAAGATCCAAGTCCTGTTAAGCCAAAGCATCCTCAGCATTAGCATGTCTGTAATATGATGTCAACATGAGGGATGCTTCATGGTTAATAATACCCTGCTTATGCAAAAGAAAGAGGGAAGAAGGGGCTTTTTAGTCTGCCAAGGAGTATAAAAACTGGCGTCTGGAGCAAGGCAAGACAGTTGTGTAGTTGCCATAGAAGCCTGAGGGCAGTCTATAATCTGGGGTTTTGCAGATGGTCAGGTCTGGGTTGAGGTTTACTTTCAGCAACACCATGTGCCAAAACAATGAGGTGAGCTGAATATACTGTATGAGCAGGTTATTCCATCTCTCCTACGAGATGACAATGCCAGGATTCATCAGGCTCAGAATGTTAAAGAGTGGTTCAGGAAGCATGACACAACATTTTTACTACAGCGCCCAGAGCTTAACCCTGCAGAGAGGCTTCAGAAGTAGACTTCTAAGAAGACTTTGTGCATATTACATAATCATCGAGATCATGAAATATTAATGCAACTCTAAATAGAAATAAATGTGATTTGCAAAAAACAGTGAGGTGGCCCCATGAGATATTATTGTGTGACCTCTTTTTGTACAGGCAGTGAACCTTTCCCTGTTAAAGCCGTAAGGTACAATACTTGCCTTTCACTTGTAAATGTAAGTGGATGGAAGATTCCGTACCTGCAGTGGAACTCGCATTTCATTAATTTGATATGTATCAACTCCTGTCTCCTTTATCCTCATGTTCACAATGAGATAGCCTTGATAAGCAGACTTTGACAACCTAATCCTGTATTTATTTTCTATGTTGACTTTAATTTAGTAAAATGCTCGAGGGTGCATGTGCTGCAAGAGGAAGACTTCCATTAAATCTAAATGTAGAACTCTGTGCTATAAATAGTCACATAACTAAGTCTTTGTCTTTCTCACGTGCTTGCAAATGTTTCTCTGCAGGTCGTACGAAATGAATGTGAAAAATGTCCTTACCTGTTCTCACATGCTGTTTTGAGCACTTCCTAAAAAGGTAGCCGGATATTACATCATCCCTTTTGATCTTATCTCACCAAACCATCATGACAAATGTCTCGGTCGATGCCTCATGAATCCACACCCCACATGAATAATCTGTTAAACATGAATAAGACAGGTAAGTTTCAATGAATTCATTGCGTTATAGGAATATTTTTATTATAATTGTCCTAGTTGAACAAGAAAAACTTGCTTGATAAACTCCTTTATGGCTACAAAAGCTGGTTGAAGTCATTGAATAGAAATCCAAGTTTGGAAAAATAAGTGGGAAAACACAGAAAACATGAGAGACAAAGTTTTATTACTCCACAACACAACTTCATTTTAGTGAAAAAGGACCCTGAGCGTTACATGTGCGTCACATCTTGACCCTACTCTTAAAAGTGGAAGCCCACAGGATACTTAGGGAGGGAATGTTTATGCAACCATAGCCTATCATAGCCTCAGGCCCTGAGAGTCATACCAGGCCAAGTCTGTGTTCACACAGCGTCAGCCAATCCGGGTTAAAGACCTGTCATCTCAGACCCGCCTCCAGCACATTGTACTTTTGGTCCTGGCTGGAGTGTGGGAGACTATAAAGCAGCCTGAGGAGCCAAGAGGGAGAGGGAGACGAGACAGAACCATGAGAGGGAACCTGACCAGTGTGTCATACCTAAACATGGCTTTTACTGACTGCATGAAACCTACCGATCTATCCGCAGATAAGAAGGGAATAAAGTAAGTTACCACACATTTGATGAGAATGTTCCTGGTCATAATGACCTTGTAAAGAGCTGCATTTTGATTAAAAGAAAAAAAATGGATGAACTCTTATATCTGTTTTTATAGGAGGAAAAACTGGAGGCACAGATTTGGACTTCTGCTGAAGACAAATTCCTCAAAGTCAATCCTGCATCTAATGAAAAATCGATCCTACAGGTAAGATCTATTTCCTTTAAAGATTATATAATCTCTTTTTTGATGGACACCATCTTTTTTGATCTTTTACTTTTGAATATGTTTGTAATTTAAAGAAAGTTTCCCACATAATCTACACATATGAATTTCATGACATGACTATAAATAAAGCAACACATAACTCACTAGTTTTCAAAGGCACACGAGAAAAAACAGGACAGTGAAGGACTGAATAATCAGCTACTTGTGTTTGGGGGTAGTAGCAGTGTGGTCATACATAACAGAGATAATCAATGGAAAGAATTTACACTGACCCTAGAAAAGTAGTAGCTGTCTCAGCTATAATTATCCCTCAAAAGAGCTCTCTTCTCTACCCTCAGGCCAAGTGTTGATGACGTGAACCAATGGGCGCAGTCACTTGACAAACTACTCGGTCATAAATGTAAGTACCATTCATCCCTCTGCAGGAGCATTGTTACATAAAAGCCTCTCAAAGGTCACATAGTAACTGGGAGATTAATGAAAGCACTTTATTGCCCTCAATAAAACAGAGCTTGTAATGGCTTTGCACCTACTTTACCTTCTATTAATGGGCAAACAGCCAGCGAATGTCACCGGGCCTGCACTGACACACTTCCCCCTCTCTCTGCCTCCTCACAGATGGAAAAGCTGCCTTTCACGTCTTCCTGAAGTCCGAGTTCTGCGAGGAGAACATTGAGTTTTGGACTGCTTGTGAGGATTTTCAGACGCTAAAGTCGCACAAAGATCTGATATCCAAGGCCAACAGCATCTACGAGGAGTTCATTAAAAGTGAAGCTTCCAAGGAGGTAGATGGAATTTCCTATAATCACAAATGCATTTGAACGAATTTGCCCTCCTGAATGAATGGCAGAGGCTCATCCTGTGTGTTTCTTTGGTCGCAGATCAACCTGGACTTTTACACCAAAGACGCCATCATCCAGAGTCTCCACGCGCCCACTCCATCCAGCTTCCTGGCAGCTCAGAAGAAAGTATACAGTCTGATGGAGAACAACTCATACCCGAGGTTTATCAACTCCGACCTCTACAAAGAACTGTGTGCAGTTGCCAGGGGAGAGGGCAAACATATAAAGTCCTAATCAAACCAAACAACCACTCCTGAAGTCATTTGTTTACCATTGTGCCTGTGGAGTGACTGCAGATGATGGTCATTCCAGGCACTGGCTCAGGATAATAGACACAAATGCAAATCCTGAGTGTAAATAGCAGCGCTGAGTGTGGAAAATACAAAAAGTGCAGCCATGTTTAGCTCTTCCTGCTGAGTGACTTTAATAAGGAAGCTGGGATGATGAGGCTGAACTCCATGAAGCTGCCAGAGAACAATGCAGAATTAAGGTTACATTTACATCAGAATTATCTGCACGATCTTGATGACACTACTTGAGTTTGATGTGTTTTGTTTTGATGCATTTTGAACAATGATGCTGTAGTGCTGCTGCATTTCAAGCTGAGAGGTTTAGACGGTCGACTGTGCACCTCGCGTGAAACCGACAGTGCTGCCAGAATGTATTTCCTGCGATGAGAGCCACTTGAAGACTGTACAGGAGACACTTGTAACTTGATTTCCTTTGCCTTTTGTTATTGCACCCGTTTACGCACAAAAACATAATTTATGTGATAGTATCCAAGGTTTCCACTGATGGCTCCATTTTGCTTGAAATGACTGTGATAATGTAAATGACTGTAAACATGTTTGATGTATATTTAAACTTTGAGCAGCTGGACTGCCTGTGGAATAAAATGTGTTCTCAAAGCCAAAATCCTCTGATGTGTTTGTTTAAATGTCACCAAAGTAGGTTTGAATGTCACCAAAGGCTTACAGAAAAGTCTTATGATGGTTTCTTAATGGTCATCTGAGGATAACTGCAGTACATCCCCCTACCCGTGGCCCCCACCAGCTCCAAAACGTTCCGTTTCTTTAGCAGCTGAACTGCACAAGCAAAGCCGATAAACATCAGGAAATAAAAATAGAGCAAAGTTGAAAAAGATGCAATCTGGAAGAAAAAATGCCAAGCCCCGCTAAGTATGAACAAAAGCACAGTGACGCATTGTTCTCGTCACATCTTTTTAGAAACAATGTCCTAGGTGTTCCCTCGCCTGGCAGCAACATTCCTCATCTTTTTAAGAACGTTACATTCCCCTTTGAACCGCTGAGCTGCGACACTAACCGCGGCAGCAGTGTTTAAAGAGCAGCAGAGGAGATAACACCTTGAGTGACAGCAGGGGGGACGCCCCCCCCCCCCATGCTTGCACACAGATGCTGTGGACTCTCAGCATGGAGGCTGACAAGGGGAAGGTCACACGGATGTTGCTGCTGCTCTTTCCTCAGACCTGTGCCCTGCTGTCAAGGTGTGATGGGACCGTTTCTTTTCCACCTGAAGTTCCTTGGAGTCGTACACTCCGCTGGCCCGCGATATAGAGAATTAGTTATCTGAAGATTTTATGTTTACTTAAAAGCACAAATGTTAACTGCACAAAAGACACAGTACCCAAGAAGGGATCATAATTATAGACATGTGTAGTAGTTAATTCGGAGATGGCAAAGATGTTTAAAGCCCTCCACCCACCACATAGCAGCATAAGTGGATTGTCTAAAGGCCCATTTATGCTCTAGAGCAGTGGTTCCCAAGCTTTTTATGTTGAGCCTCCCTTTCAACGACAACAATCAAGTCAAGCCCCCCCATCAAAGAGAATTCTCATACAACCTACTGTGGTCTCTCTTTATCACCCACCATTGACCAGAACCATTACCTAATCAAACTTAGGGACAGATATGTCTTGCGATAATTTATTATTTTTATTTATAGTTTCTTTTATTGGTAGTTGAATCTCTGTTGTTGGTTGAGTATGCCTACTTTTAAAAAATGTGTCCATGTTCTAGCAGTGCAAAGTGCAAATCTTCTAACAAAGCAGTGATTTTGCAAGGTTATTCAACCCTGCTGGGCCCCCTTAGGGGTCCCGCCCCCCACTTTGGGAACCACTGCTCTAGACTAAAGTTTTCCTCCATCTTCGGAGTCTGAGTTCTCCATGGTTTACTTGTGGTGAATGAGTTGCTTTTAGCCCTGACCAATCACTGAGCTGGATTTTCTTCTTCCTGCTTTTTTCTTTTGTTTGTTTTGATGAGTGGTTGTTTTGGGGGATATTGCCCCTAGCAACCAGCTGCTGTGAGCGAATTATGTTGGCAGGCAGCGAGGTCTGCTTCAGTAAAGAGAAAGGTGAAAACAAACCTAAAGGAGGTGCAACATTTTATGGATTATGCGTTCCTGAGTCTCCGGACTATGCTGCAGAGTGCGGTCAAAGTGGAAACAATCAAATTCACCATTGAGGATTTCATCAACTATTTCCGTTTGGGAAACACAAGTTCGATGTTTTGTGTTTTCTCCCTTTACCTATCCCCCAATCACCAACCCTCGCTGTTTCCTCTACTTTGACCAGGTTGATCCATGTAGCCGCCTGTTTTTGGAAGTCGAAATATAATCCATTTTTAACACTGATATACTCAAAATCCTCAGTTGCAACAACAGATATGAATTAATCATATTTTAGTAAATTAAACATTAAATCCCCATAAAGATCTTTATGTTTACAGCGTAGGCCTATGGTTTTTACTCTCTCTCTAATCCAGCCTACAGGTTTTTTGGATAAATGCTGCATCTTGTTGGCTTATGTGTTTTGTAAAATGTATAAACACAATAAAATTAAAGTTTTTTTTGCAACTGTGTGAATTTGAACTTTTCACAACATTTTTATTGGCCTTAATATGATATTTGTATATTTTTAAGGTAAACACAGATTATCTCTTAAAGTTTGCTTGTAAAAATTAGGTTCAAATGAATACTTTTGTGGCGCAAACGCTAAAGCCCAAACACTTTCCCATGTCTGCAGGGAGCTGCCGGCACAGTTTGTCTCTTTGAGCTCTTTGTAGCACGATATGTGATAATGAGCTGTCCAAATAGGCATTCTTCAGCCTCTCATGTAGGCTTGACCTGCAAAGATTTTGTTACGCAGCAGTCTGGATATTTTTAATACTTGTGTGGCATTTTTGACCTCATCCACCTACAACACTTTGTTCTGTGACCCAAGATGAAAAGATAATAACAACAATGAAGACGCAGAGTTACAATTTGTAGGTTTAATGGTGAGGGAAGGGCAGTGTGGCAGTAAAGGTATTCATGAACACCCGGCAGAACTGGAACGCTGTCATTGTAAACACTTCATGTTTGCTCATCCACGTGGCATGACAGGCAGGATAATAAAACAGACACACTGTCTCTCTGAGCTGGTAGTAAAACCTGTGAGATTTCATTCGTTGCCATGCACGATCTTGGCATCCGACTTCTGGGATCAGATCCAAGGAGTACTCAAGGTACGTATGTAAACATTAGATCTAAAATTAGAAACGGGGCACGTCTTACTTTGGACAGCACACTGCAGATGCGTCAGAATACACACCCATTTAAATGTACACTGCGTTCAAGTGCCGCTCATAAGTCAGCTAAGCACGGCGTCTCTGTATGTTTCCATCCAGATCCTCAACATATCAGAGAAGCTGCAGACTCAAACATGTCCCAAACATCAACATACTTCTGTGGGAATCTACTCGTATAAAAAGTGACTTTTGGATGATGTTCAGGTTATGTTAACAGTTTCAACACAGCTATTTTGTGTATATTGCACTGATCTTGCCTCATTATTCAGAACATGGAACATACAGAACATTGTTTTCCATCTGTGGTACATTCTGCACCCTACTGCACATATGAAAGAGGGTCCAATATTGTGCACTGGATAAAGTTAAATAATCGTGGATGAAATTGAAAGATTATAAAAGAATAACTACCACATGCTTGTGTTTAATCTTGAGGAGCAGAATAATGAAGATTAAATATAATATTGTGTTGGTGTTCTATGAACCTTCTGAAGAAAGAGAAGAATTTTTCAACCAATTTCCTGCATTTTTATAAAATCTGACTTATTTTGTTATGTAAATATGAAGAAGCCATTGGGACTGTCCAGACTGGTTAGACTAAGGAAACCAAAGAATGCATCAAAGCCACACTGGAGGGTTGGAACATTGTAGAAAATGCTAAAGGTGGAAGTGAGGTCAAAACCTGAGGCTAAAGCTGTTTTTTCTGTATTTCAATAATCCGAAATTAGAGTTGTTCACAGCTTGGGACTGTTCCTGTGTGCAAACTGTTATAAACAGAAAATAAGGACCGTTTTTAAATTTCACGTGAATTCATCTGGAATGAATTCTTGTACATTTATTGGTCAGAATGTGGACAGAAATAATGCAGCTGGATTGAATCATAAGATCTGTCAATGTGTCACCCTTCAGTTTGTGTACCGACGGCATTCAGACACGGTCAGCGCAGCACCATTACTACTCTCATCGCTCTGTACAAACATAGTGCAAGAAATGTGTTTAATACACTGAGTAACAGTGAGTAGTGTTATGTAAAAAGGATTGAATGACTATCATTGGGGATCATTTCTTATTTCTATACAAAGAAAATTGGTTGAGCTGAAACATTAAAAGAGGGATCACCAACTCCTCCGATCTTGGGCTAGTGTCCTGCAGGTTTTCAACATATCCTGCTGCAACACTGCAGCCAACACTGGCCCCAAAGCTCTGAGGTTGGTGATCTCACATTTAAGGTAGCACTTAAGCATTACTGACATCTGGTGGCAAGGATGGGCATAGAAATATATTTCCAAGCTAGTTTGAATGGACAGTAGCTATCACTTGCTAAAATTCTCCAGATATAAACATTTTCATAGTGTTACCGATCCCAAACATTGCCATAGTACCATCAAAAAAAGCTGCTAATGCAGTGTTAAAGCTCAGAGGGTTCTCTCTTCACACACACATTTTTGTCCATTCAGCCAACATAGTAAAAATGGCATTGCAAATACAGAATTTCCATTAACATTCTCTTGTGGCAAGTATATATAAACCCCAACAGAAATGACATAACTGTTTTCTGTCATTGACCTTTAATATTTGTAACACGCTGCATCTTTAGATTTTGACATCACTTAGGGTGATCGCTGCACTTATCGCCCGTTGTTAATTCGAGCTCATAATTTCCAAGAGTGATGATAGAATCCTTGATTTATGTAATTTATTCCATTTGTAGACATTATGAAAGTCACATTGCAAAATACATTAATTGATGTACTTTTATTGATGGAGTAGAAAGAGGAAGTGCAAAATAATGGCATGTATACTACAAATGTAAAAAATCTCAATTTTTTAGGGCTCTATATGATATTATCTTTCTAAATGATTCTCTTACATAACTGGCCAGGCTGAATTCCGTCAAATCATGAATATGAATATATAAAATATTCTAAATGTACTATGTCAAGCTGCTGTGCTGTAGTTTTAGCAGGTCCTAGACAGGTTGCTTGAACTGGGGAGTTAAATTCAGCCTGTCATTCCACTACTGCAACAGCAGATGGTGGCAAAGATCCACCACAAAGACCGGAAAAACATCTGCAAGCATTTTTTAATGCAGTATTTGATTTGTTAATTCATTCATGAAAACAAACAGTTCACAAACATCTAGACTTTTTATTATGAAAATAAGACAGAACAATCTGAGCACATCATTCCTTCATTCATGCATTACAACTGATGAACAAACATGGAGACGACACTTCAGTCTCTGTGCCGGAGCTGCAGTGCACTTCTTCATGTCTTGATAGTTTCGGAAGAAAAAAACAGTGCGAGAGCATTTCGGGCCGTCCATGGTCATCCATACGAATATAACTGGTGATGTACAGGTATCTGCAGCCCTCGGGTGAAAAAGAGACTATGGAGCTCTGGATGCATGTCTGTGTATAATCAGAGGCTTCTCTGGAAAGGGTATGTAGTTGTTCACTTGGCTTCCTGAGCTTTTTTGGCACTTTGCTTCTCCTTTGCCTGGTGACAAATCCACATAGATTTCTATTAACATATTAAGGATCAAAATATTACCTTTAGAATTTTCATTTTATTGACCAAACAAGTTGTAAATGAAGGATATAAGTTGAATCCCTTTAGATACTTTCTGAAAAAGTAGACAGCCATGCTTCACATCATTTCTCACTGAAAATAACCATTACTAATGTGGCATGTAAAAAAGGAAATCTGCCCTCTAGTGTACAAAGCCGTTCATTTCGGTGATCAGCATTTTTCCCTCCTTTCACAGGAATGCCATTTTCACATTTCTGGATTATTTTGTTTTGAACAGAAACCTTTCACTTTGGGGAAGAAAACAAAATTATCTCTCTTTCACAGCCCATGAAACTACCAGTTGGTGGCCCCCAAATAGCTCATTAAATTAATATGCATGCTTGGTGGAGGATTGATGATGCTTCTAAATGTCAAGGTACTTATATTCTCACACACCCGTGCATTCAGAATAAATAAGGCTGGGGAAAGCTGCAGAAAAGGGGGAAGAAAAAAATAAAAAACGATACCTTTTCCACCAAAGGTATTAGCTGCTGGTACTCTGCCAGCGTCTTCAGTAGCTCCATGATGAAAGGAAGGTAGTTGTGCTTCCGTCGAATATTTTCAATCTGCAAGAACACAGTTCCAACAAACTGGGTAAGACTAATATTAGGGGTGGATGATGTATTTCAAATTTACCAATACTGAGATTTAAAACATTAAGTGGTATAATTTCTGTCCATATTAATAACTTCGATATTTTAAGAAAATGAAAATACAAGGGGGCTACCCAGTCAGTGCTTATCGGTCCCAGTATCATCTAATACATGTTAAATATTTACAAAAACTTAATTCCCAGCAGGTACAGTGCAGAGTCACATGGTGGGCCCGTACATCAGTAGTATTACATCAATGGATAATGGACCGTTGCTATAATCATCCATTTAAGGTGATCAAGATGAACTGCTCAAAATATTGTGATACTAACTGAGGCCATATCGCCCAGCCTTAACTATTATAATTCTATGTATTTGAAAAAAATGGATGAAAATACTGCAAGACATTACAGTTGCAATAGACATTTCAGGAGAATAAAAGGCGCTGTGTGCTGTTGAGGTTCCTCACCTTATATCTTTTAAGCTTCTGATTTTCCTCCTCAATGAGGAGCTGGTACTTGGCAATCTCTGACTGGATGGAACTAAGAAACGTGCTGTTCTGATCTGTGTCCATTGGCTCATCCTGAAAACACAGAAGGGGAAAAAGTTCCATCCTTTACAAAAACTAACTAATTAAGAACGCAAAAAGAACCTGGAGAACAGACGATCACCAGAAGATGTGGAGGCTAAAAAAACAAAATCTAGAAATATGGGCTATTGAACGTTAAAATGCTGTTGCATGAAATATTATCTACAGTTTTAGTCATCCTAAGAACGTTTTAGCTACCATTTAGTACGTTAAAGATGTATACTCAGGTCAACATTATTAGAGTTTATTAATTGAAATATAAGGAATCAGTTCTGACATGATTCTTTTACTGATACTTTTCTTTTCCTGTTTTCTTTGTCATGAATACGTTCCCAACATGATATTCACCTGAAGATTCCCGTTTTAACTTTGCAGAAGACCCCTGAATACATACTTGATTTAATCAAAACCAGAGCAGCTGAATGAGTAAAAACTATCATTTGTGGCCTTTGTGTTGAACACAAGTCTTCTGCATCTACAAACCTCAGTAAGCTGAGTCTGGAGCTCTGCTATTTTCCTCTCGTATATCATCTTCCTGTCTGACACGATGGCCATCAGGTTGAATCGGATCTCTCCTTCACTGTACCTGAAGAGGGGAAGAAGTCCTGTCAAGTCTTTAGTCAACTTATAACTCTGATAGAATATATTTTTATAGTACATTTACTTTTGTATTCTCTTTTCGATTACTGGCCGGACCGCGCTGATCCAGTCTTCCTGGTTGCATGCACCTGGTGACAAAAAGACATGCGAACACATAAAATAATCCATACATAGAAACATGCTGTTGCTGCTAGCATGCGAAATATAGCATCTTAAAAATGGAGACTATAACCAGCTCCATTCTGACTTAGATACCGATGACCCTTATTATATGTACTATAACTTTAAAGCAAAAAACAAACTGCATTTTTCTGCTCACCCAAGTCAATTGGTCCTTCCCGAAGTCCATCCAGCTCATATAGTCTGCCATTTACAGGGACATAGCTCACAAAGTGGAAGGCGTCCTCATCTTTTGCTGAAGACTTTGCGTCAAACTCAAACATCTGCTGTCTACAAAAAAACAAAAAATACACTGAAAAACCAATCAAGCAAATTAAGATGCGACTAAACAAATCCACAAGTGCAAACAGAGGAAACCCAAGAAAATCATAACTAATCCAAATTAACCTAAGTAAGAAATATTTAAAGCCTCTTTGTGTCTATAAAGTGTTGCATAAATATTTTTTACTTTCTTTTTCCTTTAAATAAAAAAAATAACTGCCAATTATGTCCACTGTCACAGAAATGCACCAATCATTTTACTCAAAGCTGGAAGAAAAAGCAGTCATTTAGGGCTGCACGATATCAGGAAAACATGCAATTATACTGTTGGAAGTTACGATGGCAAAATGACCTGTGATAAACTAATGTTTTTTGCCACTTGCATGTTTTCTCATACAGAGCCCTGCTTGCAAAACTCATGCTGTACTTTATAGCTTTAATAACATTAGTAGAGGCTGTCCATGCCAGCAGATACGAGGTTAATAGGCTTAGGAGTGATGGCGGCTCCACAACATCCCACAATACGTAAAACAGCCGCTGGATTCATCTCCGTGTGGTTGTCCTGTCCGGTGTCAGCGGAGATTCTCGAGTTTCTCCTGGTGGCTGGCACATGTATCCGACACTTGCATAGTTCCTGTGTCTGTATTGCATCATCTCCTTTATCACGTAAATAGTTTCCAAAAG